>JANRMT010062791.1:88835256-88848689 GCA_026402145.1 Polypterus bichir lapradei | reverse complement strand
TATATATATGTGTATATGTGTGTGTATATATATATATATATATGTGTATATATATATATATATATATGTGTGTGTATATGTATGTATATATGGGGTCCTTAAATTATTCTTTGAAAGTCCTAATGCCGTGATTACCAAGTGTATAAATTAACCCACATGTTAAGAGAAATGCTGTCATCTTTGTTGTCCGAGATTTTGATATTTTAGGGTTAATATTAATTTTCAAACTATTGTGATTCGTTTTCTAACCAGCTTGTATAGTTCAGTGTCACTTGAAGCTGCCACTTACCAAAGCTGCATTTGGCACAAGGCAGGAACCAGCCCTGGGAGTAATGCCAGTCCATCACATTGTCTGCTGTCGCACACCCAAAGTCACTAACAGTGGGCCAATTTACAGGCACGGACTAATGTAACAAATATTTTTGGTATATGGTGCTAAAAACAGAATTTGCACAACAAAGGGGAGAACATGCAAACAACATTTTACTTTTCATGCAAATACATGGAATGTCACAGAGTGTAGAAAATTGCATGTTTAACTTCCACTATTAGTCCACTTTATGAAACTTATTCTGCCACTATTCCAGTATTGTTGAAATAGGGATTGGAATGCTGCCTCAGTTAATGATGTCAACTAGATATATCAATATAAATGCTTTAAATAGCATTGTAATTTCAATCAATTCTTGAATTCTTCTTCTCGTATAGGATGTGAACAACCTAACAAAAGCAGACCTTGCTTTATATTCTGCTATAATTTCAGAATTGCATTTCTGTGCCATTTAAAGACTAAACTAATAGTATCATAAACTGTAAACCTGATTTGGTTGCAATGTTCACCATACCTATCTGGGTACCTATCTGATGGAGCAAAGTTACTTATTGAGTGACTGCTTTAAAATAGCAGGCAGTAAATGTGGTGTATGTGATCCATCCATTTGCCTTTCAATTGGAGTATCACTGGGAGCTGGAACTTTGTACATGGTAGCAATATACCCTGATTGTGATACGGGGGCATCAGAGGGCACCACCTCAACTGCACACCCAGACCAATTTAAAAATGCCATACAACCTAAAGTGTGTGTCTTTGGAATATGAGAAAACCAAAAAACCTTGAAACTTGAGAATATTGGAATAAATGCCAGGCAATTCAATCTATAACTCTGGAGTTACACTGTGCCTAATGTAAATGCGTTATTAGCTTAACTGTGCCATTGCATGAGCGTTTGGGTAATGGTTCAGTTCCTGGCTGGAGTACCACTTGTTGAGATTTTTCATAATTCCCCTATGAGTTTGTGAACAGCCTCTGAAGAAAGTTTACTTTTTACATATCGAGAACATGCTGTTCCATTGGCTTATGTGTGTATTTGATGTGCTGTTTTTTTGAGACGGGAAAGCCATAAGAGTGAAGGAAGGATACAAACACACATTGTGTCCATGGTAGTGTAAATGTTGTGATATTTTGGTGTACTATACAGAACATTTCCAAACCATATGTGTGGATTAGTTTATATTATAATACTGTAATGCAAAGTCACATTCCACGGCTTTAAGTACTTCTATTATGTTAATTTTGAAGTACATTTGCAATTTCTTAAAATGTGAAGAAAAATTTAAAATGATCACATAAGAATTCAGACCTGTCAACAGTAACAAACTTCAATTCTCATCCCATGACAATTAGTTTTTCAGTTGTCGGTAGGTCTGGGTAAAAATATTGGTTTTACGATTAATTGCTATTTTTCTTTTCAGCAATTTAATGTCCATTCTTAAAGTCTCAAGTTTGATCTTGTGATTCTCTGTCCTGCTTGATTACTATATGTAGATTTTTGTTTATCTTTGTTTTTACTGTCCAATCCAGTAGATGGCGCTAATTTGCCTGTTAAGGTTTTCTATGGAAACAGCAGTTTACTAACTTGCATAAAATGGTGTGTCCTCCTCAACTGAAATTGGCATCTTAGACACTTAGATGTGTGTACTTACTATGGATTCAAACGGTGTGTTGGCAACGAACAAGTGGATAAAAGCAAAGCCATAGGTAAGCTGTGCAGCTCAAAAGTTAATAATTGTTGTGACACAACAAATTTAACAAATCATTTACTTCAGCATCACCTGTAAATGTAATCTCAGTCCACATCCAAACGAGTAGAGCCTAAACAATCTACGCTGAAGACGGGTAGCTCCAAGCTTCTGTTTTAATTCACCTCATCCCCTAAAAATAATGAAATCTCTAGCAGTTTTTATCTATGAAGATAAAAGACCCTACGACAGCTTTCGACAAATGATACAGGTTTTTGAACTGTGGTATGCTATACCAACCAGAAAGCAACTGAGTGAGGTTATTGTCCTGAGGCTTTAGGAACATCTTAAGCAAAGAATTGCCACGTCTCTCAGGCCAGTAAAGAGAGTAACCCTTACTTGTGACAGCTGAATATCAAGGGCAGCAGAATCCTACATGATGATCACATGTCACTACATTATAAATGACTGGTCATCTGTGGTGGATGTGTTGCAGGCAAGCGCGCTGCATGACAGTCACACCAGGAGCAACTTTGCTGCCTATATACAGAGCTGTTGTTCCAAAAACCTATCTAGCATTTGTAATGCTCTGTTCCATTACATAACTACATAATTCACAAGTTTGTGTTTTACCAAGTCCAATAAACGTTGTTTCTCTTTAAGCACATGGCATCTGTAATGCTGCGGTTGGAAAAAGTCTGCAACAGGTCTTGCCCGGCAAAGTGAGCAATTGTTGGAATTTTCAGAGCAGCCTGAGATACAAAAGTGAGCATGTGCACAAAGCAACTGACTGGAAGTAGCACCATAATAGAGGCATTATCAGGCATGATAGCTGGTTCTTTTTTATCTAATTTCTATTCATTCAGTGGTGCTGTCAACAAGCATCAGCTCATTTTGAAACACTCCTTTTTGTCTGATGACTTTAAGAACACACTTCTGAGACTTGTTAACATGACTGCTACAGGTATGCAACTGAAGATATGTGTAAATTGAAGAATTATAGAGAGACACAAGTCTTTCCTCTGTATCTTTAGTTTTGACTAATTTAAGATTAGGGGAATACATTTGGCTAACAGTTTAGTTGAAGGATGTCTACAGGGAGATTTTATAACACACACATAGCATATTGAAGAACATTTATATTTTATTATTTTATAATATTGTTTGCAAGATGATATAGATGCTTTATAAAGTAGATGCCATCGTACTGTATTAAAACAAGGAGCCCCCCCCCCACCATAATGTGTGGGCTCTAATGTGGTTATACATATGTTAGTTAAATTATAATGAATTTTGAATGAACACAGTGCTTTGAAAGTTTTGTTTGTTTTTTTTAAAAGAGCAATGCTATTTTGTTCTACATATTCCAAATTCTGATTTTAACTGTTCATTACTAATGAAGTATTTCTTCTTAAATGTCATTCCATGCTTATGCATATGTTATGAAGTCACTATGTAGACACCCTTCAAATAAAGTGTTACTGAAATTTGTCACATTATATTAATGTTCTCTGTGTATGGTTAAGTAATTTCTCAAAAAGCCAGCATTTCAAATATATCAGGGCACGCTAATGCAGTCAAGATAAAATTGATATCAAATTGAATTGGGGTATTGTGAATCAGAATCAAATTGACATCAGTACTGATACCCAGCAATAACTGTCTGTATGAAAGATGCAGTAGAAGTTCTCATGATTCCGAATCGAAATGCTAGCCTGTTCATTCAGGTACTGAAATTTGACCAGAACTATCAATCAAACCAGATGTGAGTAGTTTAAATTGGCCCTTTTAAGACGGCAATTAGGCAAGGACAAAGCTAATTTAGATAAATCTGCAAACCTCTGAGGCAGAGATTGGAAGGGAATGTTGTGTATAGGCAATAATGCAGTATGTTACATTTTTTTAATGCAAATACAGCACTTACCAAAACCTCCCTAATGTTGCTGAATCACACTAAAAAAGGAAATATGGATAAAGCAAAATGTTATACTGATGTAAAATCTGAGATTTACAGTTGATGTAAAATAGTACTTCAGTAGCTTCAGTGATCTAAAATATCAATTCAAAGCCACTTTGAGTGGAGTGGCATAAGCATCAGACGGTTAATATACCCGAATACAGTCAGAGTGTAGACTTTCATCCCATTCAAGAGGTTCTGCTGTCTTCTGCATTGATTGATAAGTTGCTGCTTGTGGTCACGGTTTATAGAAACATTTCAGTGTTACTGTCCACAACTGAACAGAGAAAACAAAAATAACACTGCCAAAAAGAATGGATGTTGGCCTTGTACACATGATTTAAAATCTTCTCAGCCCCAATGCTTTCATTCCCTTTGTTCTTTAAATTGTCAGTAATACTTGTGGTGTTAGTGCTTAGGCTTCTTACAGAACAGAGCAAAGTATGCTTTCAGAATTAAAATATAAAGAATATAAACAGCAATCAATACCAAAAGGAGTGATGCCATATAACTTGCTACAGATAATGAAGAAGAAATGCACATAGGCCATAACCAACCTGCCAATTCATCTGTGGAGGCAACGCTGTCAGAACACTCCATGTTCAGCAGTGGTCAAGCTTCTAGTCCAGTTGGCACAGAAACTGTCCTTTTAAACTTTGCATATGGTATATATTAATTATCGGAGAATGACAGTTGTTTGAGTTTCCATTACAATGCTTTAAATAAAATGAAAATCTTTTGGGAAAAAATTTTAAAGCACGATCATCCAACCAGTTCCATATTTAGCCAGTCCAATGGGATGAAGTATAATTCCCTTTAGCTTCTGTCCAACAGCGTCAGATTGGGGGTGGGTTGGGTTAATGATGTGTGTGGAAGCTTGAATGTGAGTGAATAAAACTGAAAAAAACTTTGACAAGTACTATAAATTTACAGACGCAAAGCAAATGTATCTTTTTATTGTATGATATAAACAATAAGAGCAGCTCACTACTCAGAATGGTAAATATGGGAAGCGGCTGATATCGAAACCGCAACCTCTTGATTGGAAGGCAGCAGTTCTTAGGATTGCACCATGCAAGCTGTCGTATTAACCCACCTGCCGTAACCTGCTTTCTTTTTTCTTCGGTTAAATTCTTGAATAAAAGTGCACTTATTTTGTTATACTTGTACCTTTTGTGAAAGATTTTATTTCATATTTGTATTTCGCTTCACACATTTCATGTCTACATTTTTTCAATTATTACTAAAACATGAAAAATGTTTCTGTGTTAACTATGTTTTGCATAGATTCCTGATGACACTGAACACACATGAAATGTATGTATTCCAAATGACGATGTACTTTTTTGCCCTATAAAGCTCCAGCACTTCACTCAAAGATAAACACTGAGCACTGATAAACTTCTTTGCGAATTGAACTGCGGCGGTGGGAGGGGGGATGGGATAGCAGGCTGCTTGCTGTTATCGACATATTTACAGGACAAAAGACACTGACGGAGAGGTGAGAATGGATTTAAGGTGGGCCGGATTTACGAGTTTTCTCGTAGGCTCTGGTAATTCTAGTGTTAAATGAGTGAACAGCAAATACATTTTCTTTCCCAAACTATTAATATTTGAAATCCTAAGACAGTCACAGAGTCAGTCTTATTTTACTGTAAGACGTTTAAAGTTTTAAATTCATTGCCTTCATATCATCATTTTTAGAAGACAAATTCATGGATTGGTACATAAACTTGAAATATTCTTAACTAGTTTATTTAGAGATTTTTTTTTGCAGTATTTTAAATTTAGCAAATGAATTTTAACATGCATTAAGGCTACTTTATCTGTCACTAACCTGTGAACCTCCTGACAAGTACTTAATTCCAGAAAGGAACAAATCTTAAATTTGGCTCTGTAGAGCTTAAATTATTCTATCTAATTAGGAATATCTAATGAATATACATTCATTGGCTCCATTTGGCTCGGCTGAACTAAAATGATTATTAAAAACATAATTAAGCAACATTATCATTCACTCTAATGCAATGTTGTAGTGCATAGAAAATAGCAAATGATCAGTGGTTTTATGCATTTTTTTCTAATTTTAATGCAGTGTAAAGAATGAAGAGCTACTGAAGTCTCCATATAAATAATGTGGTTCTAAAGTAATGAACACCTCAGTCTCTGCCCTGAATGAGCCCACTCAAAAATGATATTCGTTTCAGAACTATTTATAGTCTTCCTCAAGATACTTTTAGTTATCTAGCAAACTAAATAAACTGTAAGATCAGTCTAGATAAACATTCTTGTGAAGTTAAGTATTCTGTGACATTTAATTATTTTCATTGATTCCCTAAAAAATGATGGCTCATTTTACCTGGTGCGCTTCACAGTCAACAATGCCTTTTACTTTTGTTGACAGGTAATAGTTCCCAATTTTGTGAGCGTCTGCTCAGTACTGATTGTTAACTATTTAAACCAGGGGTGTTGGACTCCGGGCCTGGAGGGCTGCAGTGGCTACAGGTTTTCATTCTAACCCTTTTCCTAATCAGTGACCAGTTTTCACTGTTAATTAACTTCTTTTCCCTTCATTTTAATAGCCCTGTTTTTAAGGATTCAGTTCTCTGAATTTATTCTTTTCTTCATTAAATGACAGCCAGAGAGAAATGAGATGTGAAACGAGCCAACAGATTACCAGCTAAACTGGGAGTTCAGACTCCAACCAATTTCACTCCAACCAATCTTTTAATGCGAAGCTGATTCTTGCTGTTAATTAAACATGTTATTTAATTCTGTTGCTTGTTGTTGTTCGCATTCTGCCTCAGCAGACATTTCCAAATTATTTTTTTTAATTTAAGAACACTGTCAAAATGTTTTGGTGACCTGAGAGATCAACCTTACCAAGACCTTCACCTTTCTTTATTTTCAGATATTGTTTGATGGGCAAAGGTGAGCTGGTCATGTGGCGGCTTGTTTTGTGTCTCATTATTGTTTGGCTGCTAATTAAGGGAAAAGAAAAAACTAAGGGGCCTGAGTCAAGTTAATTAAAACTAAGGCAAAAGAAGTTAATTGGCAGCAAAAGCTGGTCACTAATGAAGAAGATGGTCAGAATGAAAACCTGTAGCCACTGCGGCCCTCCAGGACCGGAGTTTGACACCCGTGATTTAGTTAAACCGTGAACAGTTCCAACTCTTTCTGCACCTGAACCCATCCTCACTTGTTACTTCTGCTCATGTTTTTTCCCATTCCATGCACTGATATTAACTTGTTTGACAATAACTCCATGTACGTCATTCAAATACACCTTAAATGAAAATCACTGGAGTCTCTGTTCTTCTCAGGCTTGCACATGTCTTCCTTGTTCAATATTAGGGTGAAAATCTTGGTGTAGTGAAAACAGCTTTTGGGGTGAGATGTTATTTAGCAGGCTTAGAATACTTTTTAGTAATTTTCATAATTCAGAGTGGATAGTGAGCATTTTAAATATATGCTTAAATGTCGTAAGATTGAACAACATTGGGTGCACTTTGTTTTTTGTGGTGTGTCAATATTGGCCTTATTTTTACACAGTCATATGGTGATATGTTTCTATTTCCCCAATAGTAACATTCCTAAATTAGCATTTCAAAAAAAGTAATTATTTGACTATTCTATAGTAGGCGTTTGTACTATGGTTTAAGGTTTAAAAAGGGTATATTTCATTTGTGAATAATTATCTGTTAAAATGGTTAACTTTGAGGGAATACGTTGTTAAGTTTAAGTGTAAATAAAAGCGATTACAAATCATAGATAATCAATAAAGTGTGCAAGAGTAGAAAGGAAGGTGAAATTGTTCTTTTAACATCATTCCGGACTTTTTCCAGCTAATGGAAAGGTTTACCTTTTGAACTATAGAATAAAACCGGTAATAGTTTATGCAGAACCTTGATAAAAGGATCATGAGCTTATGATGAAAATATCCTTGCATGTATTAAGAAAGGTATTTATTTAAAGACAGAAATTGACCTAAAAAACAATACCACTTTCTACAGGTAGGCACAAAATGTATATCAAGCAACTTTAAAATTTTGTACCTCCTGGTGGGAACCATAATGCAGAAACATAATGCATTACTTAGTCTTAGTTTTACTGTAATATGTCGCCTAATTAGGAGGTTCTGCACTCAGCAAGCACATTCTTTCAGGTGATTTCACTGAGATTAGGGCAAGAAGACATCAAAGGGATCCTTCACATTTGTTATTTTGATGCTTTGGTTCTAATCGTAGAATATTTTGGGGGGGGGTGGGGGTTAGGGTTTGCAGGAGAAGAAGATAGAAGTGCCCAAGGCCATAGATGCAAATATCAAATGTGTTGTGTGCAGTGTTATATAAAACACTCAACAGCCATATTTCAGTATAGGGTGGTCCAGATCTAATTATGCAATTTTCATTACGCTATAACTTAAACTGTAAGTTTACAACATAGAAAATCACCCAAAAAAACCTGGACCATCGAGAAGTGTGCGAACTGGCGACATGAAGAATCGTCTTCGCGCCGAACTGGAATCGTCCCCGCATAAATCAAAGTCATCCAGACAATCGAGATCTGCATAATTAGATCTGGACCACCCTGTAGAAGTAGATTTACCTTTCTGAAAAGTTATTCAAGTAAAACTAAAACCTGCCCATGAGCAGGTAGAAGTTTTAAAGAATCTGATATTAACTGTACTTGAGCATCAAAAGAACAAATAAATATAGGATCTCCTATCATTTTGTATACAGTCAAAAAAGTTGTTAAAAATGTAAAATAATCAACACTGCCTTCATTTTGTGTATGATTTGTACTTCCATCACTAAGGTATGAGCCAAGAAACTGCAATTTGAAGCAATGACATTCAGTGTGAGTGGACATGTTAATGAGTCTGATAGATATACTGTATATAGATGTGTGTATATATAATATGTGTGTGTGTATATCTATATCTAATATATATATATATATATATATATAAATACTTAAACAAAATGAATATCATGTATAATAAATCAACTGTAGTGTTTCACAAAATGCACCACAGCATTTTATAATTGCAAATGGAGCTTTATGAAGGTGCTTAGTCAGCTGTTACAGCATGCTGATATAGGAAAAATAGCAATTTTTGGTAGTAATACTTAATGTTTTGCTTTCTTATTAGGTGACCATGTTCATGGCAGGATTTGTGCACAGGCCTTTCTTGGCTAAAGGTCAGGGAACCCACAATTAAACAAAATTATGTGAACAAATATCAGTTGCTTGTCTACAAAATAAATATTTCTGCCTCTGGACTGGCCAATCCAATCCCTCTTTAACTCCTTTACCATTATCCCTGGGAAAACTCCTCTCCATTGAACCATCAGCTAGTGGTGTTGGGCAGCTGTTGGAACAGTGTTTATGGCAACTGAGCAAGTTGAATATGGACTGTCGGAGCATAAAGTGCGATGACAAGTTGTCTTGTAATAATGGTGAAAGCTGTTGAGAATGGGACAATGACATCATGAGAGATTCTAGTTCTAGTGATAGGGTAGCATGCAGAGATTATGATTTCGCTCAAACAGTAATGCCAATGAATGTGCAAGGTATGAGATCATTGGGTCTTCTCTTACATGATTCAGTGCATCTTTTTCTCCTGTCCATGCCACCTCAGTCGGTCACCCGCTGGGCTGCCTAAAGCCTGACTCTGTTGTCCCACCACCATTCTTTGGTGTTTTGTAGATTGACCCTTTAAGCCTTTTGTCCACTAATGCTTACATGTATGCTCAGCAGTAGTGACCCCTCCCTGGAGTGTCATTCCTCTCACTCACCACAGGGTTTCCTCCCTGTCGCCTCATCTCCCATCCACAGCTCCTGCAGTATTATAATGACACTAAAAGGCCAGGTACTGTCAGATGAACAACTGGTTTTAGGGATAGTGAGCAGTTAGTAGCAGAAGAGACATCTTTAGAGCTTTAGGTCATACCAGTTCCAATGGGAGAAAGTCAAAAGTATTTTTTTATATTGATCATAGAATTTAACAAGATTCCAATACATCAAAGAGATATATAGATGATATATCTTATTATGATTTAACAATAAAGAATATAGAATGATCCAAAGATTTGCTAAAGTTTGAGGTTTAATCTGGAACAATGTACTGGGGCTTGCTGCAGTAATTCAAATATCCCAGCATCTTTCAGCAATGAGGAACTGCTTCAGCTTAGATGGCTTACTCAACTTCCTAATGCTTATAATCCTTGGGGATGTTAAAATTTCTGTTTAGTTTACTTGACAACATATTGAGTTGATTATTTGCAGTGGGCAGGTTTACCACCACCACGCACGCATATCACCTTTATATCCTGAATTGACTTCTGTTAGCTAAATTTAAATTGGGAAGCAGAATACTAACATTCTCTTTGTTTCCTTTTGCAGACTTCGAGCCAGTTTCTTATTCTGTTTAATGTATTGAGCATAAAGATTTTGGAGACTCTTACACATACACTTAGTCAGTCGTTCTGATTTAACATTTGAAGTGCAAATTGTAACCTTTTCTCAAGACCTACTCAATCATTGTGATTAAAGCCAAATTGTTAGGCAGAACAAATACAAATACAGTATGGGCACATCCTATGAATGAGATGCCATGATTATACTTAAAACCCTAATAATGTAATACACTATAAATTCTTCCCATGATAAATTTAATTAGTTTTTTCATTAGTATCAGATAGGAATAAATATACCTCGTGTTGAGAACTGTGTAATTTTTCTTCAGATATCAGTATATTTACAAAAATACAATACCCTAATGCACTTGTTGTTCGATTTGGTTTGCATGTTGTCCGCATTATTTGAAAAACCTTTCCAGAAAGTTAAATTTCTCTGCTGCTGTTTTCATTAATTTTTCATTGTGCTTGATGAATAAATTACTTGCCCTCATGTAACACTTGAGAGTTGCTGCTTGTATAATATAAGCATGTGCCACTAAAGATACAACCCTTGTACTCTACATTCAGAGATTGCTGTAAGAAAGTGTTAGAGGTGAGCATTCCAATAAATGGTAAAGCTGTGATTGTATTTGAATTCCCATAATATGCTGAAAGTTTGAATTGTCTTGGTGCAGAATGAAGAAAACATACTGTAGATAATGTCTATTGTCAACAGGTTGTTTTGTGCAAATATTGCAACTGTTGAAAAGTTGCAAATATTTGTATTCAATTTTTGCCCTATCACTTATCCCATTTCAAGAGTTACATAATTGGATTTAAAACCAAAGTAAAATACATGGCAATGGAACGATATTGTAGTAAAAAATATGTGAGTCAATTTCTTTTTCATTGACACTGGTCCACCTTCCAGCATGTGCCCTGTGTTCTATACAGTTACAATGATTAAAGGCGAAGCACAAAGACAGCTGACCTTTGTTTGATGCATGTGTTACATTTTGCAACACTGATGTATGTGTATAGGCTACCTTTATACAAGATAACACACAATACCAATTCAGTGTCTTTTTTTTTCCCCATCTCACTTTTCATGTAGAGAATATATAGCAGCCTCCTTTGGTTTTACCTTAAGTTCTTGAAGTGAAACACAATTAACGTTTTGTTATGCTTCATTTGCACAAGCCATTTTCATATAAACATACAGATGTTCTTGTCCTGAGACAATTTAGAATCCACAAGTAATCCAACCTGGATGTCTTTGATATGGGAGAGAACCAGAAAACCTGCAGAAAAATCCATGTAGTAGTGCCAGACCCACTTAATGTCAACCCTGAATTACATTAGGAGCAAGATGGGAACCAACTAAGGGTGCCATTTTATCACAAGGCACACTATGCATACACCAACTTTAAGTTGTACTGACCAATTTAGAATTGCCATTTACTTCACAGAAATGTAAATACATATATAGTTGAGAGAAACAAATTAAATTAACCTAATTAACCTAAAATAAAGTAAAGTGAAAATGAGAAATTGAGGAGATGTGATTTTAAATAGCATGAGTTTGAGACGCATCCTAATTTGGTCCAAGTTAGAGGTTCATATAGGAGACTATCTTTGGGGAATCGGCTGATTATTTCTTTTCGCAACCAAACAGAGCTACTTTCATGGTATGTGATGGTTTAACATTTCCAACACCATTAAAAGTTGCTTTCAATTGTTAACCGAATCAATTTCTTTTAAGTATGTCTAACACCTTAACCTCATTGAAAAAAGTATTTTCTTGTTAAATCTCGAGCACATCTGGCCTCATCGATGGCCTTTACAACATTAACAAGAGGCTTTGACCGCTTCTTTATGTCGTTTCACTTGTCCTGTTAATATGTCTGCCTTTTTATAGTGAAAGATCGATGAGAAGAAAGGTGCTTTGAGCTTTGTAAAGATTCAGTTAATTAAATAAGATTGCTTTAAATTAAATTCATGAGGTGGAAAGTTTTAGTTTGAGTACATCATTCCAGGCAAAAGCAACTTATTAAAGACGGATAACGGTCTAAATTTTTAGTGTAATTTAAAAGAGTGTCTGAAATCCATGGATTTACAGGTGCTATTATCAACCATTCACTCATTTAATTTATTTATTTCCAAAGTAAAATTGTTTTTAATTTTCTTTTTCTAACACTCAGAATCTTGATACAATGAGACCTTTGAGAAGTTTCGAGGAATAAATGCAGCTCTGCAGTGCATAATCTGGTGATACAAAAAGGCTCCAATCTCATCATGTTTGTTTTATTATAATTTATATATATATATATATATATATATATATATATACATATATACATACACACGCAAGATATAGGTTATAACTTCTCAGATTTAGGTCTGAAAATTATTGATGGTTAATACCTTTCCTGACTATTTTTTCCCTGTTTCATGTGACTTAAATATCAACGTATATCTGGAATATAAAAACATGTTATTAAAAGTGAAGTTCATCTGTTTTATTAAAAGCATAAAATAAGCATAAGCTGATGTTTAATTGACTAGTCATCATATCAGTACATTAGTGCTGCTTATGGGCAGAGCAAACTGATGCTGACAGTAAAAACTTTTAAATGAGTTAAAAATATGCTAATCTCTTCTGACAGTTATGTGAAAACCTACCTCTATCCAGACCGATCCCGTCTAAGCAAGAGGAAAACATCTGTGAAGAAGAATACAGTGAATCCTATCTACAGGGAGTCTCTGACTGTAAGTATGCAGGACATTCACAAGGAGCTTCTGGCACAGCTTATCCTCTAAATCCAACATTAGCTTTTTTTTTTTTTTTTTTGGTGCAGGTTTGGTGGAAATTCTTTATGTATAAATATGTGTGTGTGTGTAACAAATCAAAATTGGGCATTAATTAATTAGCCATGTTAAGATTGAAACAGGGCAAAACTTAATTATCTAAGCTTTTTTGTGTTCACTTCATAACAACTTTCTTTTCCTTATATACAGAATTTATATTTTTATTTTAAGCACAGAAACCTAGT
>JANRMT010062791.1:88817108-88835039 GCA_026402145.1 Polypterus bichir lapradei | reverse complement strand
ATACAAAACATTTATCAAGTTATATGTAAAATCTCACATCACAACACCTAGTCACAGACTTCCAGAGTAATGATTAGTCTTTTCCAATACAATTATCTGATGATGAACATACTAGACAGCAGTTTTGCTTTTCATTATGATGTTTCACCCCTTGTCATGATCAAGTTAAAACAGAGCATGTTCACATGAGTAGATAACAAAGTTCCTTTAGATGTCACCTCCACAATGGTTAACTGGTTATAGAAGTTAAGGATTAAAAAAAAAAAAGAGCCAAATGACTCCTATCTAAGTGCCTTTGAAATTAATGCCAGGAGGTCTAATTTTAGATAATGCAAAAGTCAAAGGTAGCCTTTCAGTTTTTATCAGCAGTATCTGAGGGAGTGTCTTTTGGCTGCCTCCTTAGCATTATGTTTACCCCTGGAAAAACGAGCCAATATTTGAAATTTTTTTCAACAAGAAAAGATGTTTTATGTTACAGAAGAATGCAAATATTAAAATGTCAACATAAATGCAGTAGGAAAAGTATGTCTAGTGTCCACTGCTGTACTGATGCAAGTTTAGCACATGCCTTTTGTGTGACATGTTTTGATGTCACGATTGGGATGGTAAAAGCATGTTTCTTTGTGCACTTTTCAAAATTTTAAATTTTTTTTACACATAAGAGGGTCGAATGTCAGTGCCTGATCCATACAATGACATACGTTATGTTTTATCGTAGGTTACTCCAGTGCAAGGCTTAGTGGCTTACACATTTCCCTTGAAACAAACAGTGATAAATTACTGCATTATGAACAGTGCTTATGGGGCTAATGTCTTTATTTTCCTTCTACTTGATTGCAGTCATTTTGCCTTTTTTGCCACAATGCTATTTCCGTCACGGGACTGAATTGACCTTGCGTATCATGGCAGCTCGGTTGTGCAGTGCCATATATATCAGTTTTATTAGGTGTACACTCATCTGATAACCAATTCATATTCTCATGACAATCCGTTGATTCAACTATTGGTTGGGTTTCAGTTTGTTCTAAATTTGTCTTTACAGCTTCTCATTCACACACCATTGTGTATTGTTTGAAGGCTCCACCCCACTCCTGAATATTGATGAGTTACCTCAGAATGACAGAATGCATGGAAACATTCATGATTTTTGCAACATGTTAAATCATCTACTAGATGGCAACAGAATACTGTCCTAGAGTTATTCGGGCATTACACTGTAATGCAAATAATTACACATCACCCCAAGTCTGGCTCAGGGTTAACCGTTATAACAGAGAATTCTGAGCCCGATTTAGACTCTAGTCATCACCAAAATAATTAAGTGATACTTGGGCTGCCTGCTATGTTCTGGATAAAATTGTGTTCCCAAAAAAATAATTCTATAGAACTGAAAACTTTACCCCTCTTCCTCCACCCAGAGAGTTAAATAGTGCAAGATGCCAGTGTGAAGTTTCTTAAAACAGCAGGAAAAGGTTTGGCAGAGACCCTATTTCAGAATGTCATTAATGAATTCTTGCCAAATTCTGAAAAATCTTTGAACCAGTACTTCACAGAGAAAATGATATTTTCTTTAACTGGAAGAAATTAAGGAATGACTTTTCTATTGAGGTTTGAAAGCTGGGTTAGGATTCTTCGAATAATGCTGTTTGACTAAAGGCAATGTGATAGATTGTTTTAATCCAAAATGGTCTAAATGTAGATCATTCCCAAGGTATATGACCAGGTGCTTGATGATATTGTCCAAAAATTGTATCTATTCTTGTCATTATAGACAATTTTTAAGTGCGATGTTACATATGAGGGCAATGTATAATTTTAAGATGAATTACACCATAATTTGTGTTTATGGAAGAAGAATGTAGAACCATACCTTTTTTTTTTTAAATATTTTTTCTTTGTTATTCTTGCATTATAACTTGCAATTTGACATCTTTTCTGCAAGAAACCGGATATGTAAAGGATGTCTTTTTTTTTTTTTATATATATTATAATCAAACATGGGAGCTCAATTAACATGAACAAATGTAAAATTACCAAAACCGTGAAGCAATAATTTTCTAAATAATATATAATTAAGCCTAGTTTTTTATTTAGAATGTCTTTTTTATTTCTATTTTAGTATATTATGTCTAAGACTGAGTTACAGACAAGGACTCTGAATCTATCTGTCTGGCACAATGATTCCCTTGGGAGAAATGCATTTCTTGGTGAAGTTCAAATAGATTTGCAGACTTGGGACTGGAGTCATGACACCCTGACCTGGTACAGCTTACTGCCAAAGGTAAAGTCATCGGAATACATTAAGTACAGTCTCTTTCATGGCTTCAGCATTGTTGGAATATTTTCTGCGTAATACTTAATAGCAAGGCTGGCTCAATGGTGGAGTGGATAGCATTGCTGCCTCATAGACCTGGTGTTCTAAGTTTAAATCCCAAACTGCGGTCATTCTCTGCATGATCACACACTGTGTATGTTGGATTTTCCCCCCACTTACCAAAGATGTGAGTGTGGATGAATGGGCACTGCAGGCCTGGTTCTTGCATAGTGCCCAAAGCAGCCTATTCAGACTCTGGCCTTCTGTGTCCATGAATTTGGTTAACCAGGTTTGAAAATGTTATGTCATGAAAATAATGACAAAAAAAATATATAGAGATGTTAATGTGGTGTTTAACTTGTTTACCTTTAGGATTTTTTGAGGACCCGATTTTTTTTTTTTTTTTTTTTTTTTTAGTTATGTCCTGAGGTAAAAAAATTAGAGAGTTATAAAAGATGAAATACTTTTGAATTTTCTTCTTTAACTCTGTTATTTATACTAATTTTATATACACAAAACATGCAAGAGTAGATTTCCCAGTTAAAGCCTTTATAAAAAGCTACCAGAAGCAAGAAATGCGTTTGACTCTTAAAGAGTTTTATCTAAAAGCAGAATAGATAAAAAGAAATGAATAAAATAGTGTGATAACAGTAATAGAGTGATAAGACAATGTGCAATGGAATAGGGAGAACTGAGGGTAAATAAAAAGGTTAAAGCCGTCCTGCTAAAGTGCTGTGATGTAAAAGTGAACCATACCATTAAGCTCAGGTAAATCTTACAGCAAGCCGTATGTCCAAAAACTGTCGGCCACCATAACATAGTAAGTTATCAGTGAGCTGCTAGTGTGGAATAAGTCAATTACATTCACTCATAGCATGCTCTTGTGACCCACTACTACTTGTAGCAATCCAGACTTATAATTACCCCTGTCCAGCATGTAACAGGGTCAAAATGAAAATCTGCTAAAACCAGAGATTTCGGTAACTACAAGTGGTGTTTGAGTGTTAATCCCCATAAATTGAGCTTTCCTGCAGAGGTGGGGGTCTGCATGGGGACTATTAGATGGCAACTCCACTTCAAGAGCTTGAAGCTCTCTGATCAGCATTTTAGTGACTGAAAGCAGGTTCATCAACCCTGGAGTATTTTATGAGACCACAAAAGATTCTAGAATGTTTAATGTGTTAGTTTGACAAGTTTCGATTACAACAAAAAGGATGTTTATTACAACGGTAGGAGAGAGCTTTAGAAGTGTTGATTTTTGTTGGTAAAATGGTTAAAACAGCCAAATTATTAAAGAGACTAAAATCGTTATGGATAGACAAAGTTTGCATTAGGATTTTGTTATGCCTGTGTGCACTGCAGTTCTGTTTTCCTTCCAATGTGTAAACTGTTGCTGCAAGTTTAGAAGAAGAAAACGGACATCACATCACCTGATAAAACTAGTCTTAGTTATTTACTGATTGAGTTTTAGTTGTCTGTCTCTTGAACATACAGTATGCATAAATATTTGAAAAGTATGCTCATCTGATGAGTTGCTTACTTAATAACCTCCTACCCCCATAATAATTAAAAGAACCATGTTGAATGGTTTAATTAGTGCAAAACTGCATTTTTTTTCATGGACAAATTTAGCCAATAGCTTACTTTAAAAGTGAAAGTTCAAGGTTATACTGCCCTCATGTGGACGAATACACAAGGTTTCTTGAGGACATAGTGGTGTAACTTTACAACCTATGGGTCAGAAAATAATGCTCATTGCAGATTTTCATAAGTTAAGTTTGCTTCTGCCTTTTTCCTTGTTATAAATATGTATTGTAATTAAGTAGTTTTAACCTAACCTTCATTGCTGTGGCATGCTGGCACAATGCTTAGTACTGCTGCCTCTTAAATCCAGCTTCCTACTGTAAGTTGAAATTCCACAACCCAGTCTTTAGCCATGTGCATGTTTACTTGGCAGCTCTAAATTCACCTTGAGTACGGATGTGCAAGTGCTCTGCAATGGACTCCCTATCCAGATTGGTTTCTTGCCTTGATCCCAGTATTGCTGGGATAGACTGCAGCAGTCTGCAACCATGTATGACAGGATTTGATCATTTTATGCTATGTCACATGTTCTTTAACTCATTTAAATTTGTCAGCAAACACTAGCTATGTTACCCACTTTTGCCCAGTAATACTGCCTCTGGTTAATCAGTTTAAGGGGAAGATTGGTGGCTCCGAGGCTAAGGATCTGCGCTGGTATCCCGAAGGTTGCTGGTTAGAATCCCCGTCACTGCCCAAAAAAGAGATCCTGCTCTGCTGGGCCCTTGAGCAAGGCCCTTAACCTTCAATTGCTCCAGGGGCGCTGTACAATGGCTGACCCTGCGCTCTGACCCCAAGGGGTATTCGCAAACTAACAAATTCCTAATACAATTGTATAAGGCGAAATAAAGAACAAAAAAAAATAAAAAATATTCTAAATAGTACATAACAAATTTTTAAGTACTTTTCTGTCTACAGTATTTGTATTTTTACCAGGTGCTAATACTATTAGTTCACTGCTGCTTAGTTTTGACCATGCCTTATACAGTCCTTGGTGGTGTTGGCATGAAAGGCACTGCAGCAGAACTCCGTATTAAAGTGGTATTCGGTAATTTTACAGAGGTGATTTTTAAAGTTGATTCATTCAAAGCTAAAAACTGGTAAAAATCTTGACTCTTCATGGGCATCAAAACTTAAAATTAGTACTGCTTCAGTATACAATGGGTTTATCCAAAAAAAGAAGCTAGTAATTACTCAGTTAAAAACACCATCCTGTTCTCTTAATGCATTCTGAAAAATGGCATTGCCGATCACTTTTTTTTTTTGGTTTGTTTTAAACTTCAAAAAGTGCCTAATGTTGATTGTTCACTGGTAGGATGAATAATTTTTACCTCTAAGTGGCAGAGGAAAAAAAAATATCAGCGGTTGCTACCTTTTGATGATAAGGCACTTTTGGTGATGCTCTTACTTAAACTGTGTGAGTGGTAGTGAAATCGTTTGGAGCAGCGCATTGGCTGATGCAAATTGTAGTCCCCACTTCGGCATTTGCACAAGGTTGCAGATATGACGAAGGATGTGGAGAGGTGATATATAAAACACCTTTCCTAATGAATCAGTTGTACGAAACTGACTATACTTACAACCCCAGTGCCTGACAAGCACTTATTAAAACTGTGTGTTTATTAAACATGTCTTCTTTGAGCTTTGCCGGACTTTGCTCCTTTCACTTGCTTCTGTAGACATTCTTCATTTGCATAAACTGGCATGCCGTATTTTTCCATGAGCAATGTGCTGAAATTAGGGGCACGGTGCCTTGGAATGTCCCGTTTGCTAGAGCAATATTAACAACTAATATCAACAAATAAAACACATGCTGGGAAACTTTTTTTTTTTTCTATAACATCACCAAATTTCAACCAAATACATCAAGGCATTTTTGAGATTTTGGGTATTTCATTTTTCCACCTTTTTTTTTAACTGCAACACATAGGCATATCAAAATGTCCTTTCTTAGTGGATGCCGACTGCTCTAGATGCACCATCCTGTCAAATTTTGTCTTTTTAGCTAAATGGGAAATAGTGTTTTTGTTAGTGAGTGAGTGAAAGTTGCATTATATATACTCTGTGTGTGTATTGTATATACATATATTGTATGTACATACAGCAGACCTAACAAAAGACTATTCTCTGTTTCAGAATGCTGATGTCTCTGAAACCAGCAACAGGGGACATTTAGTTGTAGCACTGAAGTATGTGCCACCTGGATCGATAGGTATGTTTGTAAAAATATATATGGATTCTGATTATCTGTGTGCTTCTTTCTTGGTGTGCATTTATGGTTTTGACCTGCTATACCAGTAAATTGAGTCTTAGAGCATAATAGTTCTTTCTTGAGATCTAAGAGCAGGTACAATTTTAGTTTGAGATTCCAACTGACAGTATGACCCTGGGCAAAACTGTTAATCTGCGCATGCTTCAAATGTAAATAAATACATAAATAAGCATATACTTTATATAAGCATATATTTTAAATTAAGGTTATTTTTATATAGCACAAATTCAAAATACTTTACAGTAACACATTGCATAACAAGGAAAATTAGAATGAAAATGGCTACCCAACTTCCTTGTGCTTTCTTATGATGCAAAGGTAATGCATATAATTTTGGGGGCATTCTTAGAATAATCTGACAGTGGCTCTGTCAGCATTGATGCTTTTGTTCATCATCGACTCAAAGATCTAGTTACAAGGTTAGAGGATGACATTGATGGAAATTATGTTAAGAATTGATAGACTTGGTAAAAGCCTGTCATGATTGCCAGAGTGTAAAATGCAATGTGAGCAACCACACCAGCACTTCATATCAGTTTTACTATATAGATGCCTTTGTGTAAAAGTGTTCAGTGTTCTCTATCAAAAGCAGTGATATAAATATTGATAATATTTAAAGAGTTGTCAAAGTTATTTCAGCCTTTTTTTTTTTTTTTTAAACTGTCCTTGAATTTTCTTGTCTGCTTTGTTTGCTTTCTTTGATGGTATTCTGTTTGCAAGATGGCTAAATGATTAATGTATTATGAAATAAAAATAAAGAAACTGAGAGCTTGGTTGGACTGTATACATAGAAGTCAATGAGGAAGATTTAACTAAATCTCCGTGTGAAATGAAAGTGCACTGCTGGTATGCCACTTAAATGACATTTATGTGCTAAAGCACCTTTTAAAGTAAACATCATTCAAAATTTACATATAGTACACAGCACAGAAATTTATATTTAAGCTGCTGGAAGCAGACCAAGAGGCAGGCTGGGTAGTTGAGGCAGTGGCTCTGTGGTGAAGAGTAAACCTGTAGACATTTGGTTTTTCATCCAGTTTTGTAACCACTAATCTGCACTCATGCTAATTATCACGGCTCTTCCACTAATATTTTATTTTTAAATTTTTCAGCCTGTTCTCATAAAGTCTTGGCTCCATGTTCTTCTTTTTTATTTCTTCTCCTCCAAGTTCTAATCCTAGTTTACTGCATTCCTGGCCAAATTATTCTTCCACTGGGAACCAGTTTCACTTCCACTGTTGGCTGTATTCACATATAGAGGATTCAGAAAGTATTCAGACCCATTTTCTTTTTCACATTTTGTTATGGTGCAGGCTTGTGCTAAAATCATTTGAATTATTTTTTTCCTCACTTTGACCAGTCTTCAATATGCCAGAATGACAAAGCAAAAACAGGATTTCAGAAATGCTTGCACATGTATTAAAAATAAAATACTGAAACATCATATTAAGACAAATATTCAAACCCTTTACTCTGTATTTAGTTGAAGCCCCTTTGGCAGTGATTATACCCTGGAGTCTTCTTGGGTATGACGTGCCAAGTTTTGCACATGGATTTGGGGATTTTCTGCCTTTCTTCACTGAGGAATACTCTCGAGCTCTGTCAAGTTGTATGGAGACTGTCAGCAGATAGTTATATTCAGGCCCCTGCAGCAATGTTTCATTAGGTTGAAGTCAAGGGTCTGGCTGGGCAACTCAAGGACATTCCCACTGCCACTTCTGCATTGTCTTTGCTTTGTGCTTAGGGTCATTCACCTATTGAAAGGCAAATCTTCTGCAAGGCCCAGAACACTCTGGAACAACTTTTCATTTAGGATATCTCTGTACCTTACCTTTTCAGCTTTCCCTCAGTCCTGCTTTCCCAGTCCTTAATACTAAAAACAATCCCAAAGTATTATGCTCCCTCCACCACCACTATGCTTAACTGTTGGAATGGAATTGCAATGCCTGATTTCCTCCAGTCATGGTGCTAATTTAGGTTTAATAAGACCAGAGAATCTTGCTTTTCACAGACTGACAGTCCTTTAGGGGATTGTTTTGCTTGTCATGCAGAGTTTCATGGAAGTATTTACCATGTGATCAGTGGAGTGTTGCATTGGTGCCTGTCCTTCTGGATGTTTCTTCCATCAACACACATGTTTGTTAGAGCAAAACCAGGGTGATCATCAGGTTCTTTGTCACCACTGTTACCAAAGCCCTTCCCCTACAATTGCTCAGTTTGGTTGAGTGATAAACTCTTAGTAGACTTGTAGTTGTTCACGATCTTTTTCAGTTAAGAAGTAAGTGCGCTGTTGGGACCTTGCAAAGCTGCAGGAATTTTAGCATGCATCTCCAGATCTGCACCTCAACACAATCCTTTCACACTCCTCTGCAAACATGATTTTTGCTCTGATACACATTGTCAACTGTGGGACCCCCTATTGACAGGTGTACATCTTTCCTAATCAAGTTCATATAGCAAAATTGATCACAGGTGGACTCCTAACTACTACTTCTTCCTCTTCTTTAAGGTGCTTCCGTTAGGGTTTGCCACAGTTGATTATCTTTTTCCATGTCTTCCTGTCTTCTGCATCTTGCTCTGTTACACCCATCACCTGCATGTCCTCTCTTACCACATCCATAAACCTCCTCTTAGGCCTTCCTCTTTTCCTCGTGCCTGGCAGCTCTATCCTTAGCATCCATTTTCGCAATATACCCAGCATCTCTTCTCTGCACATGTCCAAACCAATGCAATCTCACCTCTCTGACCTTGCCTCCAAACCTTCCCACCTGAGCTGACCCTCTAATGTACTCGTTCCTAATCCTATGGATCCTTGCCACACCCAGTGCAGATCTTGGCATCTTTAACTCTGCCACCTCCAGCACTGTCTCCTGTTTTTTGTTCGGTGCCACCGTCTCTATCCCATATAATACAGCTGGTCTCACTACCGTCCTGTAGACCTTCTCTTTCACTCTTGCTGATACCTGTCTATCACAAATTACTCCTGACACTCTTCGTCACCCATTCCACCCTGCCTGCACTCTCTTTTTCACCTCTCTTCTACAATCCCCGTTACTCTGTACTGTTGATCCCAAGTATTTAAACTAATCCACCTTCGCCAACTCTACTCCCTGCATCCTCACAATTCCACTGAGCTCTCTCTCATTTACACACATGTATTCTGTCTTATTCCTACTGACCTTCATTCTTCTTCTCTCTAGAGCATATCTCCACCTCTCCAGGGTCTCCTCTACCTGCTCCCTCCTCTTGCTACAGATCACAGTGTCATCAGCAAACATCATAGTTCACGGGGACTCGTATCTAAACTTATTGGCCAACCTGTCCATCACCATTGCAAATAAGAAAGGGCTCAGAGCCAATCCCTGATATAATACAATGTCCACGTTGAATGCATCTGTCACTTCTACCGCAGACCTCACCACTGTCACACTTCCCTCGCACATATCCTGTACAAATCTTACATGCTTCTCTGCTACTCCTGACTTCCTCATACAATACAATAGTTCCTCTCGAAACATCTTGTCATATGCTTTCTCCAGGTTTACAATGACACAATGCAACTCCTTCCAGCCTTCTCTAAACTTCTCCATCAACACCCTCAGAGCAAACATCACATCTGTAGTGCTCTTTCCCAGCATGAAACCATACTGCTGCTCACTAATCATCACCTTCCTTCTTAAATTAGCTTCCATTACTCTCAACTCTCACCAACTTTGGAAAAACCTAGTATGTCACATCTTTCAGGTTTTTGGCAAATTGAGAAAATGATGTAGACTCTATAATTAACAATCTATAGATTTCATTTTCCCTAAGCCTCATGTACTTAATATTGTTTTTATTATGAATCAACAACACCTGTCTTTTAAATCACGCAGTTGCAGCATTTAAATTACATGATCGTAATCCGACGTTTTTATTGATAGGTTGTTATTCCTTGTTGGTCAGTAGAGTTACCAGGTTTTTGTCTTAAAATACTGTGTACTTATTAGCTTATTCCAGCATTCTATGACCAGAATTAAGACATATTTGGCCATCACCAACCACTACCTTTATAACCTCAGGTAAGACCTAGTAACTCCAGAAAGTTTAATAATTAAAAAAAAAAAAACTCAGTTTGGGGAAAAAATGGCAGTTATTAGGTTTTTCAATTGCACGTGAGACCTTCATGCTCTGGCTCATCAATTTTATTCCCCTGTAGTTACTGCAGCTCTGCACATCCCCTTTATTCTTAAATATCAGCACCAGTACACTTCTTCTCCACTCCTCGGGATCCTCTCACTTTCAAGATTCCATTAAACAATTTGGTTAAAAACTCCACTACCGTCTCTCCTAAACAGCTCCATGCTTCCATAGGTATGTCATCTGAACCAACAGCTTTTCTATCCTTCATAGCTGTCATTACTTCCTCCTTGCTAATTTGTTGCACTTCCTGATTCAGTATCTCCACATGATCCAACCTTCTCTCTCTCTCTCTCTCTCATTCTCTTCATTCATCAGCCTCTCAGAGTACTCTTTCCATCTGTTCAACACACTCTCCTTGTTTGTGAGTACATTTCCATCTTTATCCTTTATAAAGGATAACCTGCTGTACATCAGACACGTCTCCCCCTTCTTCTCCTTCTTCAGCCAACAGTAGCCGAATTTCCGCCAGTACCCTGTTGGCTAATAGTATTGGTGGCAGCCATTGTTAACCCGGGCCTCTAACGATCCGGTATGAAAATCTGCTTTGTTGTCTGCATATTGATTTGTCAAAATTTTACACCAGATGCCCTTCCTGACGTAACCCTCCACATTTGTCTGGGCTTGGGACCGGTATGAAGAAACACACTGGTTTGTGCATCCCCTGTGGCTGGGTTCACAGGTGGACTCCTAACAAGGTGTAGAAACATCTTGACGGCGGTCAATAGAATGGGATGCAGATGAGACAAATTTCAAGCGTCATGCCAAATTTCCCCCTGGGGACAAATTGTCTGTCTGTCTATCTATCTATGCCTGAATATGTGTGCCAATGTGATATTCCAGCTTTTTATTTTTAATAAATTTACAAAAATGTCTAAATTCTATTTTCACGTTGTCATTCTGAGTGTTGCCTGAGTTGCAGAAAAAATGTATTTAAATTATTTTAGCATAAAACTGCAACGTGGCAGAATGAAAAAAGGCAAGGGGTCTGAATCTTTTCTGAATCCACTGCAAAAACTGTATCAATCTGATACTGTCTGATTTCTGTTATATCTTGACATATTTTATACTTTAAGTTCTAAACAATCATAAAGTCATTATATGTCCATTATTTTCTATCCTAACTAATGCTAGTGCAACCCTGGCTCAGGTGGCACAGAGGTATGGTTGTTCCAAGGACCAGACTTCAGATCTTAACCAAATCACTGTCTTTGTGGAATTTTGAACAATTTTCACGCATATGTGTGTGTTTTATTCCAGTGCCTTAGTTGTTTGACCTTCTGGACCTGTGCTGATAAAACCCCAAATACTATTTTCAGCATATAAATACCACTATGAAGGGGCCATTTTATTATCAGTTGCTAAAACATGCTATTTAAGTCCCTAAAACCATCTCAATATGAGGCCAGTCCCTATGCAGAATTCATAATATTAAAGATTGCTTTTCCAAAATGAGTAGACTGAGTTTGGGCTTTGTGCAACTCTAATTCTGCAGTGTCTACAGTATGTTGTAAATGCTTTCCTATTATTCACGTTCCTTTAAAAGTACCCTGATTTTACTGGCCTTTTATTCTATATTTAAGTAAATAAAAACAAAGGGGCTAAATTGTGTGAATCTGGAATCTAAATTTACTATTGTTTTGTGCCGTTGTGCCTTTTTGCATTTTCTTCTCTTACCATTTCTCATATTCATTTTATTCCAATATGCATCATTTTTGCTTCTTGGCTTAGTGTGCCGTGTAATCATAATCATTTTACCACTGAACTGTGGCTTCTAATTGTTCTGTCCCATTACCGCTTTTCTTTTAGTTTTCAAATAGGAGTTCCTTCAGAGAAGCCATAATTATGGGCTCGTTAACCATTCTGTTTGATGTGAACTTCAGTTTTTTTTTTTTTTTTTTTTTCCGTAAACCATTTAACTGCAGAAAAAAGGTATTTCTGTATTCTGGAAGCTTTTGTAATGAAATCCGCTTTCCATCTTTTTTCTG
This sequence comes from Polypterus bichir lapradei, assembly GCA_026402145.1. Taxonomy (NCBI): domain Eukaryota; kingdom Metazoa; phylum Chordata; class Cladistia; order Polypteriformes; family Polypteridae; genus Polypterus; species Polypterus bichir. The sequence goes on along the minus strand of JANRMT010062791.1, from coordinate 88,822,705 downwards.
AAAGCAATTATCCTGGTAAGCAGGCTGTATCCTGCCATCAACAGGCACAAGGCAGGAGCACTTCAGCAAGCTGGAGCCATGCCATACTCATTAAGAATTTTACCTAACCCTTCATGAGCCCACATGGTGTCCCCCAGGCTATGGGGGTCAACAAGTCAGTAAGTGCTCACCAGTGAACACAGGCCTCACTTTAAGATTAGGTCTTGATATTTATGTCATGGGTTTGCATGGAGGTGGGGTGACCAGGAGTTGGGTAGAGGGTTTTCTTGTCTGTCCTCTCACCTTACAGTGATTTGCCAAAAACTAAACCTAAAAAACACATCAAACTATGTACAACAAGGCTCTAAGGGTCATGGGGATTCACAGTTCCATCCATCACCCATTCAGGCCATTTAGCTTTTCTACAGTGACTTTAATAATAATACATTATATTTATATAGTACCTTTCCCATGTTCAATGCACTTACTTTGTTAGTGAAGGGGTACCTGCTGCTGACTCTGAAGTCCTGGGAAACTTACAGATGATATTTGGAGGGACATGCTTAGAAGAAACGGCCTTCATAATCTGAATCAGAGTCATGAGTTTCAAACTAATAGCAGCAGAAGTTTCCGTGTTAGTCAGACAAACAACTTAAGAATTTCACTGTACTCTGTGCATGTGACAATTAAGTTTAATTTGAAGTTTCAGTTGCTATTGGATTTCTGTGTTAGTAGTTGGTTTTCATACTGTAAAAGTGCCTGGTACCTTGAAGTATAGAAGTCATGTCTTCTGATCAGAGACAGTAGGCTTGACACAACACACCAAAGACAGTTGTTAAACTGTTAACTGATTCCCACTCTCAACTAAGCTGACAAGAAATAATATTGGCTAAGAAACTGATGGACCTATCTTTTTCAGATGATGCTTATATTGCATGCAGAAGATTTTCTCCTGTAAATTAGAAAACTGGGATATGTGTTCTGAATGGACCCAGGTCAGAAAATTATTAGAGGTGCCCACACAAGATGTTGTGTCTAAAACATATGGTTTGTTGTTTTTGGCAACCCTGGGACCCACTGGAAGAAACTAATTTTGAGGGAAGCTATCAATTTAAAAAAGAAAAAAAATACATAGGTTTTTCAATGCAGCGACAGTAAGAGAAAGGCAGTGAAAGAATGAAAAAACATATGTATGTATGTATATGTACAGTTAGGTCCATAAATATTTGGACAGAGACAGCTTTTTTCTAATTTTGGTTCTGTACATTACCACAATGAATTTTAAATGAAACAACTCAGATGCAGTTGAAGTGCAGACTTTCAGCTTTAATTCAGTGGGTTGAACAAAAAGATTGCATAAAAATGTGAGGCAACTAAAGCATTTTTTAACACAATCCCTTTATTTCAAGGGCTCAAAAGTAATTGGACCAATTAAATAACTGGAAATAAAATGTTCATTTCTAATACTTGGTTGAAACCCCTTTGCTGGCAATGACAGCCTGAAGTCTTGAACTCATGGACATCACCAGATGCTGGGTTTCCTCCTTTTTTATGCTCTGCCAGGCCTTTACTGCAGCGGCTTTCAGTTGCTGTTTGTTTGTGGACCTTTCTGTCCGAAGTTTAGTCTTCAACAAGTGAAATGCATGCTCAATTGGGTTAAGATCAGGTGACTGACTTGGCCATTCAAGAAGTTTTCACTTCTTTGCTTTAATAAACTCCTGGGTTGCTTTGGGTCATTGTCCATCTGTATCATGAAACGCCACCCAATCAATTTGACTGCATTTAGCTGGATTTGAGCAGACAGTCTGTCTCTGAACACCTCAGGATTCCTTTGGCTGCTTCTGTCCTGTGTCACATCATCAATAAACACTAGCGTCCCAGTGCCACTGGCAGCCATGTACGCCCAAGCCATCACACTGCCTCCACCGTGTTTTACAGATGATGTGGTATGCTTTGGATAATGAGCCATTCCACACCTTCTCCATAATTTTTTCTTGCCATCATTCTGGTAGAGGTTGATCTTGGTTTCATCTGTCCAAAGAATGTTTTTTCAGAATTGTGCTGGCTTTTTTAGATGTTCATTAGCAAAGTCCAATCTAGCCTTTCTATTCTTGACATTTATGAGTGGCTTGCACCTTGCAGTGCACCCTCTGTATTTACTTTCATGCAGTCTTCTCTTTATGGTAGACTTGGATATCGATACGCCTACCCCCTGGAGAGTGTTGTTCACTTGGTTGGCTGTTGTGAAGGGGTTTCTCTTCACCATGGAAATGATTCTGCGATCATCCACCACTTTTTGCGTTGCTGAGTTCACCAGTGCTTGCTTTCTTTCTCAGGATGTACCAAACTGTAGATTTTGCCACTCGTAATATTGTAGGATGGGTTTTTTCTGTTTTCGCAGCTTAAGGATGGCTTCTTTCACCTGCATGGAGAGCTCCTTTGACCGCATGTTGTCTGTTCACAGCAAAATCTTCCACATGTAAGCACCACACCTCAAATCAACTCCAGGTCTTTTATCTGCTTAATTGATAATGACATAACGACGGACTTGCCCACACCTGCCCATGAAATAGCCTTTGAGTCAATTGTCCAATTACTTTTGAGCCCCTGAAATGAAGGGATTGTGTTAAAAAATGCTTTAGTTGCCTCACATTTTTATGCAATCTTTTTGTTCAACCCACTGAATTAAAGCTGAAAGTCTGCACTTCAACTGCATCTGAGTTGTTTCATTTAAAATTCATTGTGGTAATGTACAGAACCAAAATTAGAAAAATGTTGTCTCTGTCCAAATATTTATGGACCTAACTGTATATAGAGAATAAGGAAGTACAGAAAACCTTTGAAGTTCTCTCCATTTGTATGGCTCAAGTTACTGCAGTTAGTCAAATGCTCCATGTTGCCAATACTTCAGGGTAGCCAAACTTCAATAAGAATTGCTAAAACCTGTAGATGCTAGAAGGGTCCCTTGCTTAACCTGCTACTTCAATACTGCGTGAGAGGTTGGGTAGTCCAGTGCCTTAGGATTTGCATTCCAGGATGTTGGTCCCCATTCTTTAAAGCAAAAACAAGTGGATTTATTCCAAATGTAAGAGGAACACACTTCTCATGAGAGAGTAAATGTTAGGGTGTTAGAAAATGCACCGTGTCAAACAATTGAACCTCTAGTCTGGGATAAGCAATGCGCATTCTACACTTGTGAAACCACAGGCATAGATATTTGAGAGGCTGCAGGAGCTTGCTATTTCTTTGTGCCTATGTTCTGCCAACAAATTTTTGTAATGTCTTAGAGGATTTATTGGGTGCTGCTGCTGTATTTTAGTGTTTGTATCTGTGTTGCATGTGCATGTTTGAAGTGAGGTTTAGCCAGCTTAAAGGGGGTATAGAACTCCATTAAGTGCTTATATGATCTCCATTTGTATACTTGATTTTCATAGACGGGGTATCAAGGTACAGCCAATTCCTACAGCGTATCGCATGTCAGAACGTTGCCACGAGCATTCAATGAGATAATTGGCACCTCCAAATATTAGGGCACAGCCTTGATCCAGAAGAGGGTGACTTGCTTTCTATAGGTTAGCGGGATAGGATATGCCACTAGAAAATTTCATCTACACACAATTTAAGGAAGAATTAATGGTTGAGTCGATGTAGTGATCACAATTTTCCAAATGTTCTGCCAGCTATTTTGGTAAACTTTCCAGTAAAGCTTTCTCACTATGGGTCAGTCTACTGTATTGCCTCATCCCAATCGTCACACTGGTTATTTATCAAAATGAGATTCTGAGCATAATCAGCTGGAATAACATTACTACACTAGGTTGCCAAGCTCTCTGGTCTGTGATGGTGTGAAGTATGACAGACTTAAAGGTATATGTTTCTGCTCTTGATCAGGAAAAGCCAATTGAAGTAATTTAGGTGTCTAGTGTGGACGCTGTTCTATCAAGTTAAGTGTAATATTGAGAATTTGTTGTTTACGTTTAAAATAGTCTACAATTACATTTAAGCTTCATGAATATTTTATGAAAATCTCTTTTCAAAGATATTGAGACAGCTACTTTTTAGTTGAATTCATTTTGTGTTAAGAAGTAAAGTTTAATTTAAAATAAGTGGACAAATTAATTTTCTTGCAAAATGACACACACAGATAATTACCAAGGGTGCATTTTGGAAGGAGCTCATTATTGTATGAATTATTAACAGATGTTTGGCAAAAGCCTCTCATGGGTGATAGATATTCAACCCCCCCAACCGCTGCAGGTTTTTGTTTTCAACAAATGATGTGTTGATTGCATTGAAATTGTTAGATTAATTTTAAATAACGTTCATGTCAATCATCAGAGCAAAAACCTTCAGGATTGCATCTTATCCTTTTCATTTTACACAGCCAGTATCATCAAAAGGTCTATGGCATTGCTGACAAGAAGCAATGACACTAAAGGAGCAGGCGTATAATTACCATTAGGTAAACCTAGTAGATCTCCAAGTATATACTGTGTATGTATGAATGAAGAGAGATGCACAGAATCCATCTGTCTGTCTATGTATCCATCTATTTATCTGTCTGTCTTTATTGTAAAAGAAGAAGAAAGAGACATGACAGGTGTAGGGGTTCCAGCTTTGGCACCCTGTTTAACTGCGGTGATGGTAATGCAAATCTCCCTTTAAGAGTCTCGTTGTTCTTCACCAGAGTACAATGGTCAAATTAATGCCCCTCTACCTGTTTTGAAATATTTTTGTATCAAAGATTAGATTCTATATACAGATATGTACATGTACACGTGCTCATGCAAATATATTGTGGCACGCGGCTGGGGGTGGTACCCAGCCGGGGCGCCCAGGAGGACCGCAGGAGGTCTTGCGCCTCCTCCAGACCATGAGGGGGCGACCGCCCTGGTTGCTTTGGGGACCACGGGTACAGAGCTTTGAAGCTCAGCCCTGTAGGGGCCTGTGGTCACCGCCAGGGGGCGCCCCCATGCCTACGGAGCCCTGGACCTCAGCACTTCCGCCACACCCATGCTGGGGGGGGGGGGGAGTGGATCGGGGACACCCGGAGTGCTTCCAGCTATGCAGCCGGCACTTCCGCCACACTGGGGACTGCCAGTGGAAGATTGCCGGGAAGCACCTGGAGCACATCCGGGTGATTATAAAAGGGGCTGCCTCCCTTCATTCAAGGCTAGAGTCGGGTGAGGAGAAGGACAGAGCTTGGTGGAGAGGAGTGGAGGCTGCCTGAAGAGTGAGTGTGAGGCCTGGAGTTTGGGGAAGTCTTGGGGGTTTTGTGTACACTTATACTTGTAAATAATAGTTGTAAATAAGCATGTGGTGGTGCTTAAACATGTCTACCTGTCTGTGCCCGGGGCTCGTTCCACAATATATATACAGTATATGTGTGTGTGTATATATATATATATGTATATATATACAGGTCCTTTTCAAAAAATTAGCATATTGTGATAAAGTTCATTATTTTCTGTAATGTACTGATAAACATTAGACTTTCATATATTTTAGATTCATTACACACAACTGAAGTAGTTCAAGCCTTTTATTGTTTTAATATTGATGATTTTGGCATACAGCTCATGAAAACCCAAAATTCCTATCTCAAAAAATTAGCATAT
>JANRMT010062791.1:88768072-88807108 GCA_026402145.1 Polypterus bichir lapradei | reverse complement strand
GTAGAATTTCGAAATGAAACCTGCCCAACTTTTGTAAGGAAGCTGTAAGGAATAAGCCTGCCAAATTTCAGCCTTCTACCTACACGGGAAGTTGGAGAATTAGTGATGAGTCAGTCAGTCAGTGAGTGAGTGAGTGGGTGAGGGTTTTGCCGTTTATTAGTATAGATAATACATTTAGAAAGTCTGATTTAAAAGAGAAAAGTGATTTCCAAATCCTTTTTTATTCATTACTTGGGTCTTTTGAGATTTTTGTAGCAACAAATGTTTTTTTTTTTTTCATCTTTTTTGTAACTGTTAGCATTTTATAACATCTATGCAAGTATATCATAAGGATAAAGCAGGTGGATTTTAAAATCTATTTGTGACTTTTAAATTCACCTTTGGTCTCTTCAGACAAGAACAGGTCGGTAGAAATGTCCTTGCTTTTATGCATGTTAAATGCTTTGTTCCTGACTCGTAAATGTGTGGAGCCATTTAATTTTATGCGTACTAATTGAGAAATTGCCATACATGATAGCTAACCAAATTGGAGTGTGCTTAAAATTAACAGGTATAAAATGCATAAAAGTAAATACTTGCTTGCTTCACTGCAATTGTTTCTTGATTGAAAATTAACTTGCAAAATAATACAGCATTGACCACTTTGCATTGCACAGGGTGAGATATTGAGCACAACAGTTTGTCTGCTTGCCTTGTTAAATTAAACTCTGATACCTGTGCAAGATCAATTAAGTAGAATTCCTGGGTTCTCAGGGTCTAAAAACGCTACTAAACTAAAAGAAATAAAATGTTTGGTAGAATAAAACCATTTGTAAAGTGAATGTTTAAGGTTTTGTCATGGTAAAACAATGATATAGTTGTTTCCTGTCCAAAGCTGGAAAAATGAACACCATATTCACTTAAAAAAAAAAAAAAACACACACACACATCTGTATTTATTTCATGCCATTGTTGAAATCACATTTCAGAGGCTTTCAGTTTAAAAAATGATACTTTCAGTCAGAAAGAAGTGTAGTTTTCAAAGCTGAATCAGTAAGCAACAGCAGTATAATATATAGTCTAAGAGGAAGTTCCAGTTTTATTTATTTATGTTGAAGTATGTTTTGGAAGTAGGTGGCACAGTAGGTAGTGCTGTTACCTCATGTTGGAGCACCACAGTCCAGGGTTCACATCCTAGTCTGGTCATTATAGTTGTGTGTGGGTTTCCAAATTTCTGCACCTTCAGCTTCTTTCATAGAAAGATTCAGGGTGAGAGTGTCTGATGTCAGCAGACCTGAAACACCTGCTTATGATATGTCCAAGTGCACATTATAAATGTTTTATGTGGCTAGGCTAGTGACAGCTGCTGAGACTGCAGAAAGCCCATAAACATGGCAGCTGAGACTAATGGGCTATCAAGCCAACTAGCATCTTCTGAGAACCACCACCCAAAAAAGCAACAGAAAAATCCCAGAGAAATATATCCCCAGGAGAGTTTGGGAAGAATGGAGTATGAGCACACAAGCTGGATGGACCAACAGACAACAACCCAGGCAACACTATCAACAACAACCAATGAATATGTTTGCGGCAAGGTCTGAAAGAACATGCGTGCCTTGAAGATCCATCAAGCAAGGATGACATGTTTAGTGCAGGAATACATGGGGAAAATGCACAGAGGTGGTGTTACACAGAAGGAGCCAGCCCCTGTATTATCCCAGTGCCCAGAACCTCCATATACCAGCAGCCCCCAGCACCAAGCATAGTAGGAGAACATTGATGAGTGTGGTAGAATCCAGCCTGTAAAGGCAAAGAGTGGCCTCAGTGCGATGATGATGTGGATAGCATCCTAGAAGCAACCGCAAAAGTGCATTCTGACAGGAAACTCCAAACGATGACAGCCATCATAATGAGAGGTTTGACATGAGGGGGGGAGAATTAAGGACCTCTATAGGAAAAATGGTCAGATAAAGAAAGAGCTCTGTATGCTGAAGAAGCAGTTCAAAGAGTCAGGCATGAAAGAGAGAGTGCATTTGCAGAACTTCACCACATCCTTAGCAATAGGCTGTTGACGCTCTGCAGAGGGGAATAGCGGTGATGGCCAGTGAAAGAGTAGGACTAGGAAACAAACTGCCTTCATCACAGACTTATTTGGTTTCATAAAGCAGCTAATAGGGCAGACATGCAGTTGCTACCTCACTTGCTTTAGAGTGGAGATAGACCACCACCTCTGAATCAACTACTGTACTGGAGATAGGGAGGATGGCTTAAAGAACCACCTTTTAATATCAAGACTGCAGGAGATGAAGGAAGTTGTTTGGGCAGCAAGATACAGTTCAGTCTCCAGACTTAGCGGCATACCATACTTAGTATACATGACTTGTCCCAGGCTCCTACGCAGACTGTGGGAGATCCTGAGGGTCATCTGGAAGAGAGGAGAAGTAGTCAAAGAGTGGAAGTTTGTAGGTGTTTGGTTTTCCATGGAGGAGGATTCACATAGCATCGACCAGTTTAGAAGTATTTTGCTGCTCAGTGACAAGGGGAAATATTTTTGGTGATTGTTGCCCATTGGCTAACAGAAAACCTCTCAAAGAATGAGTACATTGATACCTCGGTGCAGAAGGGTGCAATCATGAAGGTCCCAGGATGCCTAGAACAATACAAGGGTGGTTACGCAGCTGATCCAAAAGATACAAGAAAGGAAATGAGATCTGGTGATGCTGTGGTTGGACCTCAGAAATGCAAATGTGCCCATACATCACAAGCAGGAGGAAATATTTCATGTGAATTGTGTGAATAGTCACTAACACAAGTTCAATTCTTGGATATATTGACCCTCTGGACTTACATGTTATTTAGGGTTATTTACATGACCTGTTTATATTTTGAAAAAAGTTTAACGTTTATTGATTTGAGCACAGTTGTTTCCAACATTTTAATGTTAAATATTTAAATATTTTGTGATATGTAGGTTGGATGAAGTAATTGATAAACATTTTTGATGAGTGACCTGGCTGTTCCCTAATTTGTATTTGTGTAAATGTGCAGCTGGTTTGATATAATGTTGATGGATTTTGTGATTAACTGATACAGACAGTGCAGTGGTCTATGCTTCTGACCATTTTTGATTATTAAATGACTGGTAACTCAGCTGTCAGTCACTAAACTGTTAAATTCTACTCAACTTTTTCTTTTCTTTTTTTTTTAACAGCGTGTGGGTTTTACACATTGTTCCTATTTCTATATGGGTTTTTCTTTGGTATCCTTAAAGTTCTTCCCATATTCTAAAGATGCGAGTGTTAGGTGAATGGACTAAGAACATGAGGGGATCCTCGGACGTGCTGGCACTCCATCCTGTGTTGGTTCCTGTGGTTTGCTTAAAACCCCCGGAAGAGGCATTTGGCCCCTCATGATGGTGAAATGGATTAAGTGTCAATGAGAAAGTCGTGTTTTATTTCAGTTAATTCTTCATCCAACCCTTTTATCTCTGTTTGCCTCAATGAGTTATACATGCCCTTGTAAAAAAATACCTTGACTGTATTCAGCCTTTCTAAATGTTTAAAAAAAAATGGATAATACTACATTGCCATTGTATTCACTGGACTGTGAATATAATAAATGATCAGCTAATCTAAGATCTTAATTGTCCTCTTTTGTCACTTGATAAATGCTACTGGATATGATTCATATAAATGTTACTGGATATGATTCATATCCACATTAGTAATGAAAATAATTCATGACATTTAACTTTGGTCATTTCAGAAATAAAACAACTATAAACTAAAATAAAAACCACATTCTTACATTATTTAAATGTAATGCTTCAAATGAGTCAAACACTTTTTTCACTTACCTTTTCAATCACTTTTTTTTTTTTTTTCTTTTTTGTAGTTACATTTTGCCTGATACAACCAAAAAAAGCCGTCAGAAGACTCGAGTAGTAAAGAAAAACCTGAGTCCGGTCTACAACCACACTATGGTATATGATGGATTTAAGCACGAGGAAATAAGAGAGGCCTCTTGTGAGCTGACCATCTGGGACCATGAAACATTTTCAAATCAGTTCCTTGGAGGGGTGAGGCTCAGCCTTGGAACAGGTAGGATTCTTTTATATCACAAATCTCTGATTTCCAAAACAACGCATGCTTTTTTTCTTTATGCAGTTTAGTTGCCTGATATTTGTGCAGTTATGTAACTAGGTAATCCACTTCCATTCCTTGAATTTTGCTTAGAAAGTGGTTTATATTCAATGAAAAAAAGGGGTGATGAAATGGACCTGTAGAGGTTTTTCATAGTCCAGTAACAGGGGCTTATTCTCCTAAACTCTTGGGACTGACTTACTCCACTGTAAGTCCACATACAGAATGGTTTAAAACTTATTTAGGCACAGGTTACGAGTCAGTAGTTTTCTCTTACCAATACTGTAAATGACTACAACTGCATTTGGAAAATGCAGAGAATAATAACAGTATGTTTTAATATTATTCAGGGGGGTGGAAAAGTGATTGCAGCTCCATTTATTCAGATTATTCGGCTTTACATTCAATGTCAGTTGCTTCTTGTAGAAGATTAACTACAGTATGAGCCCTTCACCAGTAGCAACTAGTCTTATGTCACCTTTGAATTATTTTTAATCATCTTTATATCATTGCTTTTCACAAGTTTTTAGTGCCTTCGCCTCTGCTTTCTTGTCCAAGACAGTGAAAATTAGTTTTCCGGTCTGTCTCTACATGTGAGGTCATGCAAAGTTAGGAAGATTACCAAGGGAATGCTTTTTTTGAAGGCTTGTCTGTGTGAATCAACTGCCACTTAAAAATGCCTGTTGATGCCGGGTATGTTATAAGGACCATGTCATGCACTTAAAATGGATATTTGTTTATTTGATTTTAGACCTGATGCTTGTGTCCACAACAGACATTAGCTGCCTTCTGCTATTGACAGTTTTGCAGATAGTTTTCTAAAGGATATTTGCTAAAGTTCTTCTACTTCTGTGTTCTGGAAGTAAAGGCTAAGTCAATACACTATGTAATTATTGTGTGTTGCAGGCCAAACTTCATGAAACGTCTGTTAGACCCAATAGGTACGGTGATAGCTGACCAGGGAAATGGCAGAGAATGTCATGACTGAAGTCTATCTTGGCAAGCATAGGGTGCAAGGCAGGAACAAACCCCGGACAGGGCTCCAGTTCATCGCAGGGTGAACACACACACACACACACACACACACACTAATGTCAATTTAGTATCTCTAATCAACCCAACCCGCATGTCTTTGGACTAAGGGAGGAAACCAGAGCACTCGGAAGAAACCCACACAGGCACAGGGAGAACATGCAAACTCCACATAGGGAGGACCCGGGACGCAAACCCTGGTCTCCTTACTACAAGGTTGTCAGAATTGAAAAGATTAAAACTCCAGGCAACTCCGACAAAACAGGAGCAACCCCCCAAAAAAGTGTAGGGATATATGCCAATGTTGTTGCACTTGTGCAACATTTAGAATTGACCTGCTGCTGCTGGGACTGGTGAAGTTTGAACAAAATAATAGTGTGATGAGCAACCTCTAAGTGCCAGTGTTTAAGTAGCATAATTTATTAGTGCATATGTATTGAATGCTGTTATTATTTAAACATTTATATAAAACATTTAGATTTTGACCGAGGAGTTTGTTTGGCACAATTAAAAATGTCCATGCAAAATGTATGTTAATGCATACATCTGAATACAAAAAAATAATGTTAACTTAAATCACAATCACAATTATATGAGTATAATTCTCATTTTAATCTGAATGATTTGTCAGTGGGAAACAAAAGATTCTATGGAATTTTGAACTTTAGTCTAATGAAGTGATTTTCATAAAATGATCTTGTGAACACATTCACGTTTTGTGAGCAGGCCCACATTTATTTAAAATATGTCAGAAACCTTGAGGGGCTTTAAAATCCTACTATGCAGTTTTAAGTAAAAAGCTGTCAAGGTGTCACACAGTACCAAACTTAAGATTTACAGTTTTGAATAATAATACATTTTGGATCAACCTTATCTCCTGGGTTTATGGGGCAAATTCTAGCCCTAAATGCATATCTAACAAAAAAAATGGTAGAAGCAGAGTATTGATGCAGTGTTTGTGTCACTCTGCAGATAATTTGACAAGCTATGTGATATTTTCTGGAAGCAATTGTTAGTCTTGTTGTTGCATAGAAGTACTCGACATCATGGACATCATAGCCAGAAAATCCACTTGAGTTCAAAAACTGTACACAAAGCTGAGTGTCATTTAGGTTTACCTGGGGTACATTTTTGAAATTGCTACTGGATCAGCACAGAGAAGGTTAGAGAAGTGTTAGGAATTCACCCAATACAGGCTGATGAACTCCTGCAGATGACTGGACCTGTCCCTCCTGATGTCAAGGCACTCATCATGGACTCCTTGATAGACACTAGCGCACTTTACCTTAAAATGAGATCTACAGCAAGAGCATAAAGACAGGAATGAAAACTAATGCCAAATTTTGTACAATTTTTTCTTTTTCTTTACTAAGAACCATGGAATAGGATTCCAAGCATTAGGGTCATCATTGTCACAAGTACAAAGAGTAAAATGTCCTTGCATGTGCTAAACAGCATGCAGCACATCACCACTGTCGAGCGCCTAGTGGTAAACATTAGTATTTTGGGTACTTACAGAACTCCTCTCAAATAAGAGTGAGTAGGATTGACAAGCTTTGTTGGGTTGAATCGCTTGTTGTCATCACAATTGTTCTAATTATGGAGCCGTTTTCTTCATTCCCCTCCATGACTTTATCATCTAAAGTTTTAGAAATGGAGAACATAGCCAATACGTGGACACTTTGTCAACAGGGCGCTGCAGACTGCTGGCCATAACTGAATAAACGGAATCCCGTAGCATGGGCTTATTTTCTTATACTCTGGGAGTTACTTCACTGCAATTAGAACAATCCAGATGAGAGCAGGCCATTTAGCCTGACAAAGCTCACCATTCCTATCCACTTAATTCTAAAATAACATTAACTCCAGTTTTGAAAGTTCCTAAAGTCTTACTGTCTACCACACTACTTGGTAGCTTATTCCAAGTGTCTATCGTTCTTTGTGTAAAGAAAAACTTCCTAATGTTTGTGTGAAATTTACCCTCAACAAGTTTCCAACTGTGTCCCCGTGTTCTTGATGAACTAGTTTTAAAATAACAGTCTCGATTCCCTGTACTAATACCCTTCATAATTTTAAACACTTCAATCATGTCACCTCTTAATCTTCTTTTGCTTAAACTGTAAAGGCTCAGCTCTTTTAATTTTCCTCATAATTCAACCCCTGTAGCCCTGGAATCAGCTTAGTCGCTCTTCTCTGGACCTTTTCAAACGCTATGTCCTTTTTGTAGCCTGGAGACCAAAACTGTACACCGTACTCCAGATGAGTACAAAAATGATTTAAAACTTGTTTAGGTTGGACTTGTGAGTCAGTGCTTTTCTCTTACCCATAAATGACTACAGCTAGATTAAACTGTATGTCTAAAATTATTCAAGAAAAATAAAATAAGTGATTGCAGCCACATTTTTGTTTCAGGTTGGATTATACAGTATCACATTCAGTGTCAGTTGCTTGAAGCAGAGAACTATGCACTCTTCACCAGTAGCAGCTAGTCTTATGTCAGCTTTAAATGATTTTAACCATCTTTAGATCGGTGCTAATACAAGGACACATTGTCAACAGAGCGCTGAAGTCCGCCGGTCACGTCTGAATAAAGGCGCTGCTCATTTGTGGTGGTGTATCCTGAAGGGCATGTTTGTGTATCACTTACTAACTCCTCCATTTCTAGGAAATGGCCACTTTTTGCACAGAAAGAGACCCACTCTCACTACTCTTATTTTAACAATAACTGTTTTTATGATGTTACTACTATTAAGTTTATATGAGGCTTATTTTCTGATGGTAAAGCAAAGCTAATGATCTATAAAACTCTGTTGTAGGTAGAAATGAGTGACTTCCAATGTTTTTTTACAATTCAACAGAAGTGTACATTTTTGTAAAATGGCTTTGCACAAATTTATTGTTAAGGTTATTTGTCTGACTAATGAGAGTAGATAGTTTTGAGGCGATGTTCAGGTTAGTTTGTATTAATATATTGCTTGTAAGAATTGAGGACACATTTGTACTGTTTTATTATAATCAGTGTGTTATTGTATTAAAATAAGTTTATTTATAATACATATTGATTCGTTTTTTTCTTTATTTTTCCTTCTTTTCATTTCTTCCACACATTAAATCCTGCCAAAGCTGATGTTCTAAAACCAAATTCTTCAGCTGCCACTTTTGGGCTCCCCTCATTTTCACCTCACAGACAAGCCATTACAGTAAATTTCACAAAGTACATGGGAGCACTTTAATGTTTTAGTTAGTCACCATGTTTCCTAATTTTGATTGCGGCAAATCAATGTTCTTGCTTTGGATACTTACAGACCTTTTTAATTTTCAAAGCACTGGAAACTGAAAGTGCTCTGTAACACTGAAGTCACTGAACGATTGTGCCATCATTTACTGTGCATTTATTAAAAAGAAATTACTTGCATTACATTCAATTAAATTCATCATTACACAGGCCAATTTGGAGCATGTTCCAATAAAAACTTAAAAGCCTTTTCTTTTTACACACTGAATGCTTGAATATAATTTGTATAATGTTTAATTTATAAGTGAAACATTAGAACAGCTAATTAATTTCACAGCAGTCAGAAATTGTGTCTGCTTAACTCTTGAGAAAATTAAATTATGTAGACAATGGACTTTTTTTTAAAATTTTTTTTAAACTTTGTCTTAGTTAATGACACATTAAAAACATATTTATATATTAGGTTTTATTTTCCTACTACAATTTCATTTTAACATGAGACCTGTTCAAGGATTAATGATGCAATATTTGAGTTTATTACAAAACTAAAACACACGGACCTCCGCTCGTCCCAATATCCAGGTGGCAGCCTCAGTAGTGTGCAGATACCAGTGGTTAGCTGCAACACGCGGTTGATGGCCAGTGGTGCTATCATTCTTCTTGTTCTTATCAACAGCTGCAATTTGCTTCATGCTCAGTAGATGTGGCTGCTGTCCTTTTTCTTTGTGCCATGTCAACTTCTTGATCAATGTACTTACCGTATGTAGTTTTCCATGAAAAATACATGGACCATGACAACTTTGCTGAGGCTGCCACTTATTTTTTGATTTACCAAGTGCATATCGCCTAATAAGCTTTCAATTAAGATCAAGGTTTAGCCACTGTAGTCTCTGAGCAATTGAATGGCATACAGACACAACTCTAAGCATTTTATGTACATAAATTGGGTTATAGGACAGCATGGTTACACAGTCGTTAGTTCATAGATCCAGCGTCCCTGGTTCAAAGCCTGTGCCAGGTCATTGTCATTGTCAGCGTGGATTCTGCCCTTTCTCCTTGGGTCTCAGTGGGGTTTTCTACAGATGCTCGGGTTTTCCTCCCAAGTCCTTCTCAAAGATATTTATGCTCGGCTGGTTAACCTGTAGTATAAATTTGTGCATTGGTGGGCCCTGTGATGTCTAATGCTGGTTTGTTCATTGTGCCTAATGCTGCCAGGATTGGCTGATTTATAATGAGGAAACGCTTGTCTTGTTATCTTACTTGCAAAGTATGTTGCAAGATTTTGAAATTTTTTTTAAATTTAAGTAAATAATGTAAGTATAAAAAATAGCAGTATTGTATGAGCTATTTGAAATAATCTGAACACTAAGAATTCAGTGTCAGAATGAAAATCAAATGATAGTTCAACACTCGAAGAAAAAACATTCAAATTTAGCACTTTTTGGAAAGAAATGTTAATGAGGCTGTCAAAGAAATGGCAGATCATTAGTCTGACAGTTTGCAAATTAAGGGGAGCAAAGGATGAAAGTTGTGTCTTCTGTATAAATCTGAAAGGCAAAGGAATTAGAATGCCTGGTTTAAATATGGACAGAATCCATCCGGCATGGTCAGGCCATCCGTGTCCGCATCATGCCTAACACAAGGGAAACGTGTTTAGCTTTTTATCAAGATGACACTCTAATTTCTATCATTTTGTGTTCCATTTGTGGCTTTTAATTAATACTTTTAACGAAAATTGTTGACAAATGATAGGAAATACAAATCTATGGCAGCAGTCTTTGAGACCAGCACTGGTGGACTCTGTCTGGCTGCAAGTATTTTGTTCCAACCAGTTTCACAATCTGCGAGTGATTAACCCCCTAACCGATTACATTTTTATTTGCTGCTTTTCCTTTTTTTTCCCTAGAAAGGCACAGTGGTGTGAGAGAATTGTTTTAATAGGAAATTTAGACATATTTGTATTTTTGCTGTATTTCTGAATATGTAAGTGTCAGTTACCATTTTCTGTTGGTACAGCTTATTTCTGTGGAGTTTGCTTTTTTTGTGGTATCCTAATAATGAAAAAACAACCATGAATGAAGGAATAACCATAGGGGACACCAGGACAAATTACAGTGAATGGTAAATGTTGGGTACTTTGCTGTCCCTCCCACCAATGTGCCCACTGGTAAATAGCACCATAAATAATCATAAAATATGGGGTAGCACAAAGAAACTCGTAAGGCTGATGATGAAAATTTTATGTGCTAAGGTGAAAAAACCTGTCAATCACCAAAATGTAACCAGAATTGATAACTTTGATAACTGTGATTTGTGAGCCCAGTTATGTTAGCATACATGCAGCTTAAGTAAGGACAGTACTTTAATGAAGGCTTACATGAGCAGGGCAGACGCACTTTTCAGATAGCCAAAACAAAAAAGTGTTGTGTTTGAGTCCCAGAAGAGCACAGTCCATATACATCACATTCAAAAAGCTCACTTGGTAGCTACCAATACCTGGTAATTTCACAAATAGCACCCCAAATATGCAAAATTTGTGGGTATTTATAATGGTGAGGAACATTCTAGAAGCAAGAGGCCATCTGTAAGAAGAATGCCTCCTGCACTCATAATGGCGTCTGTTGACTTTCATTGGCACAGCTCTTGCCCTCATGTTGAACAATGGCAACTGCAGACTCCAAGGAGTAGAAGGCGGCTGAGGTATCTTATGTCTTCACTAATAAAGCAATGAAACACACCGGCATAGTTCACCAGTGACACCAATTGTCCTAAACATTACGGTGCCCTGAAATGTATAAAAGGTGTTGTAATTTCCTCATGTTGTGACCAAAATGTATGCAAATACCCTTAAATTCTGCAATGTGCATTTTAATAACATCTGAATTGTTTAATTTGTAATTTAAAACTGTGCAGACAGCTAAACCAAGGAAAAATGTGTCTTTGTCCCAAACACAAGTAACATACATAAATGCTACATTCTGTAAAAATTCCTCAAATTATTCTTCTTTTTTTTTTTAATTTCTGGATTTACACAAAACATAGAAATTAAGAAATAACCGCTCACTTAATTGCTGGGGATGAGCCGCACTGGGAAGCCAGGATTGACCTTGAAGCACTGATCTAAGGGATGTAATACTGATTATATTTTAGATTTATATTTTTTCAATTGTACTTATTTTCCTTACTTTAACTTTTACTACTTTGTTTCTGAAAATAGATGAATAATCACTATTAAAGTTTGCTTTGTTTTTTGTGCAAAATGCATTTGTCCTAACTTGTTAAATTGCCTGTAACATTTTATAATCCTGAATCAAGGTTTTATCATAGCCAAAGCTTTATTTTTTTAAGCTGCTATTATACTTGTTGTCCAATGTAGACGGACTTTTATTAAGTTAATGCACATACAGTGCATCCGGAAAGTATTCACAGCGCATCACTTTTTCCACATTTTGTTATGTTACAGCCTTATTCCAAAATTGATTAAATTCATTTTTTCCTCAGAATTCTACACACAACACCCCATAATGACAACTTGAAAAATGTTTACTTGAGGTTTTTACAAATTTATTAAAAATAAAAAAACTGAGAAATCGCATGTACATAAGTATTCACAGCCTTTGCTCAATACTTTGTCAATGCACCTTTGGCAGCAATTACAGCCTCAAGTCTTTTTGAATATGATGCCACACGCTTGGCACACTTAGCCTTGGCCAGTTTCGCCCATTCCTCTTTGCAGCACCTCTCAAGCTCCATCAGGTTGGATGGGAAGCATCGGTGCACAACCATTTTAAGATCTCTCCAGAGATGTTCAATCGGATTCAAGTCTGGGCTCTGGCTGGGCCACTCAA
This sequence comes from Polypterus bichir lapradei, assembly GCA_026402145.1. Lineage (NCBI taxonomy): Eukaryota > Metazoa > Chordata > Cladistia > Polypteriformes > Polypteridae > Polypterus > Polypterus bichir. Next base: position 88,794,872 of record JANRMT010062791.1, on the reverse strand, counting down.
GGACATTCACAGAGTTGTCCTGAAGCCACTCCTTTGATATCTTGGCTGTGTGCTTAGGGTTGTTGTCCTGCTGAAAGATGAACCTTCGCCCCAGTCTGAGGTCAAGAGCGCTCTGGAGCAGGTTTTCATCCAGGATGTCTCTGTACATTGCTGCAGTTATCTTTCCCTTTATCCTGACTAGTCTCCCAGATCCTGCCACTGAAAAACATCCCCACAGTATGATGCTGCCACCACCATGCTTCACTGTAGGGATTGTATTGGCCTGGTGATGAGTGGTGCCTGGTTTCCTCCAAACGTGACGCCTGGCATTCACACCAAAGAGTTCAATCTTTGTCTCATCAGACCAGAGAATTTTGTTTCTCATGGTCTGAGAATCCTTCAGGTGCCTTTTGACAAACTCTAGGTGGGCTGCCATGTGTTTTTTACTAAGGAGTGGCTTCCGTCTGGCCACTCTACCATACAGGCCTGATTGGTGGATTGCTGCAGAGGTGGTTGTCCTTCTGGAAGGTTCTCCTTTCTCCACAGAGGACCTCCGGAGCTCTGACAAAGTGACCATCGGGTTCTTGGTCACCTCCCTGACTAAGGCCCTTCTCCCCCGATCGCTCAGTTTAGATGGCCGGCCGGCTCTAGGAAGAGTCCTGGTGGTTTCGAACTTCTTCCACTTATGGATGATGGAGGCCACTATGCTCATTAGGACCTTCAAAGCAGCAGAAATTTTTCTATAACCTTCCCCAGATGTGTGCCTCGTGTCTGCTCCTGTCTCAGAGGTCTACAGACAATTCCTTTGACTTCATGCTTGGTTTGTGCTCTGACATGAACTGTCAACTGTGGGACCTTATATAGACAGGTGTGTGCCTTTCCAAATCATGTCCAATCAACTGAATTTACCACAGGTGGACTCCAGTTAAGCTGCAGAAACATCTCAAGGATGATCAGGGGAAACAGGATGCACCTGAGCTCAATTTTGAACTTCATGGCAAAGGCTGCGAATACTTATGTACATGTGCTTTCTCAATTTTTTATTTTTAATAAATTTGCAAAAATCTCAAGTAAACTTTTACCAAGTTGTCATTATGGGGTGTTGTGTGTAGAATTCTGAGGAAAAAAATTAATTTAATCCATTTTGGAATAAGGCTGTAACATAACAAAATGTGGAAAAAGTGATGCGCTGTGAATACTTTCCAGATGCACTGTACTCTCCATCGGTGTACGTTGTAATTGCAAACAAACGAACATCTAACATACATTCAGAAGATGATAAAAAAAGAAAAGAACTGCACTAAACTAAGAGCAAGCATAGCATGCTGCAGCCTGTTCTAGTTTACAAAATCGGAGTAATCTCGGTTAAATGTGCAGACTTAAAAGCAAGGATAGCATTATCTTTGCATTTGAATTAAATACACTTAAAGGAATAAATGTGAATGGTTCACATACACCAACCATGATGTATTTGTGTGTTTGTGTTTCTGTGCATCAGCATGCTCTCCTTCAGAACTGTGACTTTGATTTGTCACAATGACATCAAATATTTGAGGCAGTAGACTTCAGCAGAGGTTCACGAAGTGCGCAGAACAGATAAGGAGGAGAGAACTAAACTCTTGAATTTTTCATGGGCATGTGCAGTTAAGCATGAGAGCACATAATGGTGTTCAAAGGAAGAGGTAAATGATTACTTATGTGGTAATTAGAATGCACAAGTTCATGCACCATTTACTCAGATATATAGATTAGGCCACTTTGGTAGCGACAACATACTTTTAGCTATTTGAATCGTTTTATCATTTTCTTTGCAACTGAAGTGTATTACCATTTTTGAATGAGATTTTATAAATCTTGGCTTTCTTGTCATACCTACCAGGCAAAACACGAGAAGTCTACCTTATTTAAAAACATGTGAGCACAAGCCTTGTATAACAGCCCTGTGCTCCCTAACTGGTGTCCTGTGAAGCTGCTCTAAATGAGCTGTGAGGCATGCCAAAAATAAATAGATTGAAAATCCTTACCACTGACTTGCTCGCATTCTATGGAATCACTTGCAATAACACATTAGCATAAACTAAAAGAATTGTTCATCACCCTTTGCAAGCCCTGCAGTCTCTCTGACCCTGAACTAGATTACGAGATTGAGATGATGGATGGATAGTCGTACAGGCTTGTTCAGCATGGATTGTGCAAGGTAACCTAATATCAGTCACGACGGTGAAACTTCAACTTGAATAGCAAGACCCCGACTCTATTTGAAAGAAAGACGGCTACCATAAATCTGAGCTGCGCATTCATTCACAAGCAGTCAGTGTTAAGGAACCAGTCTTTCAGATGTGAGGCTCACTGGCTCAGTAGGTGGCTTTGGGGTAAGCACCGTGTAACAGTATGCATCAATACAAGTAACAGAGCTAATACTGATTAAAGATGTGCTTACATGAGAGCCAATACCAGAGGCAGTAGCTTCAGGGGCACAAAAACGTATAGCCTGGCCGAGGATACTGCGTACTAATGAGGTAAAGCTATTACTGATCCATTAGCTGTACCCCCCAGTATATCTGAATAAGCAAAACCCACAGAGTGGAGAAATCCAGCGGCAACAAATTCAAGCAATAGCATAGTCCGTTCACGTATATAAAATGAAGTGCCTAGTGGTTAAAGATGCTACATTATCTGAAGGTAACTTTCAGTTGTTTGTGTTTTTCAGAATTATTTCAGGGTTTCATTAACTATATGGCCAGTGACTGACATTTTCTTGATGCGTTTAGAATGGCTTGTGAATCAACAATGATGAAACCTGTGGCAGTGCTTTTTGAACAAACATATTCAGAAAACTAAGGTGTTGCAGCAGCTTGGGTTTGATTCTCAGTGCTATCTTTCTTCCTCCTTTTATTTGGGTTCCTTCCACAGTCTAAAGACGTCCATATTACAGCCACTAGCAACATTCAGTTAACCTGTTATGAGTTAGCACAGTTCTGTGGGATGGCATTCCATTCCTTATGCTTCAGTCTGTCAGAAAAAGATTTCAGGTTCCTGCAACTCTGTACTTAAAAACATTTTGATGAGAACAGGCCATTCTGCCCAACAAAGTTTGCCCGTTGCATCTACATAATTTCTCCAAAGTAACATCAAGTGGTGTTCTGATGGTCCCGGAAGTTATCTGGTTCTGTGTGTGAAGAAAAAACAAATGTTTTATTTTCCAACTGTGTCCCCGTGTTCTTCTTGAACTCGTTTTAAAGTAACAGTGTTGATCCACTGTACTAATTCCCTTCATAACTGTACACACTTCAATCATGTCTCCCCTGAATCTCTCCTTTAATCTTAATTCATAATCTCTGGAATCAGCCTATTTACTCTTCTCTGGACTTTTCCTAGCGCTGCTTGCTAATTTTTTTTTATTTATTTTAATAAATAGAGCTGTGTTGCACACGGTACACCAGGTGAAGCCTTACCAGTATGCTAGAAAGATTGAGCTTAAGCTCCTTTGCTGTATAACCTAACATCCTATAAGCTTTATTGATTGGTTCTGTACACTATTTGGATGTAGATGGAGTCCACTATGACTTTTAGATCCTTCTCCTAGGGTGTACTTTCAAGTTTCAGACCTGCCATTATGTCTGCTTCCTATATGCTACACACTACATTTCCTTACATTTAATTTCATCTGACACAAATCTGCCTTTATGCTGTCCAAGTCGCTCTGTAACGATTCAGTACATTCTAGATTGTCTGCCAATCCACCTAACTTGGTATCATCTGCAGACTTAACCAGTTTATTACTTATATTCCTATCAAGATCATTTATTTAAATTAAAAATAGCATCTGCCCCTTGTGGGATACCACTTTTAACATCTCCTAATTCAGATGTGGTTCCTTGAGCCATAATTATTTAGTTGTTTGTGCTGCTTGCTTGCTTAGTGGTATCCTAATAATGACAAAAGGTGTTGACACCATGGAAAATGACAGTGAATGCTACATTCTGTGGGCACTTCACTGTCATACCCACTAGTGTGCTTATTGGAAAAGAGCAACTTAAATTTTTTTGCTTTGACTTCTGAATGAATGGGATTAAAAAATGGATGGATGAAGGTGTGTAGTCTTACACAGCTAGGGCAGGTTCTCATTCAGCAATGTATGTGTTGCAGTGTGAAAGGCTGATGGCACATAATACTGTTAAACATTCAAAAAAGCAAACTCAACAATGTTGGACATATTAAGTTCCTGTCCACTTATCCATTCATTTTCTAATCCACTTATCCAGGTCCGAGTCACTGACAGCCAATTGCAGTACTGGGCATAAGGTGGAAAACAACCCTGGAGAGGGTCACCAGTCCATTTCAAAGTGTACTCCGTTGCATACCAGAAGAATTTGGAGTCCCCAGTTAACCTTCATGCTCATGGAACATGCAGTGAAATTTCAGTTTTAGGAGGAAAACTGAAGTCCTCGAAGAAGTCCCCACAACAGAATGGAGAAAGCAAGAAAACTCCACCCAGACAATGCCATGACTACAGCTACTTGTAGCCTCCTTAATGTTAGACCAGAGTGTCACTCAGGCAACTGTACAGATGCATCTTGCATAAGTGTTAGGACTGAGAGTCACTCAGGCTGTAACAGCGCTGCCAGTGCTGCCGTTCTTTGGAGAAATTATGTCTGAGTGTTGGTTTTCACTAATTATGAAATATCTGCACTTTACCCACAATGAAGACTTTGGTGAGAATACCCATCCAGCACCCACATTGAAGAAAATTTGGATGATATATCAGGCGATTGTAGTAAAATTTCAGACTGTTTACATTTGAGACCACAATGTCCGCATCGATGAGTCTCATGACTTATAAGGACAGATTGTCTTGGATAAAGTACATTGCGTCAAAAAGAGCAAGATTTGGCATAAAGTTTTTATGAGCTTTGTGAATCTAAAATGGGATACTTTTAGAATTTGGTTCTCTAGACGGGGAAAGGGACAATGTTTGATCTGAATTACAATCAGTACGGCATTGCTACGTCATCGGTGCTGACTTTGATAGATACTCTGATATGCTGTGTAACCATGGACAATTTTTATACTTCACCAGAGCTATTTGTCATCTTGCTGCAAAGAAAGACTGACGTATATGGAACCGTGCTTCCCAACCGTCGTGGCATATCTGAAGACTTTGGCAGAGCTAAATTACAGAGAGGTGTGCTTGTAGCTTGGCAAAAGAGTAAAGTGCTTGTGCTGAAATGGAAGGACAAGAAAGGTTTTTGTCATCTTAGCACTGTAGATAATGCAGCTAAAGTCGCTGAACAGGCAAAAGGCAACAAGCAGGTTACAAAGCCTTAGGCTGTGGTTGACTACAATAGCATGATGGGCGGCATAGACCGTGCAGTTCAAGAATTGACTTTCTATCCTGTTATTCGGAGGCAACAAAAGAAAAACTGGTGGAACAGTGCATGCAAACTTTACATGCCAGCTTGTAGAACAAATTATTGCAGCACATCCACCGTCCACGGTACCACTCAAGAGACGCGGTCGACCCAGCACATCGCAGATCAACCCAGAGTGTTGTATTGGTAGACATTTTATTGATTATATACCTCTAACAGAAAAAAAAAATGGAATTCAACTTACTGTACACCTGTGCAGTGTGCTGTTCAAAAACTGATAAACCTGGAAGGAAAATCCAAAAAGAAACCCGCTATTATTGTCCCGATTGTGATGTTGGATTGTGTCTTTCACCATGCATTAAGATTTAGCACACAAAGGACTCATTTTGAGATTATATACTGTTTTGGCATTGGTGGTAGTAGTAGTAGTAGTATTTTTGTTATTATTGTTCATTTCATATTTTTATTCATCATTACTATTATTTGTATCATTATACTTTTGAAATTTAATAAAAATGTAATTTTTTCATGCCAAAAAAAAAATGCAACGCTTTTTACATGTTTTTTGGAATAAAATGCAGTGTTAAGGAGGTTAATAAAATGTTTAAAAAGTTGAACTGGGTTTTTCGGTACACCTTATGTTGCAGACTGCCTGGCTAATTGGTCATCAGTGTTGTTTCTGGTATTCATGTTTGGAAATGCCTTTAATACCTGATAACAGTTCTTTAAAATTCCACTTGTAATAAAATTAATTCTACAAATGTATGTTAATTCTGCTAAGGTTCATAATAATCCCTTCTTTGCTGTTGCCGCACAGGTAGAAGCTACGGGAGGAGTGTGGATTGGATGGACTCAGCGGATGAGGAGGTGGAGCTTTGGAAAGCCATGATCTCTAAACCCAATGAATGGGTGGAAGCAGTGCTGCCTCTCAGATCATCCATGACCAAAAAAACTTAAAACCCAGCCATCAGTTCTTGTTCCTTTACAAAGTAATCTTTTTCAAGTTAATGTTTAAGAAGATTTTTAAATATAATATTAAAACTAATCTTATCTGCAAAAGATTAAAATTTGTAAATTAAAGAGCTTTAACTAAATGAACTTGAAAGTTTCTGCAATATTTTTGTGAAAAATAAAAGTTTGCTTACTTTAAACTTTTTTTTGCTCTCATTTAAGGAATGAAATTACCAGTATTGATTTAATTACAGTTAGGTAAGTATGAATAAACAACTTCACACTGCCCTGTCCACCAGCTCTGCACCACCCATCATCGAGTGTTTCAGTCCTTTGAGCACAGCACACTCTGAATGTGGGGGGCCCAAAGTGCTGATCAGACTTAATGTGCTGGTAGATGACGCCCAGGCTCGCTGCGCAACCTCAATCATTTTAAAACTTTTTCCATCACTTCTCTTAAATTCACTTTATTTTTGTACTGTACTGTTCTCTGAGTACTGATATAGAATACTGTGATGATTTCACATGTAGATGTAAATGCAAAATTTAGAAATTGCTAAATACACACTAAGTGCACATAAAGACAGATTAGTTTTAACACATAGGAAGAAAAAAGTGGTCCAAAGCAGATTAACTTAGTTAATGGACATACAGTATATTACTGGGCTCCATTTAATTGTTGAACTATGGCCGGTTGACAATGGAGGAGAGGAAAACAAAGTCTAATATAAGTAGCATCTCTGGAGAAAATAAACTTCTGGGGATCCATGGTCAGTTACAAAAGTCAAAGTCAGACTTGCAGTCCTAGAGACTTTAGGCCCAGTAAACTCTGTGCTGGACAGTCTGATCTAGCAACGAAATCATTGCACATTTTGATTTCAAGGCTCTCAGATGTTTTAAGCAGTGATAAGTAAAAGCAGCATTTTGGTCATTTAAGGCTTTATATGTAAAAAGGAGGATTTCAAAATCAGTCCAACCAGAAGCAAGTGTAATGATGCAAGGACAGGAGTTATGTGTTCGTACTTTCTAGATCTTGTAATGATTGATGGAGCAGCATTTTGAATGAACTAAAAGCTATATAAACAACAATTTAAATGGCCAATAAATAATGCATTGCAGTAGTCAATCCTACCCTAAATAAATGCATAAATTAATTTTTTTGGTATCCTCCTGTAGAAACTCTTAAATTTACAATATTTTTACTATGGAAAAACAGGTTTATATTGTGTTTTAAAAAACATGCTGGTTGGAAAAAGTCGTGTAATACTAATGGCTAGAGTTAAAAAGTGATAGAGTATTACTGCAGTCATCATCAGTTCCATCCAGCATTCTAAAAAAGTGTTAGGTTAACTGGTAGCACTAAACTGGCTTGATATTGGTGAGGGAGTGGAAGCACTGATATCCCACTATGCCATCTTTCCTGCCTTGCACACATAACTGTTGGAATATTCTCCTAGTTGCCAGTGACACTATAATGAAGAAAATGGGTTAAAAATTGAATGAAAATCTTTTACATGTGAATAACTGTAATGAATCCCCAACTCTCTCACTGTGTCTTCAGTAATATTAAATGATGTGTGATGCATCAAGTCACATCATTAATGCTGGAGTAACAAAAAAGAATATAAAGAACTAAGGATCTTATTTGCTTTCCATGTCAGTTTGATGTGTAGGAGGGCACCATTTAATCGTTCAGCATAGACATCTTCTCATTTATGCTGTCTGTAATCACTTACTGTGCTTCTTTGTTTATTCAGGGATGCAGAGTCACACTTTGTTCCTTTCTTTTTTTTAGTAGTTTGAAATGTGCTCTTTTATATTTTGCATTATGTGGGAGTCACAATAGTGGGCTTTTCACTGCACATCTACCCAATAGCTGCACTAGATTCAGTACGTCGTCTGAGAGTTCCTCCTCTGGCCACCAAGATGACCCCTTAATATGAATGACTGTACATTTATAATTAGTACATCTCTGACAGAACCCAACATAAAGTGATGACAAACCTAGAGCTTACTGTATATTCTCTTATTAAAACTATGGTCTAGTTAAAACTTGATAAAATCAAGTATTACAATTCTCATTGTACATTGTAGCAAATATTTTCTGTTTTGTATGTTTTAAAGGTTTTGTCACAATTTTACCAAAAAACATTTTTTATTTAATGTGTTTGTTGTTTTGAGGATGCACTGTATTGTGGGAATCCAGTATCATGAAGGCTTTATTACAGTATGTATGGATGAAGTGTGTCATCTCCTGCCTAATAAGGATAGATGGCTGGTCATTAAATGTGCTTTGCCCCGGGTGGCATTATTTAAAACGTCAGTCTTGATTCTCAACCATCCTAATAGTAAAATCAATCGGCAAAATTCGCCTAAGCCTTTTTTCCACAGCGAATATTTTTCTGGAAATTCACTGTGCTGACAGCTTATGCTAATATTTTTCCCCCACTACCCAATGATGCTTTGAGAGTCCAGCATGACATTGCAGAGCTGTAGCAGTCCATGCATATAATTTTCACACAGGCTTACTATAAGATCTTTGTCAATCTGCTTCACCCATGCATGATGCCATGACCGAATCAGTGCCACAGCCAGATTTCCACCGAGTATGTGCTTAAAAGAAAAAACTTGAAATATTTTTTATCTGAGGTGTACGATAGCTGACCCATTACTAACACTGATTGATCTCTGTATGTGGCCAGCAACGCACTAAATGGCTAATTTTCATGCATAATTAGCCATGTGCCACAACTACCAGTCAAAACAATCCTTAAAAAGGTCTCTAGTACCCCAACCCCTACCTCAGAAAACACAGGAAAGATTTATGACTGTTTACAAGGTGTTTATCTTTTTGATGTAAGAAAAATAAGGAAAGCATCTGCACAGATAGCCACAACTTCAAACAATGGAACGAGCCAGTCTCACGCTGCTGCTTCATGACTTGGCCAATGTGCGCCCTGAGATGGGAGCTCCGTGAGTGCAATAATCTATATTTTACTTTTGTAATTGCTAGTTTATGGCCATTTGTTGCATTTTGTTTGTGGTTATCACTCCATTTGAGGCACGATGGCACAGTGGTTAGCGCTGCTCCCTCAGAGCTCAATAATTGATCCAGCATCATTAGCAGATGCTTCCTTAGCCCTCATGGGCACTTAAAACAGCACTGCCTCTTTATAATGCACTCAAAACTAGTTCTGTTTCTCCTTCCCTGTTGACTTCAATGTATTTCATGGAGTTTGGCAAAATTCCCAAACATTTCTGTGATTTTTGGCGAGTTCACAGTGAAGCAAACACTGCAGACTTTGCTCATCACCAACAATAATGTAGCTTTATGCAAAGCAACAAGGCTAGTCAGCTAAGCATCATGACATTTTTTCAAAAATGTGCACTTAAACCAGGTTTGAATTAATGACTATACGTCAATCCACTTCAAACAGTTATTACACAGTTAACTTTGGTTAAGTGAAATCAGCTAACTCAAGGCAGGCCCAAATACAACTAGCTTTGGCAAATACTAACCTGTGTTGTGACTAATTCAGCCTTAATAACAATAAAAAACATGTTTAAAAACAAAAATAGTTGTGTCCTGAACTGAGCATCATCTAGCCAGCAATTTTCAAACTTGAATTTCTCCCTTAGGGTTATGAGAAAACATAGCCTAGCCAGGCAACACTGGCTGCAAGCATGAGACCAGCTCTCAGTAGGGTGACAGACCATGGCAGGACACTTACCTGAACAGTTGAGCATATTAACTCATTTGGGGGAAAAAAAAAATCTCACTCTTTGTGAAAGATGACTAAAGTGAAATTGTGGAAAACACAACTACAAAAACTGATTGTTCAAAACAACAAGCATTGGTAATTCACACTGGCAATAGTACATACTGTACTGCACACGCCTGATATTTTTTCCTGTCTCTTGCTACAGACTATACAGTAGCTTTGGTTTTCATAGGTGCTGGAAAATTATGAGAGAGAGGAATACGTTAATAACCACAAGGAGAATCAAACAAATTTTCTGCATATCTGTCTCCATATTTCAAAGTTCAAAATCACTCCCTGGAAGAAAAAAATTTAAAAATCAATTGGCTCATAATCGGTATTGTTGTCCAGGACACCATATTTTTTAATCTGGCAACCATGCGCTCCCTATATCTCTGGACATAGTTATAATAGCTATAGGAAGTTGTACAATGATATCACCCTCCCTCATGTGTGGGCACAATTCAGAAACATTCTCATTGTCATTTCTCCAGACAGCTCAAATTCCTTTTTTGACAGTGCAGAAACTACGCCATTAACAACGTGAAAAACATCAACAGTCTCTTTCTTTTGATGACCGCAATGGTTGATATTAGATGCCATGCTGTAAAGAAAATGAATGACTGAAATGAACAGGACTCCATTTAACTTTCAATCTTGACTGCCATCTAAAAGATAAAACTGTAAATTGTAGGTTACATTTACCATTGTATTACTTGTAGTCAACACCCATCTTCTACTTTTTATGTTGACATTTGTCGATGCCCACCTTTAAAAATAATTAATTGTAAGGCTTAGCAACATTTCCCAATGTCTATTAATAAAGTTGACAGTATCACACAGTAGGACAAAAAATATGTAGTTCTATTACTTTCAAAGTCAAACTTAATTCTCATGTCAGTGGGAATGTCCATTTTCTGAACATGTCAAAGGCCGTTAGAGGATGATGGGAGGAACAAACACTGGACTGGAAGCCAGTTGTACACATTCCGATTTGCTCACACCCAATGAGTTTAGCATTGCTAGTTAGCCTGCCATTTTTGCACATATGGGAGATAAAAAAAAAAAAAAAAAAAACCAACAACACCAGTAGACCAGGGTAAACTGTGAAAAAGCAAGGACAGACTGCATGCTGCCCGGGAACTAAACTCAGACTCTGCCACCTGTGAGCAGCACCACTAAACGTTACTTGGCGCTTTACATGAATGTTTATTTTCATAATCCACAATATACATCAAAATGTAATCAAACCACTTAGTGGTTAAAAGGTACAAACACATTATTTTAAACTGATTTATTTTCCATGAATGATTGCTCTTCAACAGGCACAGTGCATTCTGCACTTGTCAACAAATTGTTTTTATAAAGTTCTTAAAAAAAATCCAATACTGTCATTTTGCTAAAATGTTACATGAAATGCATTGTGTCTTCTGTAGTTGAAGCATTTAAAAAAGCTTTTATACAAAAGGCCATTTGTATAAATAAATTGTATCATAAATTACTTTCAATTAGATATTTATGAAAGGCTACCAAAAAAGTCTTTAAAATGAAACCCATATTTCATGTTATGTATTTTGCTGTTTAATATTTCTCATATCTTTCATTACTACTGGCCTGTACTTCTGCTCCAGGTAGCTCATATATTCCAAATAATCACTCATTTGGAAATTGTGGATTGCTTCTTCCTGTTAGATACAAAGCAAACACAAAGCAAACACAAAGCAGCAATTTAACATCTCAAAAAAGGAACAAAGATAGAAAATGTATTCTGTACCATGAGATGTGGGGGTTTACAAATTAAAAACACATTAGAAGTCAGCAAGATTAAAAAAAAAACATAGTTATTGTTGGAGGACATTGATCATCAAAGATAATACAAATTAAGACCAGAAGTGTTCTTGAGCTTTCAGTTTAATGAAGATAAATACAGCACTTTTTAAAATGACTATAAGGTGGTGGGAGGCATATCTGTTTTGGACAGGCTGGGCTTTATACTTGACACCACCAGCATTGTCTCTGGCTCCCCGTATAAGGCATAAGTGACATGTTTAATATCTGCCAAAATTAATACCAGCATGGAATTAGTTTCATTGAGAGAGGGCAAGTCGTCATTAACGGAGAAACAAAACACTAGCTGCGTATGTGTTAAACGTGGTACTGATCTTATTCTACTGTTCGCTGCAACAGCACTTAGACCTGAGGACTGGCTCCTCTTGGTACCGTACTATGTAGTCTAGTCTTAATCTGCAGCTAGTACAGTACTTTCTCAGGTATACTGCAACTGATCTTTGATGATGCAGTACACATCCGAAAAGGCCATGGGGAGCACATCATCTTTCAAAAGGTACCTCTTTATTCCATTTTAAAACATAGATGCATCTAGAGTAGATATTCTACTAACTTACAGTGGTGAGAAGCCTTACCAAATCATGGAAGCATTTAATTCCAGGCTGAATTCAAACCTGGATGCACTGCACTCCCGATTTTTTTTATATAAATAAAATGAACAAGTATGAAAAAAAAAAACACTACCACCACAATGGATGTCACTTACTTTTAAAAAAACTTGCAGATCCTGGGCTTGAGTATGCTGAAGGATTTCTTGTTGTAGGTGCTTAAGCAGTGCAATGCAGAAATAAACTTGGTAGTCCGGGCCTAAGACAACACAAGCAGCAATGTAGTGGCAAATCTCCGGCCAGTCCAAGTAGTTCCAGAAGCACTGACTCAGCCATTGGAGACAAATCTGAGGAGGAAGCACAGAAAGCAATTATCTTCATGAAAATAAGTCCTGAATAGGCTTCTGTATATGGTACCACACCGGAAAAAAAGGAAAATGGATAACATTAAACACTACATCAGTTTAACAAAAGATGCATTTCCTTCTGTTCCTGACCTTATAATTACAGAAACTGATTTATTTAGCTAACATTAAAGTAAATTAATAAATGAATATAACTCCAAGCTTGGGGTCCATTCAGCTTGAGAGAATAAACAGTTTATCATAAGCACAATAAAAAAATGACACAATATGCACTAATCATAAAAAGTAAAACCAAACAAATCACCAGGTCCAGATAATAATTATCTTAAAGTTCTTAAGTACACATATAAACTCTTAAAGCATATTTTAAGAAAGTCATTGCACACTTGGGAAATTCCTAAAAACTGGAAAATAGAAAATATATCCAGTTATATAAAGAGGTGATAAAGTAACTATAGACCAATAAGTTTAATGTGCATCACAGGACAATTAATGGAAGCAATTATGAAGGGAAAGATCAAGCAGCACATGTCAAGAAGAGATATATTAGAAACATTTCAACATGGGTTCAGACAAGGTAGGTCATGTTCCACTAATATGCTAGAATTCAATGAGGAAGCAACAAAAGAATACGATCGGAGAGTTACATATGTTATTTATCTTGACTTTCAGAGGGCTTTTGATAAGGTACCACCTGAAAGGTTAGTGATCAGACTAAAGGAAATGGGAATGCAAGGCGTGGTGTGTTGGAGGGTGCAAAATTGGCTCAAACACTGGAAGGAAAGGGTAAAGATGAGTGGAATATTTTCAGAATTAGGTGATGTTCAGAGTGCTGTAAATGCTGCTATTTTAAATGACTTAGGCAGGAATGTAATCAGTTAGGGTAAGCGTGCAGATGTTACAGAATCAACTAAATCATTGCAGAGGGACTTAGACAGCACAGAGGCATGGGAAGATTTATTGCAGATGGAATGTAATGTAAGTAAATGTAAGGTATTCCATGGAAGAAGTAAAAATGTTAGATTTAAATAAACAATGGGAGGTCTAAAACTTGAAAGTACCCCTTTTGAGAAGGCTAATAGAACGTTAGTTTAAATAGCAGGATGTGTTGAGTAAAAGTCAGTGGAGGTTATGCTTAAGTTATATAACACACTAGTTTTGGTCTCCATATTACAAAAAAGACATAGCAGCAGTAGAAAATGTCCAGAGAAGAGCTACTAGGCTGATTCCAAGACTGAGAGATATGAGCTACGAGATGATATTGAAGGAGATGAACCTTTTCAGCTTAAGAAAACAGAGATTAAGAGGCAGCATTAATGTTTACAATTTGAAAGAAATTAGTATAGTGGATCCCAGTTTTTACTTTTGCAACAAGAACATGCACAAATGTTAGCAAATTTTTTATTCATGCAACAAACCATAGACACACTGAACGCATTGGCAAGTATACAGGATAGTAGAACTTTACAGAGCTTCCGCTCTCGACTTGATATTATTTTAGATGAACTGGATGGACAATGTTGGGCTCGATGGCCTGCTCTCGTCACAACTTTTGTAATGTTTTAACATCAATAAAATACAAAGTGTTCTGGAAGAAAACCTTTCTTTTGTATTTTTTTTTTACACATTTATCTATATTCCAAAATGTGTCTCAGTTGTAAGGATAGCTGATTATGCTGTTATTTATTTATTATTTGGCACAGAGTGTTTGCAATGCTGAAAATCTTAATGAGAAAGTAAAATGGATCACATTCTGTGTGATGAATTCTTATTTATGTTATTTTTCAATCCTAACTTCTTCATCATTAAGTTTTAGGGTAAAATCACTCTTGTGTCATCCTTTGTATGATTACGTGTGACACATAATAATGCAAGGAGTTTACAATATATAAAAGAAAAAATCTTAAAACATCATCTGCATATGCCCAATCTCCAGTAAACCCAGACTCCGAGAACATTTGCGATTCTGTGGGGTTTCAGACCAGGTTCTGCTTTATTTATGACCCTGTTGTGGGCAATCAATGGCATTAAAGTCCCCACAGAGTAGATAAAGAAAGAGGAAGATACATTTAACTCTTAAAAAGGAGAGAAAATCATAGATGAAGAAGCTGAAAAAGACACTTAGAAAATTTTAGTGGGCATTTCTACAGCTACTGAATCTCAACGACATGTTGATAAATTTTCATTCTATGTAATGTTTTTAATGACATTACTCAGCTGATTCATAGCTAAATGCAGTTTCTCGCCCTTGTTAGCTCACATTAGGATTACTCCTTCCTTGGCTACTGTCCAATACCTCTGCCGCTGGTCTAATCCTTCACGGCTCCTTCCAAGTGAACTTTATTTCTGAAGCTTCCCCAGCCTGCACATTCACTGCACTAGCTCTGCCTCACACCACTCACTTGTGGTTAGTACATGATATACGCTCACTTAGCTTAACTTCGTCAGCCAAACCAAGCCCAGATGTTTTCTGAGATCATCAGCAGCCGTGAACACAGCCCAGTAGATTTAGGCAACAAAGTAAGTTTCTGCTCTTCAAACACTTGATCGCCTCTCTCTGTCTCTTTCTCGTTCAATCAATCAGGCGCACACATATGCATACACACCCCTGTACATGTTTTCTCAGGCTATCCCTGTCTCTTTTGACGGCACTTCTCTCTCAGATTTGTGCAGCCACAACAGAATTTTCCTGCCAAAGTCACCACTGTAGGTGATCGCTTCTTTCTGTTCCACTACAGTAGTTATGATATCAGAAGTGGGGGCACTGCTGTCACTGACAATTGCATCCATTTAATATGAATCCTTTATAAGAATATAAACCACAAATATTTGATCAACACAACATTAAAACATCTTTTAAACAATTTACATGGATTTTGTAAGACTGGCTCATGTGAAAATATACTTCATAATGTACAGTATGTGTATATTAAGTCAGCCTTTTTCTTTCCTGTACAGGGGGTCCTCGGGTTACGACACAGTTCTGTTCCTACAACAGTGATGTAACCCGAATTTTGGTGTAAGTCGAAACACACCCAAGCCTAAGTCACTTACCTATCCTAACACATTTGCAAAATCATAATCTAGAACATAAAAACACACTTAAGCCACAGAAACAGGAAACGGACATAAATATACTATACTGTACACTGTACTGTAGTAACAGAAAAAACGACAATAAATGAGTGTATAAAAAAATGGCTTACCTTTATTCCTTCTGATCTCTTTACAATGTCTAATTTCACTTCCATTGTGATGGCTTTCCTCTTCTTCGAAGCACTACCATCTGAAGACTCTGACTTTTGTTTAGGAGCCATAATAAGGGCCACAAAGTCGGCAAACAAAGCCACACAAACGGAACACTTCCTCCGCGCAAGGAAACTAGTTCGCCAACTCCGTCACTCATACGCTGTGTTACTGCATATTCTTCCTCCGCGCACAACCAAACTACTTTGCCCACGTAGTCTGTAAGTACGATGCTAATGGCATAAGCCAAAACACTCATGTCCCAATTTTGTTAAGTTTTTATGGGAGTGAGCTTTGTAAATTCGAAACGTTGTATGTCGAGATGTTGTAACCCGAGGACTCTCTGTATTTTAGTTCTCTCTGGAATTGCTTTTAAAAGAAAACATCACACCTGTCTGCGAAGTAAATATTTCTTTCAAAAGATATCTGAGACAAAAAAAACCTCTTGTTTTAAGTGTTTAAGAGCCATTTGCTATTTAAGTTATATTAAACGTTTGCCTAAATATTAGTGCATAGTCTATGGGAGGTTATTATAACCCCCACAAGTAGAATTGAATTGTTATATTGTAACTACTGCGGTGGGCTGGCGCCCTGCCCGGGGTTTGTTTCCTGCCTTGCGCCTTGTGTTGGCTGGGATTGGCTCCAGCAGACCCCCGTGACCCTGTAGTTAGGATATAGCGGGTTGGATAATGGATGGATGGATGGATATACTAACTACTTCTCACCTCTGTAACTATAGATTAGTCTCAGCTAGTGACCTGCCTTGCCATGTGTAAGGCATGGAGGGCTCACGGTTTTAAACCGCGTCTTACGCGCTCAGTAGTATGAAAGTTAACGTGCTCTATTAAATGTACAGTGCTGTACGTTTAGAGCACACTGAAGGTAAACTAAAGCATTTTTAAGTATAGAAACAACTGAAGTTTGACAAGAAAAGCTAAGTTTATAGAAGAAACATTTGTTCACATATTTTTGCCTTTTATTCTACGTGTGTCACAACCTTTTTTCTTTATTCTTGTGTGGACTGTTTGCTTTGAATTTTCACAAAATCTTTTAAAACGAACTTTTGGACTGAGATATTTCTTTCAGCACACATTTTACCCATTCTTGATCCTGCCTTACGCGCCCGCAGCTACAAAGTGAATGATGAATAGTTTTAGTACACAACAAACATTTTAGGCCAAGGATAACTTGTTCAATTGTCAATTATTTTAGCTATTTAAATAAACTGAGAAAAGTAACTTATGCACTACCAGCAATACCAGTAAACTCTCTATAAAATTAAAAAGAATGCAATGAAATAAAGCACATTTGCCCTCTGTGACCTAAACGGTTTCTCCTGCAAGTTTCTTTCCAAGAACTTATGATTGTATTTCAGCTTTCTTTTCTTTCTGAGATTTTTTTTTCCCCAATTGCATTCCAGAAATAACACATCATCCAGCACCGACTTTCTACTCAGGCAGGCCATACAGTGTAGGAACGCATTTTTATTTAAAGGTTTTTTTTTTTTAGCCACTACACTGTCTCCTCTTAGTACAATCTACACTTCATCATGGTTTTCAAATGACAGCTTAGATCTGAAAACTCTGTTCCTCAGACTAAAGGGGCTGTGGGGCAGATTGAAGCCACAGTTCCATTAAACCAAACTACAAAGACAGAAATTGGTTATATTGTATTTTATATCTTGACCTAAAATGCACAGATTCTATGGAATTTCAGTGACCCATATATTGCTTTTGTATACTTAGATTTGCCCTACATCAGAGTAAGAACATGTTTGTTGTAAAATCATTATTTGAAAATGCTAATACATTTATAGATGGATAACAGTAGCTGATGTGATGAATTCTGCCCTGAGTGCAATTCCATACATATAGAAATCACAACACCACAGTGAATACACTTTTACTTGCTAGGACTAAATAAACTTGGCACATAAGCAAGAAACCCTGATAAAATAATGTGGAATCCTGATATGTACAGTGCTATTCATGGAGTGGATACAGAGGTGGTCCACTCCTACGAGTACTTGAGGGGGGTCTACATTAATGACAGTTTGGACTGGTTTTGGAACACAGGGGAACTATAGAAGAAAGGGCAGAACAGGCTCTTTTTCCTTAGGAGACTGCATTCCTTTAAGTTGGGAAGTGACATCTATCACAACTTCTATATCTATGTGATGGTCAGTGTGATTTTCTACACTGTGGTGTGCTGGGCTGGTAACTTCACTACAAGAGAGGGCCAGAAAATCAACAAGGTGATTAAAAGGGCAAGTTCAGTTATGGGAAGCACTTGGGACCCCCTGGAGTTCATAGTGAAGGACAGAATTAAAACAAAACTGGGTGCCATTTTGGACAATGCTGCACATCCCCTCTTAGACACTCTAACACTGAGGACTTTCAGCCAATGAATCATTCAGCAGAAGTGTGTGAAGAAACGCAACTGGGGCTCCTTTATACCAACAGCAATATGGGGATATTGTACTGCATACTGGGACTGGGACTGCCAAGTTAGAAATTTTCTTTCTTTTGAGGTTTCTTGCTTTATAGTCATTCTAGTGTGTGTGTTCAGACCAAAGTGTGTGTGTATGTTTATTTATTTAGTTACTTACCTTTCTATCTATTTTATGTATTTATATATCTAAAGAGTTTCAGTAAAAAGCCAAATTTTCCCCTTTGAACAAATAAAGTTTGTTCGTTCATTTGTTCGATCTACCTATCTATCTAAGCACCACTATAGCACTTTTTAGTTAGGCACTTTCACCTGATTGATATATTGAATAGCACAGAAATGTTGGTTAAATGGTGGTACAAGGAAATAAGTGATTTGTATGCAATCCTAGAAAGAAAGATTATCGATTAGGTGATTCGTAGCTTAATCCATGCAGAGGCAATTGGAAGGATGATGCGTGGGCCTATCTAGCTATTCATGACAACAAACACCGGAGAGGTAATAGTCATAAACTGATCAACATACGCAATAATATTCTCAAAGCCACAAATTAATTCAGCGTTGTGGAGGGGCAAAGCCTAATGTGGCACTCGATTCAGAAAAGGAAACAGCCTTGGATAGGGCATGAAGCCATCACAGAGCCGACTCACACACACACCCACACTCACATTGGATGTATTAGACTTCAGGGTTGTGGAGGAGTAAAGCCTAACCAAGTAGCAGTGGATTTAGAAGTAATAACAGCTTTGGAACCACCACAGAGCACAATCACGAACACACACACACTCACATTGGATGTATTAGACTACATTGCCATAACATTACAGCTCTCTACAATAGTCAGTAAACACATGACATGGTTTCACCCTGGGCTGCAAGAAAGCAGAAGCTGTTCTACTCGCGTGAATTTGCACATATACTGCATAAAACATCTGTCACTTGCAAATCAAAAAACTAGGTATTATACGGCACTTAGCTAAAGACTACATCTTCATGATATGCTGTAATCAAAATGTGTGTTGCCCCTTAGCAAGGACAGAATTCCTCTTATTAGTATTCTTTAAAATAGTTTAACAGACCACACAAATTAACCACTGAGCTTGAAAGGCATACTGTAGCTCAAAATGGTGGCATGTGCAGCTGTAAATGTAGAAAACAGGCAAAAAGGAAATTAAAAATGGTAAAAAAAAATAAAATAAAAAAATGATATTGACATCATAAGAATAATTTAAGCTTACTGTAAAATCAGCCAAGTGTATACATAGGAAGGCATAGCGATGATGTGAGTAATGCATGTAAAAACTGACATGTTGCAACGCTGGATCCTTTGTATGAAAAACTGCTCCAGAAATAAAGGTTGTTGTTGTGTGTCGCACCACAAAACTTAACTCGCCAAAGCTCACAATGCACAAACAGATTTTCTTGTGACATGCAAGGTACTTTAGGTGTTAGCTAATAGAAAATAATTATTATAATGTTATGTAAGTACACATGTACGCATTCTTTAACAAGTCATCACCCTTTTGTATTCAGCAAATGACACAGTAAGGACCTGGGTGAGGATTTTAATTTTTTTTTTACTTGCCATTACCTGAGAGGGAGTGAAGCCTGACATTCGAAATGCAGAAAAGACGAGAGGCACTTCTTTCATCAGCAACATTTCAACATAGTGTGCAGTGCAAAAATACACTGGGTGAATTCCAGACTCTGCTGTTTCTAAAGGAAGATGACTCTGACAAAAAAAAAAAAAAGTACAAATATAAACGTAAATAAAGCTAATCCAACAAAGAATTAATTCACTGTACAATAACAAAAAAAACATTAATGGCAACATCACATGTTTAAAAGTAACAGTCATTTATTGATTTTGTTTGAACCACAACTATCTTACGATGAAATAATAACCTGTGGAGGTGGAAGGACACAGAAATATTATTGATTTTAAAAAAAGGAACATTTTATGTTGTGCTGAAAAAGTGGGCTCAGAAAATGGACGGACAGCTGCAGCAAATGTAATTATAAAAGAATCGCTTTTTGCCAAACAAAGCATTAATACAATGCTTAGGCATTTACATACTGCAGGGTAATGATTAAAGACCTCCAGAATATTTTTAACAAGTATCTGATAATGTGCAATACTCTACAATGATAAATTACTATTATAAAAATCTTTACAGAGAAAAATGATAACATAAGTCCTCACAGCTGTATGTTCAGAGCATAACACAGTGAGGCTGAAGTACTGATTGAATCGTACAGATGTTGCCGTTTTTGTTTAGTTATGTCTTTAGATGATGAGCCAGGACTATTGAATTTGCTTAAGTAAAAACATTTTTCATCTCTAACTGCCCTTAAGTTTGAAAAAAAACCACTTGTATTGAATGTACACTTGAAAAAGATCAGGCACAGATATCAAAGCAGAAGCAGACATTCATTAATTTAGACCATGACCAGTACCCTATTTGGGTAGCAAATGTACCTGATGTTACAAAGCATCTTAACAGGCAAGTGGAATTCTCATAAAGCATTTATACACTGAAGGAAAACTTGTTAACTTAATACAAAGTAAAAGAATTATGTAGAATGGTATCCAATAAAAAACAGAATACAAAAGAATTATTTTTTTTGAGAATAAAATGATTAAATAGACAAAACTTGTGTCAAAAAATGAAGCTAGGATTATTACACACATCCCTAACACACATTATCAAGCAAAACAAAGACAAATCTACCAAGTTACAGGGCATAAAAACCCAAAGAGTACAAACAGAAAAAAATAAGGAGTTGCGGGGCTCAGAATCTAGCTAAGCAGCCATCCACAATTCATTACATCAGGGGTGTCGAACTCCAGTCCTGGAGGGCCGCAGTGGCTGCAGGTTTTCATTCTAATCCTTTTCCTAATCACTGACTAGTTTTCACTGCTAATTAACTCCTTTTCCCTTCATGTTAACAGCCCTGTTTTTAAGGATTCAGTCCTCTGAATTGATTCTTTTCTTCATTAAATGACAGCCAAACAGAAACAAGATGTGAAACGAGCCAAAAGATGACCAGCTAAACTGGGATTTCAAACTCCAACCAATCTCTTAACGAGAAGCTGATTGTTGCTGTTAATTAAACTCGTTATTTAATTCCACAGCTTGTTGCTGCTCTCATTCTGCTACAGCAGACATTTCTAAAACTGTTGAGTTTTCTGTTTTTTCTAAGAACACCATCAAAATGTTTGGGGGAGCTGAGAGATCAACCTTACTGAAACTTTCACCTTTCTTTATTTTCTGATATTGTGTGATGAGCACAGGTGAGCTAGTCAGGTGGCAGCGGGTTTTGTGTCTCTTTATTGTTTGGCTGCTAATTAAGGGAAATAGAGACAACTAAGGGGCCTGAGTCAAGTTAATTAAAACAAAGGCAAAGGACGTTAATTAGCAGCAAAAACGGCTCACTAATGGTGAAGAATGTTAGAACGAAAACCTGCAGCTACTGCGGCCCTCCAGGAATTCGACATCTGTGCATTACATTTATATATTTAATGAATTAATTTGAGAAAGTAAAAGGAAATATGTCTTTTCACTTAACACATATTTGATCAACTAAACATCTACACCTAGGCTTCATTATGTAGTTTTTACTGTATGTGACAATGGCTAAAGAGGCTAATATTAAGTAACAGACATGGCACCAGTACAGGACCTGGGTATATGCCCATTCCCTTGCCTCATTAGCCCACTCTGCTTTGCAGTTTAGCTTTTCAATTATTATTATTTTTTTTAACACACTTTTAACACTTGCTTCACACACCCACCCCTGGGTTTGGTTTACCGGATATATAATTTAAAGAGAACTTTTGTAAAAACAATACTTGTCCTTTATTTCCGGCCCTGTGCGTGATTAAGTCTTTCTTGCAGGACATATAACGCTGCTTTGTTGGGGGGGTATGAACGCACGCTAAGGAGATAAGGAGATGCCGTCGGATCATCTGCTGTCTTTCTGCTGGTGCGCTGCGTGTTCTGCTTGTTGCGCTGTGCGTCAATCATTTAAAAGCCTGTACAGCAGCTGTCCTTTTGCCAGTTTGCATCTCTGCCACTAGCATTGTGAAGGGGGGGGGGCGCTTAACGCACGCTAAGGCCGGGTTTATACTTCACTGTGTTGTGAATTGCCTGGAACACCCATTAAATTCCGATGACACCTTACCGCACTCTCTCTGAAAAGGATGTTTAATGATTAAATCCATCAATCCAGGGATTTGTCCACTCCAGCTAGCAATGGGCACGAGGCAGAAACAATCCCTGGATGAGGCATCAGCACATCGCAAGGTAAATACAAGCACAAACACACACACACACACACACACACACACATACCGTATACACTGGCATCATTTTAGTGTCACCAAATCTGCATATCTTTGGAAGGAAACCGGAGCACAGTGTGGAAACCCAGCAGGAAAACATATAAACTCCAGGCAGGGAATACCAGCGACGTGACTCCCTGCGAGACAGCAGCGCTACCGCTCTGCCACCGTGTCACCCCCATGTGTGTAATTATTAACAGTGTTCATTATTTAAACGAATTAATGATTTATCTGTAAAATGTAACATACATACTTTAATGCATTTCATCATGAAAGTGATATCAAGTATAAATCTAAGGATTCTAAATGTGCAGAGGGTTGGAATATCATACATTTAATGTGTTCTGTGTGGTGATCTATTGCTGTTTGCCGCTCCTCTCAGGTCAGGAGGAAGCCCCCCAAAAAAACACTGCACAAAAGATGGTATGTGAGACTTTTAAAATGAATCGTGTCATTACGATTGGGAATATGCTACGCATGAATATAAAAGCACCACAAATGCACCTGTATGTCGGCATTTTGCTTCACCACATCGAACCATTCATCAAACAGCGAAGCGCGCACATCTATCCCGTAGGATCCGCAGCGAGGCTTTCTCTCATATGTAGGTAATAAACAGAGACTCTGACGTCACGTTCCGACTTTTATCACACTGCAACCATCATGAGAGATTTGTTCAGGGTCACTAGCGGGATTTGAACCCACAACCTCAGTTTTAACCTCAGGGCTAACTTTAGCAATGGGTTTGCTGCCAGATCTACCAGTGATTATGCTGACAAATCTATAACCAACTTGCTGCAAATTGTCAAAGGACTGGCAAAGGTCAAGGATTTGTCTGATATTCACAAACCACCGACTCAATCAGTACTAAAGTTTCCACCTTCTGTTATAGCTGGTAAAGCACACAGCTTTTTGTTTCATCAGTACAACAGTATTTAATTGTAGTATGGGATATTGAAACGTGATTTTGTTGATAACAAATTAAGGATAAATTCACTTGTAGATTCAGAGACATTGGACTGGACTTGTAAAATGTTTTTAAATTGAATTTATATTTAGCAATAATAACAGGAACATCAGGGACAAATTTAGGCCCACTGTCTTATGAAATCCCGGTGCAGCTGTTAAGAAGATGAAGTCACTGTTAAGCAGTATGGAATGAAGTACAGGAAATTGCAGTTAACAGACTGTGTCTGATGTTTACTACGACCACTGAATTTGATGTCAGATGGAGTGCATAATGGGCACAACCAAAGCAGCAATAGGCAGGAGGGAATTCTGCAGAAAACTGTCAAAAGAGTCATGCCTTCATCGGCAATAAAAGCAACTAATTAAGTGCAACACATGAAGTAAGACAGGCAGGAGCACCAGAGCAGAAAAGAAAGACCCTGGGAAAAATAAAATGTCATGTTCTCCCAGAATGCTAGAAGGCAGGGGACACCAGGAGTGCTTGAAACCTTGATTTAGAATTAGACAGCAGCATTTAAAGTGTGTTAGAATTTCATAACATCTCACAGTAGATACCAAGATTGCTCCTGTGGAGACTGTATGAGGGCTGTCTGGAGTGGCGGCAATGAGCCAGAAGATCACTGGATTGGCAGATCAGAACGGAGACATTACCCTGCCTCACCCATAACAATCACTTGCCAGCCAAGCATACCATCACAGAAACAAATTACATTTAGTTGAAAGTTTCCAAAATTTTAATTTGAATGGCCAAATTCAGGATTGCTTCACCTGTAACAGTTTTATAACATTTTATATTTTTATAACCTGTAACACTTTGCATTAAAGACAGATCACCTGGCAGCACTTCTCTCATTGTTAGTGATATCTTTATGCATTTAAAAAAGCATTTTTCTTAGCATTGAATGATAATTTGGCTCCCTTTGAATCAAAAGCGTAACATGAATCCTGCTATAAGAAAAAAAAAAACTGACATTTTGCTGCAGAATAATTAAATACTAGTAAGAATTGCCAAGATTCCTTTTGTTCCCTGGATGTCCACTGAGGCACCTGTTGTTATACAACTACTCCCATGTGCTCCACCAGCTTGGCCGTAAACCTGTTCTAATGATCTGAATCTTTTCTCTGGAAAAAAGGAAATCTTTATTAATACAGCATTTGTCATACCTTTGGTCCTGCTTGAAAAATGGATACAAAGCACTAATCCCATTACTTAATTAAAAGACCTGACAAAAAAATCAATTACAAGTGATTCTGCTTACGACCAGTATTTTTAGATGCTAATTTTCAGCTCACAGAATTTCTGTTTTTCAAGACCATGTTAGATGCTTTGGCAGGCAAAATTCACTAATCTATAAAAAAAGGAAATGAAGTGAAGCCAATATTCCATTCTTAGTTTGTGCTTAGCATTATTCCAAGCTACCTATGCTCATTCTGAAGTTACAGAGACACTGCACTTATAATGCAATTAGTTTTTATTACTGCATTGTTCTTTACTATTATTTAATTATATGCAGGAAGATGGATGGATGCATATAACCAAATATTTACGGAACAAATTAAAGAAGAGCATTTGTTATTTTATTAGTTTTTTTTTTCTTCCGAGGCAATATGACTGGACTTGTATTTTTTAGCCTGCATTAATCCATATTAGATAACACACAGTAACAAAGGCAGTGCATTTTCTGCAAGGAAGTTTTAAAATAATACACCAGATGACTTTCATATTTGTAAGTGGTATTGTAAATTGCTTGTATTACTTATATAAACAGAAAGCAATAACACTTTAATCAAATTTAGAAACCCTTCACTGTAACATTATAGTTTTCTTGAGGATAACTGGCAACAGCGTCTGTAGCACCACTGACATCAGCAGAGCAAATAGTAATACACTGACTCTTAGTGAAATAATGCAAGGAATGTTATTAGTAGAAAGGCTAACTATTATTAGTGTTCTCAAAAGGAGTTTATCAAATCTGAATGAAAGACTATGTTATTGGAATAGTTCAGTTGATGAACTTAATATTTAAGTGACTCTCAAAACTATACAGCTTTGATTAAAAATGTTATAAAAAAATCTGATGATTGTCAAGAAGAAAACACAAAAAAGAAATGGTCTGAATTTCTGACTAATGAGCTAAGCCTCATCAGTGTTAGCAAGGCTATTAAATTATTTTGTAACAAGAATTCTAAGTGAACACTGGTTTGATAGTAGTGTATTAAAAGGAGTCTATATTCTAAATAAAAAGTGAGAAAAAAAAATTATCTATACTAATAAACGGCAAAGCCCTCACTGACTCACTCACTCATTGACTGACTGACTGACTGACTGACTCATCACTAATTCTCCAACTTCCCGTGTAGGTAGAAGGCTGAAATTTGGCAGGCTCATTCCTTACAGCTTCCTTACAAAAGTTGGGCAGGTTTCATTTCGAAATTCTACGCGTAATGGTCATAACTGGAAGTTGTTTTTCTCCATTTACTGTAATGGAGTTCAGCTGGAGGGGCGGAGTTTCGTATGACATCATCACGCCTCTCACGTAATCACGCATTACGTAGAAAGCCAGGAAGAGCTACAAAACGCGCTTTAGAAAACATGCATTATATAATTAAGAAGGCAGCGAAACAATTAGAAGCGAGCGAGTGACATATAAAACCATATTCAGCGGCTCACGTGAATTGACGCAGTGCGCAGACAAAAAGTAACAGTTCCAAAGAGTGCTGAACAAAAACCGAATTACACTGCTACGCTCAAATAGATAAACCACACACAGTGGCGCGATAGTAAAGCATTCGCCTGTAGCGCCCACGTCCGAGGTTCAATTCCCGAGAGGGGATACACTAAGTATGTACGCGCGCTTCTTGATATATTTTAACCTCGCATCCCCTTAGTTTGAGACGTATGAAAACGCATGCGGTTAACGCAGAAAGACAGATCACCTATTCACCTATTGAAGCTTCATGAATAATG
>JANRMT010062791.1:88747467-88767672 GCA_026402145.1 Polypterus bichir lapradei | reverse complement strand
ATATATATATATATATAGAGAGAGAGAGAGAGAGAGATGACAACAACACTCATATCAATGACAAAACAATTACATTAACAATCATGTTACGTTATTTTTAAAATATTTCCTTTTCTTTTTCATAACTTCTTTAACACACTACTTCTCCGCTGCGAAGCGCGGGTATTCTGCTAGTACTAGATAAAATTTGACTTTAGCTCAATTTGGTAACCAGGGCAAGTTCAGTGCAGGAAAGTCTGTCGTGTGTACCACAAAAAAATCTATTCCATTTAAAAACCTTATATTTTGAAACAATTTTAAGTTAACAATACTTAATTATTTGAATGAACCTGTAGTTTCTACACAAACAGTCCTGTAACAAAAATGCTAAAAACCTGTTTAAATTATAGTCTATAAACTACAACAGTAAAAATATATACACTATATATAAAACTAATTTTTAGAAAGGCACAATATTAATAAAAATAAGACAAAATAAATCAGCTAAAAAGCAAATTCACTACTTTTTCCAATATACAGGATATGTCATGGATAAAAAAATGAACAGCATTATAAATTTACAATGAAACAATTAATGTTTTCAAGGTTTGCTAGGGATTGGTAAATTTGTTTGTGGATGGCCACAGTGGCTGCTGGCTGTTGTTCCAACTAATTTCCTGATTCCATTTAAATTGTTTTATTTGACCTCCTCATGTATTCAGGCAGCTTCCTCTAGCTATCTGTCTGCTGTCTCAGAAATGAACGATAATGTGATCTGCGGCATCGTTGCAGGAAGAGAAGGTGGGGCACCGCCTCCTCCATCCACTAGCAGATGGCTCTGTTGTGCAGAAAATAAATAAGCAGTACACTCACTTCAATAATTGAACATATTCTTAAAATGTTAATGGAAAATGAAGCTTAGCTGGCTGTAATCAGATTCTTCAAGTTTTCCATGATATGTTCATAGTTTCTTATCTAGAAATATAAGCACTTTTGGAGCATGTGAAATTTTCATCGTTCCTGGTGTAGTTAGCCTGTTTTTAAATTGCTTGGGCAGGTCTTTTAACCCTGCAATATTCTCAGCATACCTTTGCTTATTTGTGCACCTCGGAAATTTTAATTTCTGTGGCTCTTATAAACAACTTATTGATTTATTTTTTATGATGCAATTTAAAGGGTTCATGAACTTGTACATCTCACTGTTTTTGATTAGTGGTGATCATTACCATTTTGCCCATTGGGAAAAAAGTGCAAATTTATGAATATTCATTTAAACCCAGCCACAGGGGATGCACAAACCAGTGTGTTTCTTCGTGCCGGTCCCAAGCCCGGATAAATGGGGAGGGTTATGTCAGGAAGGGCATCCGGTGTAAAATTTTGCCAAATCAATATGCGGACAACAATACAAATTTCCATACCGGATCAGTCAAGCCCCGGGTTAACAACGGCCACCACCAGTACTGTTAGCCAATAGGGTGCTGGCAGAAATTGGGCTACTGTTGGCTGAAGAAGAATAATGAGAAGGGGGGGGGGAGACATGTACGGAGGCAGGAGGAGAGGAGGGAGGTAAAGGGAGTGGAACTGAGGGTAGGAACTTTGAATGTTGGCAGTATGACTGGTAAGGGGAGAGAGTTAGCAGATATGATGGAGAGAAGGAAGGTTGATATATTGTGCGTGCAAGAGACTAAATGGAAAGAGAGTAAGGCCAGGTGGATCGGAGGTGGATTCTAATTGTTCCATCATGGTGTGGATGGGAGGAGAAATGGAGTAGGGGTTATTCTGAAGGAACAGTATGTCAAGAGTGTTTTGGAGGTGAAAAGAGTGTCAGACAGAGTAATGATTATGAAGCTAGAAATTGGAGGTGTGATGATGAATGTTGTTAGTGCATATGCCCCGCAAGTTGGGTGTACGATGGAGGAGATAGAAGACCTTTGGAGTGAGCTGAATGAAGTGATGAACAGTGTATCCAAGGGACAGTGGTGATTGGAGTGGATTTCAGTTGACATGTTGGTGAAGGGAACAGAGGAGACGAGGAGGTGATGGGTAGGTATGGTGTGAAGGAGAGGAATGAAGAAGGTCAGATGATAGTGGATTTTGCCAAAAGGATGGACATGGCTGTGGTAAATACATATTTTAAGAAGAGGAAGGAACATAGGGTTACATACAAGAGTGGAAGAAGATGCACACAGGTAGATTACATTCCATGCAGAAAAGTCAATCTGAAGGATTGCAAAATGGTGGCAGAGGAAAGTGTAGTTAAGCAGCATAGGATGGTGGTCTGTAGGATGATGTTGGAGATCAAGAAGGGGAACAGAGTGAGGGCAGAGCCAAGGATCAAATGGTGGAAGTTGAAAAAGGAAGACTGCAAGGTTGAGTTTAGGGAGAAAATGAGACAGGCACTGAGTGGTACTGAAGAGTTACCAGACAGTTTGGAAACTACAGCAGATGTAGTATGGGTGACAGCAAAAAGGGTGCTTGGCATGACATCTGGGCCGAGGAAGGAGGAAAAGGAAACCTGGTGGTGGAATGGGGAAGTGGAGGATAGTATACAGAGGAAGAGGATGGCAAAGAAGAAGTGGGATAGTCAGAGAGATGCAGAAAGTAGACAAGAGCACAAGGAGATAAGGCATAAGGTGAAGAGAGAGGTGGCAAAGGCTAAAGAAAAGGCATATGATGAGTTGTATGAGAGGTTGGACACTAAGGAGAGAGGAAAAGGACCTGTACTGACTGGCTAGACAGAGGGACAGAGCTGAGAAAGATGTGTAGCAAGTTAAGGTGATAAAGGATGAAGATGGAAATGTACTCAGCAGGTTGGATAATGGATGGATGGATGGATGTACTCACAAGTGAGAAGAGTGTGTTGAGCAGATGGAAAGAGTACTTTGAGAGGCTGATGAATGAAGAGAATGAGAGAGAGAAGAGGTTAGATGATGTAGAGATAGAGAATCAGGAAGAGCAACGGATTAGCAAGGAAGAAGTAAGGACAGCTATGAAGATGATGAAAAATGGAAAGGCCATTGGTCCAGATGACATACCTGTAGAAGCATGGAGGTGTTTAGGAGAGATGGTAGTGGAGTCGCTGAATTGTTCTATTGTCGTTTTCAAATGTACCGAAATGGCCAAATATTTTACACCTTTGGACAACTGCCAGTGCCTCTGAAACATCTTAGATTCACAGGTGACGATTTGAGTAGTGGACACTTTTGATGTTTACGAATGTTTAAACTCTCAAAAGCTGGATGTGAAGTTATCGATGAAACCGGTTGTATGCTTACAACGCTTGACAAATGCCAAATGTCACTTCAACACAAGTTCTGCAAATACTAACGTAATTGAAACAAACCATGAAACTCAAACCGATTATGACAGCAGCAATCCAAGCTGTGAGATTTGAGGCATGATTGCTTTTCACATGGCCAACTGTACGTTGTATGCTCAAGAGTAAGCTGAGCGCACAGCTTGGTCATATTACAACCGGAGGGCCGAACTGACAACGTGGCATACAAAGAGATCCTTAACAAATAATTATTGGTATATTTTCCCTTATATAAAAAGGTTTACTTTTCTTCTTAATAAAAATTTTAAGGCAGTACTTCACCGCTGCAAAGCGTGGGTATTTTGCTAGTTTAAAAATAAGGTGGATATGTAGGACTGTAGTAACTACAGGGGGATAAAATGATGACCCACAGCATAAAGTTATGGGAAAAAGTAGTGGAAGTTAGGTTAAGAAGTCAGGTGATGATTAGTGAGTAGCAGTGTGGTTTCATGCCAAGAAAGAACACCACAGGTGCAATGTTTGCTCTGAGGATGTTGATGGAGAAGTATAGAGAAGGCCAGGAGAAGTTGCATTGCATCTTTATGGACCTGGAGAAAGCATATGACAAGGTGCCTCGAGAGGAGCTGTGGTATTGTATGAAGAAGTCGGGAGAGGCAGAGAAGTATGTAAGAGTTGTACAGGATATGTATGAGGGAAGTGTGACAGTGGTGAGGTCTGTGGTAGGAGTGAAGGATGCATTGAAGGTGGCAGTGGGATTACATCAGGGATCGGCTCTGAGCCCTTCTTATTTGCAATGGTCATGGACTATGATGTTTGCTGATGACATTGTGATCTGTAGCAATGATAGGGAGCAGGTTGAGGAGACCCTGGAGAGGTGGAGATATGCTCTAGAGAGGAGAGGAATGAAGGTCAGTAGGAAAAAAACAGAATACTTGTATGTAAATTAGAGGGAGGTCAGTGGAATGGTGAGGATGCAGGGAGTAGAGTTGGCGAAGGTGGAGGAGTTTAAATACTTGGGATCAACAGTACAAAGTAATGGGGATTGTGGAAGAGAGGTGAAAAACAGAGTGCAGGCAGAATGGAATTGGTGGAGAAGAGTGTCAGGAGTAATTTGTGACAGACGGGTATCAGCAAGAGTGAAAGGGAAGGTCTACAGGATGGTAGTAAAACCAGATATGTTATATGGGTTGGAGACGGTGGCACTGACCAGAAAGCAGGAGACAGAACTGGAAATGCCAGAGTTAAAGATACTAAGATTTGCACTGGGTGTGACGAGGATGGACAGGATTAGAAATGAGTACATTAGAGGGTCAGCTCAAGTCGGATGGTTGGGAGACAAAATCAGAGAGGCAAGCTTGTGTTGGTTTGAACATGTGCAGAGGAGAGATGCTGAGTATATTGGGAGAAGGGTGCTAAGGATAGAGCTGCCAGGGAAGAGGAAAAGAGGAAGGCCTAAGAGAAGGTTTATGGATGTTGTGAGAGAGGACATGCAGGTGATGAGTGTAACAGAACAAGATGCAGAGGACAGAAAGATATAGAAGAAGATGATCCGTTGTGGCAACCCCTAATGGGAGCTCTTCTCCAAAAGAAGAAGAAGAAGATTTCTAGTGTTCAGTAGTTAATATACTTTTAATATTGTCTTCTGTTATTTTTACAAAATTCCTTTCAACCTCTCTCTCTATATATAATATATACTGTATATATATATTTATTTTGTAAGGGATGGCTGGCATCTTAAAGGAAGGATGGGGGAGAGATCTCTCTCTCCTGAGCTGCTACTTGGCAGCCCCCTTGGGTTACAACAGCGCCTTGGATTCCCACAGAGATAATGGGAATTGGTATTTGTTGGTTTAGCCCTGTTGGGTTCCATGGATGTTGCCAGGGGGAGCTATGGAAGCTGCTGAGCCCTACTCTGGGCTTTCAACACACCTGGGAGTGATTCCAGGCTTCGTTAATGAGACCTGGAGCACTCTCAAGTGCAGAATAAAGGGAGCTGCCTGCTACCATGTGAGAAGCCAGAGTCGGAAAGAGGTGGACGTAGTTTGCCTGAGGGGGGGTTGGGGGAGAAGGGGAAAGCACTTGAAAGGGTAAGCTCTCTATTTAACCCACAAGCCTAACAAGGTTATGGTGATGGTGACAACATAATCATAATTTTGCCATGCAGCCCAATAAACATGTACATTAAATTTAGTTCACTGAATTGGAATTATAATATTTACACATAATTGCTGTTTACCAAAGGAGGTTATGTAAAGGTATTAGAAACTTTTTTATCAGCATAAATGGTAAATATCTCCACGTTTACATATTTAAATAATATTAACAATATCAATTAAAAACAAAACAGCGCCTAAAATGGATCCTTGACATGCTCTCAGAAATAAATAATCATGAGGACATATACTTATCAACAAGAATAAATTAACTGAAGTTTAGAAAGCCACTCATCTAAAAGTCATATTTAAGCCACACTTCCCTTCTAAACAGGAAAAAATAACAAAGGAGAGTTTAGAAATGGCAGTATAGTTCAGGTTAACATTTAAATGTCTTACAGAATTACATGCCCGCTAATTGCTATAAAGAATGTTAAATGAGAATAGAATTACAGTGGATGGCATATACTGACAACTTTGTGTATCTCTTTTAACTTAATGTATATTTAACTTTCTCCAGTTTTAACTAGTACAATATATCATTATAGAATTGTTTTATTGAAGGAGTATTATGATTCTTCTCATTGTGCAAAATAAAACTGTTTTTATGGGGTTCCATCTGGTTTCCATCTCAAAAATGGCTATTAAAAAACAAGGATATGGTAACCTTGAGGCAGATGAATGTTAATTTTGAAACTGGAAGCTATCAGATATAATCTACAAAACCGGATTTCAAGTTGGTTAATTAGCCAAAAACAAAAGAATACACTTAAGATGTCAAAGCTCCATGCTAGGTTAAGTCATCTTCCGCAGGAGTATATTATTGCACCCTTTCTTTTTGTAATTTTTATTAATGACATAGATTCCAGTATAGTTAGTAAACTTGTGAAATTTGCAGGGTGACGGTAATATTGAAGAAATAGCAGCTATCTGAGGAGGCAGTAAAAATAATTCAAAATGACTACACAATCTTCATAACTGAGCAAA
This sequence comes from Polypterus bichir lapradei, assembly GCA_026402145.1. NCBI lineage: Eukaryota > Metazoa > Chordata > Cladistia > Polypteriformes > Polypteridae > Polypterus > Polypterus bichir. The sequence goes on along the minus strand of JANRMT010062791.1, from coordinate 88,761,276 downwards.
AACTTGGAGAAACAAGCTTTATGCAGAAAATAGCACAGTGCTCCAAGTTAGTGAAATATTAATTATGAATACAACATGGAAACACGGTCTTACATGCGGGTCTCCCCAAAAAAGGATTTAGGAGTTTATACGGACACATTGAAAATTCTTGAATATAAATCAAGGAAAGTTATCTGTAGACTATACAATGTACACGTGAGACCATCTGGAGTACTGCATTCAGTTCTGATCTCCATGCTACAAGTTAGACAAAGCAGAAGTTGAAGATGTACAGAGTGGAACAAACAGGTACATTCTAGGTCTGAAGGGCATGTCCTACTCTGACAGACTCTGTGGGAACCTAATTCAGGTCTTTAAAATTCTCAGAAACATTGATAAAGTGCATCCAGAAGGATTCCTTCTATTAAATAGTGACTCAAGTGCTCAAACACAACAGTGGAAATGAATGGGAAGTGTATTTAACACTGAATCCAGGAAGTACTTCTGTACACTAAGAATTGTGGGAATCTGAAACAAACTATGGAGTCATGTAGTTGAAGCAGAAACTTTGACAACTTTTAAACAGTATCTGGATGAAATATTGTGACAACTTAGCTATCAGCTAGCCATACAAACTTAATAGACTAATGGTCTCCTCTGACTTGTCAAGCTGCTGATCTTTTTCTAGTCCAGTAAGGCTTAAGAACAGAATACAGGCAAAACATGGGGACAATGGAGGTGACTGGTTGAAAACTTCTCTAATAAGAAGGGTGTACTCAAAGTTAAATGTCAATATCTTTGAGTAGATCTTATGTCTATGTCAGTAGAATGCAATGTACAGTTTTAAGATTAGCTAGAAAATGCCACACTCATATCGAGGAAGAATGTATGCTGTTCATAGCTGACATCGGTTCATTGTCTGCAAATCTAATTGTATGATCTTGTTCCTACAGCACTATCACATACCACGTGATACATTGTTATGGGAACATTAATTCAGTTTTGAGTTCCTTTATGAGTACTTATACTACATAGTAATGCCTCCACACTTTCGTGTATTAAACATTTTGTTCTAAAGCACCTTGAACATGGGAAAGGCATCTATACTAATAAAAGGCAAAGCCCTCACTGACTGACTGACTCACTCACTCATCACTAATTCTCCAACTTCTCGTGTAGGTAGAAGGCTGAAATTTGGCAGGCTCATTCCTTACAGCTTACTTACAAAAGTTAAGCAGGTTTCGTTTCGAAATTCTACGCGTAACGGTCATAACTGGAACCTACTTACGTACATATATACGGCCATAGCCTGCAGCTCGGTCGCCGTGAGAGGCGTAGTTGTGTCCCCCATCATCACGCCTCCCATATAATTGAGTGCCTGCCCATATAAGGCCGTCCGTCAGCAACAATCCAATAGACACGCTGACGCTAAATATTCACAGGGGAAGGACTGTGCTTATGCAAACGAAGATGAGATGGTCAGGGATAGACTAGTGTTTGGCACAAACTCAGCGAAAGTGCGAGAGAAACGTTTAAGTGCCGGGTCATTAAATAAAGCCATGGACATCACAAGATCGCAAGAGAGAGCAGAAGCACAGCTGAGAACCTTCGATGCATGTACTCCGAGCAGCTCAAGTGAAATGACTTTGCAGGACTGGGAAAGGTAAACCCTTGCATGCAGTGTGTGATGTCTCAGATAAAGAGGAAGACAAGCTGCTTATTAAAGCAGTAAGAAAGGAACAGCCCTCTGACGCTGAACAAGCCTTTGTAGACATATCAATAGGAAAGCAAGGTGTAAAGCTTAAGTTTAAATTACGTTCATAGACACGCTGCCGCTAAATATTCGCAGGCAAATCCACAACTTAATACCGGGAATGCCTGTTAAACATCTTAGATTCACGAGTACTGATTTGGGTAGTGATCACTTCGATGAATGAAACCTGTTCAAAAAATGCATTACACAATTGAGAAGGCAGCAAAAGAATATGAAGCGAGTGACACATACAAGCATATTCATAAGTGCAGCTACTGCGGAAACAAAGTACAGTGTAAACCTTAAGTTTAAATTAAGTTCATAGACAAGCTGCCGCTGGAGTTTGTCATGCCTACGACAAATACGATATTCACGAGATACAACTTTAATGAGAGGACGCAGGGTATAAACGAGACTTTTGATCACTTTGTAACGGAGTTAAAATTGCTGGTGAAGGACTGTGCTTATGCAAACAAAGATGAGATGGTCAGGGACAGAATAGTGTTTGGCACAAACTCAGCAAAAGTGCGAGAGAAACTTTTAAGTGCCAGGTCTGAGCTAACATTAAATAAAGCCGTGGACATCGCAAGATCGCACAAGATAGCACGAGCACAGCTGAGAACCTTCGATGCATGTACTCCGAGCGGCTTACGTGAACTGGCTTTGCAGGACTGGGAAAGGTAAACCCGTGCATGCAGTGTGTGATGTCTCAGATAAAGAGGAAGACGAGCTGTTTATTGATGCAGTAAGAAAGGAACAACCCTCTGACACTGAACAAGCCTTTGTAGACATATCAATAGGAAAGCAAGGTGTAAAGCTTAAGTTTAAATTACGTTCATAGTCACGCTGCCGCTAAATATTCGCAGGCAAATCCACAACTTAATACCGGGAATGCCTGTTGAACATCTTAGATTCACGAGTACCGATTTGGGTTGTGATCACTTCGATGAATGAAACCTGTTATTTTTACAACGGTTGACAACGAAGATGAGATGGTCAGGGATAGACTAGACAAACACGGAATGTAACTTGAACACAAACGAACCTGATTGAAAGAAATAATGATAATCAAATCCTTGATGACAGCAACACTCATAACAGTCACAAAACAATTACACTGACAATCATGTTACGTTATTTTTAAAATGTTTCCTTTTCTTTTTCATAACTTCTTTAACACACTACTTCTCCGCTGCGAAGCGCGGGTATTTTGCTAGTTATATAAATAATATGATTATTATTATTATTAAGGAAAGGAAGACAAAATTAAATTTGCTGACCTACCTTCAGAAAATAAAATTCTCATTGAGTGATAAAACAAATTATTTGAAGATGTTGGTGAACACAGTAGAACATATAAAGAAAAAGAAGTGTAGAATTTGCTGTTCAGTGCAAGGTATGCTTATGTGTATTCAGTGTGTGGCGAGTGGCTGGGGGCGGTACCCAGCCGGGATGCCTGGAAGGACTGGAGGAGGGATTATGCCACGGGACCACGGGAACAAAGCTTAGAAGCTCAACTCTATAGGGGCTCGTGGTCATCACCAGGGGGCACAAAGATGCCAGGAGAGCCCTGGTCCTCAGCACTTCTGCCACACCCGGAAGTGCTGAGGGGACAAAGATCAGGGACACCCAGAGTGCTTCCAGGTGCGTGACCGGCACTTCTGCCACACCAGGGAGTGCCGGCAGATGATCATTGGGAGGCACCTGGAACACGTCCGGGTGGGTTTAAAAGGGGCCACCTCCCTCCATTCGATGGCTGGAGTCGGGAGGAAGAAGGACAGAGCTCAGCAGGAGAGGAGTGGAGGCGGCCCTGAAGAGAGAAAGGCATTGTGAGAGGCCTGGACTTTGGGGGTGAAAGTGGGTTGTGTGCTGTGTCACTGTAAATAGTATTGTGTAAATAAATGTTTGTGGTGCTTAAAACAATGTCTACCTGTCTGTTTCCGGGCCATATCCCACAAGTGCTATATTGGTCCTTCTAAAGTATCAACATTTGATACCCAGGAACAAAAGTGAAAATGAAGCAAAGTCAAGCCTCCTTTTTCTTTTCAATTGTGAAGTAACTATATGTTTCATCTTTACCTCTTTCATTTTAAAAACAAAAATTTTTAAAACAGTTCTTTTAAAGGAAGATTTGTTTAGATACACTGGGATCAGTGCTTAAAGTGGCTCGGTACTCACTGACACACAATACCAGCACTTTCCCGTTCTGCTCTTATGATTTCTGGCACTTACTGCATGCATACCAGCACTCTGTCCCACAATCAACCAGCATTAAGAAAAACAATCTATAATTTCATCAAGCTCTTCCAGTTCCAAACGGGATACACCCACCTTCCCCTATAGTCCCTTTATATATCACTGCGCTATTTGACCTTGAAGAGGGACTAAACTGTCCATCCTGAATAATTTCTACATATTATCATGCTTTATAACTTTCTGGCTCAGCATGCCTTTGGACCTCCAAGGGGGGCAACCCAACCCCTAACACAAACCCTGGAATAGTTTCAATAATCATCAGCCAAAACAATATGAAGTACCACCACTTCTTTTTTCCACTACCATTCCTGACAGACAACCCTTGCACTTGCTTATTTTAATGTGTATATTTTAAACAATGAACTTGTCTCTCAATTACAGTATGTGCCTATGCCAAATAGCTTAAAATTAGAAATTTTGAGTGGTTTGGAAATTAATGGAAATGTGCATCTTTTTTTATTTACACAGCATAGAAGAAACAATTCATTTTATTTAATGCAGGTTATTACCACTTACAGAAGCATGTAGTCTTGGCAGCCAAAGAAATGCAGAAACAAGAAGTTCTGATAATCGCAGCAGAAATTTCAGTGCTCTTACTTTGTCTCCAGCCATTATAAGAAAAACTGAAGATACAAACCAGTCATAGCCAGGGTAACTTTCCTGCAGATAACCTGTACAACACTGTCAAGGAATATCAGCTCTAAAATTTCACATCTTGTCATCTTAATCTTTTTTTTATTATTCTCTTAAGACGTCAATGGATAGGATGAGGACTGCAGTAAACTATTTTTTATCTATATTGGCATCTAAAGGTCAGCAACATCATTTATGTGATTTTCAACACTTCATGGAAGCCATCTGTTCTAATCTACGATTTTAGAAAAGCTGTTAAAGATCACCACTATTCATTAAAAAATATTTGAACTCCAACTACCATTTTTTAAGTGTAGCGATATTGAAATCACTCAGGAAATAATAATGGTTTGTAAATATTACTTGTTCAGTATTATACATAGAAAGGTCAACATACATTGGTTTATACACTATATACAGCCAACGTGTCCCATAGAAAGCCTCCAGGGTTGTGAAAGAGATGGCTACACCATTAGCAGAGACTGGTCCTTCAGACACTAGTGTGAATGTGCATGGCCAATTGTCAGTAGGATGTCTTGTATATGCCCTGGCTGTGTGGAAGAGCAAAATGCAACAGTACCAGTATAAAGAAATGGTTGTGGCCTGGGGGCAGCACTGCTGCCTCGCAGTTAGGAGACCCGGGTTCACTTCCCGGGTCCTCCCTGCGTGGAGTTTGCATGTTCCTCCGGTGTCTGCGTGGGTTTCCTCTGGGCACTCCGGTTTCCTCCCACAGTCCAAAGACATACAGTCTAGGTGCAATGGTGATCCTAAATTGTCCCTAGTGTGTGCTTGGGGTGTGTGTGTGTGTGTGTGGCCCCTGTGGTGGGCTGTTTGTTTCCTGCCTTGTGCTCTGTGTTGGCTGGGATTGGCTCCAGCAGACCCCCATGACCCTGTAGTTAGGATAAAGCAGGTTGGATAATGGACGGATGGATGGGTTGTGGCCTGGATGAAAGTATATAAGGTTCAACATGGATCTTAAAGAGAATGATTGTCCCTTTAACAATGAGAGGCAAAGAACTGACAGAAATGGTCTAAAGGACCTCTTTGGCCAAAGATCTCTGGCACCATGCGCTTCTCATTCCAAGTGAATCAAAGGAAGCCTGGCAAATAACTTGTACTCTGCCATTCAGAGACTAGAATGCACATGGTCCCAAATACATACAGTATATATCAGAATCACTTTTTATTTGCCAGTAATTGATGTACAGAAATTTAGCTTGGTAGCTTTGAAGCTGCCTATAATATAAAACAACATTACATATAAATAAAATAAGTTAAATAACATGATTTACTGTATAAACAGTTTCAAAATAGTGCAGTTATAATGGAGATGTGCAAGTGAAGGTGTGAGTGTATAGTATGTATGCTCATGCACACACATATATGTATATATAGTGTACATATACACACCTTCATAAAATATATAAGAGAACATTACTAAGCGAGGAAGACAGGTGAATTTACTGGTATTCAAGCGTTCTGGCACTGAGGAAGAAACATTTGAGGTGACTATTAGTTTTAATTGACCTAAAGCATTTACCAGAGGGGAGTTTTTGGAACAAGTGATGACCTGGGTGAGATGCCCATGGTAATCCTTTTGACATGATAGTGAAACTACAGGCATACAGGTCTGCAACAGAAGGAAGAGCACGGACAAGTATTTTCTCAGCATACCTCACAACACACTGTCATTTATTTTTGGAGTGAACTGTTGCTGAACCAAACCAGATAACAGTGGATACATGAAATGGTGCTGTTCCTTCAAGAGAATGAGTAGCTCTGAGGCTGGCCAGGAGAGCCAACCCTTTAAGGAAACAAAAGGCTTGGGGGGCACAGCAGCACCACAAGTCATAAGAGCAAGTTGTAGTTTTGTGGTCCTATATTTTATTTTATAATTCTTGTTTATTTTAGTTTCACTACGGCAATACTAATGTAAATTTGAAAATTAGACTACAGTGAATTGGAAAGAGCTCACAAGACCTTCTTGCTAATACATAGCAGGGCTAGAAGGAGTGTGACCATTGCCTCTTTAAGACAGGAAGCTGACGAATTACCTTGGAAACCCACACCTTCAAGGGATTTTAAAGGTTTAGGGTCAAAGAGAAACCACAAGGCAGTTTATGCTAGGAGTGTCTACAGGCAAAGTAAGCCAGCACATAACCTCAGAAGTTGATTCTGGGTCCTAGGTAACAATGAACTGGGGTAGTGTTTAAAACTGCCTTAGGGCAGACCACAATTTGTGACCAGAGTTGAGAAAGGAGGTTGGGGTGAAAGTCTAACTGGAGGGAAGGAACAGGTCAGCATAATGTGAAACAGAGAGATAAGAGAAAATATCAAGATTTAAGTAATTTTATCTTCTTTATTTTTATTTACTTTTTTTATCATATTGTCAGTCATGCACTCATCTGCACCATTCATCTATTTCAGAACGCTCTCAAATTAAACAATATACATGTTTTTCCCTATCCTTTAGTTGTTTCACCAAAATCATTTTCTCTGAACATAAAAGACAGTAGGAGAGGAAGGAACTGCTTTGATGGTACTTTGAGAGTGACAAGCGGACAAGCTACACTAGCAGCAGCCCTGAACCAAGACATCTGCAGGTGGGGTAAGAGTAGCAAAAGAGTTTTGTTTTGTTGTGTCCTTACTTCACATTTGGTATTTTTTGTTTTGGGATCACTAATCCTTGAACATTTTCTCGAATAAAGAGCTCACTGGCATTGTTCTAGCTGCAGAGGGTCAACACAAACGTAAAGTATCTGTATTGATACAATAAGTATGCTTTTAATCATGTGTATCTATACTCAAATTAATATAATTATTGCTGTATATTTCTTTTTTTGGGAATTGTTTGATTCATAAGTAAGTACAATTTCATACTTTAGGGTCTAGGAAATGGGTTCCTGCCTCATGCCACACCTTATACTGTCAGGACAGATTCTGGCACCCTGCAGCCCTCTACTGGAATAAGCAGGTGAGTAAAGGGATGTATGGAAAGAAAGAAATTCACTGTTTTGGATGTTTAGGTTTCATCAGCTGAGTCAGATATGTATACTACATAATTTAATAATAATTATTATATACAGCATATATACACATACACAAACATACATATATGCACATATAGTTTTAAGTAAACTAATTTATTTAAATTATAGACAGATGGTATGTTGGTTATATAAATCTACCATCTTATTTTCACTATAACTGTCATTTTTATTAATTATCTTTTGCACTGTATAAAAGTGTGGAAATGTATTTTAGTATGTGAATAACAATGAGTATATGAATCTAATTTAAACAACACTTTGCATTATTAACTTAATAAAACACTCATAAAATGTGCAAGGTAGAGGATAGTCCTCTATGTAATAAACTTCAGAATATTTTAAGGTAAGGCATTCATTTTCCTCATATGTTTTCCTAATTCAGTTAGGAACAAATGCCATATTTCAAACTTTAAAAGGATACAAAGTGGTGAACACAGTTTAACTTTCTGTTGCAATAAAAATTTCTGACTATGCTTCATCAGCAGACATAGATCTTGTTCTGAGTCCTCTTTTATCAGATTCAGATTCTTTCCATATCTGAAAAAATAAAACATATACATAATTTAAAAACTTAAATAATAAAAAAAATTAAAACATTGATACATATTGTATATTTAAAGGTGTTTTCTATATGACATACATTGAAATAAAAAAAAAAGAAATAACATGATACATTATGATTGGACAGAACCATAAAAAACAAAAAATGAGTGGAAGAAAAAGTATCAAAGCAACAAGGTAAAGGATGTGCTTCGTATACACTTTATTCTTTTTGGTGAGCAAAGTTTGTAGTTTTTTCATATGTTTGCACATTATAGCAAAAGAATACTAGGTAAATTACATTACATGCAAGCTACACATTTGTGTTAGAAAGTAACAGAAAGCTAAGTAACAGAGAAAACAAACAGACAAACTTCCCATCAAATAAAAGTAAAGACAGTCAGATATAATGCACAGTTCCCAATGGCAAAAATACCAGAGTTACAGATGTCCAAGAGTTTACAGTAACTTCTGAAACTAGATGTGATCCAAATCGACCCAGTCTGTAACACCGCTCAGTTAATGGTAAGAGTAAACGTTTTGTATCCTTGCTGGCTGTTCGCAATTTTTTCCTCTCAGTTTCTTCTATTACTTTTGCCTTTTTTGTTAACAAACTTTTTGTGTCCCTTTTTTATTTCTGTTGTGTACCTGATGCTGCCAGGTTAGGTTCTGGTGGATTATGAATAAGTAAATGGATTAAAAACCTTTATGGTAGTCATTTTTGCGAATCAAGAATGTGACTTTGCTTTTACATGCAAAGATAAAGTTATATTTTGTAGCAATTTTAAATTAAGTTTGAATGATTTTTTTATAATCTAATTGTGTGTAATACAGCATTTAAATATGTGTGTGGTTAAATTACTCAGGTCATTTTTTTAACTGCCTGTCATGAATGAATGAATGAATGGTCTGTGCCTAAATAATAACCCTTTATTAGATCTTTAATGTCTAGCAGACTGTGAGAATTTACTATCTTCATAAAGGTGCTGTAAAGTATTTGATCCAAAGTTTAAAATGCCTAATTCTAGCAAAGTAAACAGCCTGCTCCTTGAACAGATAGACACTCATACAAAGCATGTGACACACATTTTAGAGATCATTCATAACATAATTCTCTATAAAACCTACTGGAGCATAAACAGCATTACTTCTATAGGTATATCACTATATTTATACAGTCCTTTGCTATGTATTCACTGTGTATTTCTTAATCTTCATTTAATAGCAATTTTTAAGCAAAAAATATTTGAGGCAGATCATCGAAAATAAAAACAAAACAGAAATGGCCAAACGTTCATAAAACTAAACTGAAACTAATCTAAAAATGAAATTACAGGTAAAAATAGTATTAAAATAATGTAATATCTAGACCTAAAATAAACATGCTTCATTCATACATATGCAAGATATATCCACTCACTTCATTATTTCTGAATCTCTCTTTATCAAGTTATTTTCTCTCATCAATGAGCATTCAATGAGAAATACAGTAAAGCAACCTTATACACATTCCTGGAGATAATTCCAACCAATGAAAACACTTAGAAAGACAAGGAAGGTTTTCTTTGGCTATACAGACAACTGACTAGAGGTCTCCCCCTTTGTAGCTTCTGATGTCCCTGGTTCCCTTGAGCCCTGAGTAGATCACAAACTGCTGGATCTCTAAGGTGATAGCAGGGCTGCATGCCTTGAAGGGACAAAACAATCCAAATCCTGAAGTCAGAGCACCTGGACTGTAATGTAATGCAATATGAAGCAATGTCTGTAACTCTGGCAGCACACTTAGAGCTCACTCTCAAAATGGCAGCATAGACCTGATTCTCTCAATATGAGATAATTCATTTTCCGCTAGGAAACAGATGGTTTTCTAACTATTATTGCCAACACTCTTTGGTCTGCCTTTTCATGAGTTGAAGATCAGGCACCTCTGGATCTCTGACAGTTGCTAGGACATATACCATCAAGCATTCAAAGATCTTCAAGGACAACAGGCTTCCCTATTATACTGCTAAACAAACATATAAGTTTGTTATTTTCCGTACAAACCATAGTTATTTAATTACATAAGCAAAGCAAAATAAAACTGTAAAATTGAAATAATATAACAAAATATACATTTGTCAAATATTCAAATAACACTCACCTAATTGACATTTTGATCCCAAGAAGTTCCACAGCAGTAAAGGTTTGATTCTTCACACTTGAATCAGAGCCTGCATTAATGAAAAAAGTGTATAAATATTTGAATTACTTTTGTTTCTTATATAATAGCTTTAATTTTATTACAATTTTCTTTTTTGTTTTTCGATTAAATGGCTGTTACATCACCTTGAGGTACTGTTTATGGTTATTTTGACATTTTGTTCAGAACTTCAAGCAAACCCTTGATTGGGACACCTTATGAGTGGCTTTATCATTATTTGGTTATGCTTCTGCATCTGCCTGTTGTGTTTTTAGAAAGATTTCAGGTGTAGAGTTTTTGTGTATTTTCAAACTCCACCTTGGCCAAAGTGGAGACAAACTGCAATCTAATCCTAGTTTGGCTCATGCCTTCCATGCAGTGTTACCAGGATAATCTAAAATACGTTAAAAACACAACATTTTATCCTTCATCAAGTGATCGAAAATAATCTGTAGATATTTTTAATTCAGTCAAGGGGAAAACAAACTTTTCAAATCCAAGTAAATTCATCCTGAATACATCCATTAGATTCCATTAGTATTTATCCACCTTCACTTAATACTTTGTAAAAAATATCTCAGTCAGAAATGAAAACTAAAGTAATAAGAGTTAAACTTATCCAGCTTTGAATACCCAAACATTTTTTTCACAGTCTACACACAGTCTACTTTGGGTGATTATTAATGTCTAAGAAATTTGCCTACCTTTTGTATGGTTAATTGTCTCCACTAGCCTTAAGTTGGAATTTACTGTATTTAGGTTTCCCTGTCTTCCTCATACAATTTAATTTGGAGATATACTAAATAACTATGGTACTTCCCATTGGGTCATATTTTTAACCTAAACTTACATGAGAAAATGTAGCCGAACAGAGATGGGACTCCATTTAGCCTGTCTTACATTCTGGCCATTCCTCTAAGATGGCTCAACTTCCCTTTATTATGGCAAGCTAGAGCTTCCAACATGTCTTCTATTGCTATCCTTCTAGATCTCTCCTCTTCATTTGATGCAGTCAACCACCATATCCACTCTAGTCTTAGAATCACTGGGACTACCTTTGGGTGGTTTTAGTTCTACCTTTTAGGCAGATCCTACTGTGCGTCCTGGAGTGGTTAGATGTCATGAGTGTAGCAGGCAAGCACAGGAGTGGCCCAAAGATCAGTCCTCTATATACACATCTTAGTAGGCTCTATCATTGTGTCCCATGGTTTTTCTTATTGGTTCTCTACCAATAATACGCAGCTCTACCTGTCTTTCCCTCCAGAGAGCCACACAGAGATCTATCAGCTACAATCTCTGCAAGTTTTAACAATATTGTAACCTGGATGAAATAACTCTCTCTAGCTCAACATGGCAAAGTCAGAAAAATGAAAAGCAAATCCAGGACTTGGCTATACTGTATGTAAGAACAGCAACCTAATGTGAAAGGCTTCACTGAAGATAGAGTTGGATGAAGAGCTAAGGTCATCAAGAACATATTTTCTATTTGAAATGTTTTTTAGATTAGGTTGGGATTTTACATGTTTTTTTTGTAGGTAGCATAATAATGTTCAGTGCATCACTGAGGTCTATGTATTTAATAAGTTTTAAACTCATGTAAACATCCTGCTTAGAGATTATCATGTTTTCACTCAGAATGTAATTTTTTATTTCTTCTTCTTCTTATTATCATCATTATGTTGCATTGCTTGATTTTGCTGTTTGTTATGCATTTGTCTATGAGAAATATTTGTTAGGCTCTGCCACAACACTAATAGATTTTTACTTAGTGTGAGGATGAACTAGTTAGACACTGACTAGTTTATTGCATCAAAACAACATTATCTACAAAAAAAAAGTGTTGCCACACTCAGGAATACCACAACCACTGAACCTCAAACATGCTGAAGCACCACAACCACTGACCTGGTCAACTCTGGCCTTATACCCTGAAAATTTTAGAAGGCTCCCATGGAACCTGAACAAACAAACAACTAGTACACTGACAGAGACAGTGTTACGGCCTACCAAAAAGTCTAGGGATATATAAATAGGCCGTACACGAGTAAGAGAGAGAGGATGAGACAAAACACAAAAACCTAAACACAAACAGGCTCCATTTATTGTCAAAACACACAACACACAAAATATGGAGAAAATTACACAAAACAAGCAAGGTAGGAGAACCACACTAACATAGCTGTCTAACTTCACAAAGTTTACAGCAAGATACAAACTATTTGCATTTATTACTTAGATGGCTAGCTTACAATCATATTTCTATAACAAGCAACCCAAAGCCAGACCATCCAACCCTAACTTTCTATACCTTGCTCTCTCCTTCTCTCCACACACACACACAAACACACACACACACACACACACACACACACACTCTCTCTCTCTCTCTCTCTCTCTCACCTAAAACCCAAAGCAGCTTAATTTATAAACCTATACCCCATCCATAACCCTGGTGAGTTAATTAATAAGCAACTTAAGTGGGTAATTAGAGCAGGACCCAATTAAGGTAAACACGAAATCACAATATAAAAACAAAAGTCTACAGTAGGTCGTAACAGACAGCGACAGAACTTTCTGACCACTACAGCAACTTTCACCTTTCTATTATTCAATGAGGGGGTCTCCTAAGAGATCCAAGTGTGGACTTTACACTGAACAATTCCTTAATTCGAACTTTCTTTCATGCTTGTTTTTGTTTCTGTTGTGGCTTTAGATAGTTAGATTAGGTTAATTTAAAGCAGGGGTGCCCACACTTTTTCGGCTTGCGAGCTACTTTTAAAATGACCAGGTCGAAATGAACTACTTACATTAAAAATGCTATATATCTATAATAATAAAAGGCAAAGCCCTCACTGACTGACTGACTGACTGACTGACTGACTCATCACTAATTCTCCAACTTCCCATGTAGGTAGAAAGCTGAAATTTGGCAAGCTCATTCCTTACAGCTTACTTACAAAAGTTAAGCAGGTTTCATTTCGAAATTCTACACGTAATGGTCATAGCGGTCGATAACGGTCGACAACGTCCGCCATGTTGAACTTTCTTATTTATGGCCCCATCTTCACGAAATTTGGTAGGCGGCTTCCCTGCGCTAACCGAAACCGATGTATGTACTTATTTCGATGGTATGACGCCACTGTCGGCCGCCATATTGAACTTTCCAACGTCACCAATTTTCAAACTTCCCGTGTAGGTAGAAGGCTGACCCCATCTTCACGAAATTTGGTAGGTGACTTCCCTGCGCTAACTGAAACCGATGTACGTACTTATTTCGATGATATGACGCCACTGTCGGCCGCCATATTGAATTTTCCAAACATCACTAATTCTCCAACTTCCCGTGTAGGTAGAAGGCTGAAATTTGGTAGGCCCATTCCTTACAGCTTACTTACAAAAGTTAAGCAGGTTTCATT
>JANRMT010062791.1:88699744-88741065 GCA_026402145.1 Polypterus bichir lapradei | reverse complement strand
GTTGAACTTTCTTATTTATGGCCCCATCTTCTCGAAATTTGGTAGGCAGCTTCCCTGCGCTAACCGAAACCAATGTACATACTTATTTCGGTGGTATGACGCCACTGTCAGCTGCCATATTGAACTTTCCAACGTCACTAATTCTCATACTTCCCGTGTAGGTAGAAGGCTGAAATTTGGCAGGCTCATTCCTTACAGCTTACTTACAAAAGTTAAGCAGGTTTCATTTCGAAATTCTACGCGTAACGGTCATAATGGTCAACAACGTCCGCCATGTTGAACTTTCTTATTTATGGCCCCATCTTCTCGGAATTTGGTAGGCGGCTTCCCTGCACTAACCGAAACCAATGTACGTACTTATTTCGGTGGTATGATGCCACTGTCGGCCGCCATATTGAACTTTTCAACAGTCTTTGTTACTTATGGGCCCATCTTCAAGAAATTTGGTACACGGGTTCCCAACGCTAACTGAATCCTACTTACGTACATATATACGTCCATAGCCTGCAGTTTGGTCACCATGTGAGGCGGCGTTGGGTCCCCCATCCCAACGCCTCCCACATTGTTGGCTGCCTGCCTATATAAGGCCGTCCGTCGCTCCAGTCTCTACATTCCCTTCCTTGCTTGCTTCGCCACGGGATTCACGTCTCCCTACTGATAACTACAGCCTTTTTGTTTAATCCACGGCTTCTCCGCTGTTTTATTGTTTGTTTATTACAATTATAGTTATTGTATAGGTATTTTACACTTACTTTACATTACTCAGGTACCCATTTCCTTCATCATTCCAACCCCCATTACCATGTCTATCGAGGTAATCACCATCGATCAAAGAACTGTCACTTACCGAGTGGTTTCCATGCCCGGAGATGGCACCTACCTTTTCCATTCTCTGTGTTACATATTGCACGGCCATATCAGGCTCACTCTTGATATCCGGAAGAACATTGTGTCTTATGTATTGAATAACTGGGACAGGTTCAAGGTGTGGACTGATGACGGTACAGGAGATAATTATACTACACAGGAGCACTAGAAGAGTGAAATGCTTAAGACCTTCACCTATGGTTCTGCATGTGAGTTGATGGCTGCCACTGAATTGTTCGATTGGTGCTTTCAAGTGTACCGAAATGGGCAAATATTTTACACCTTTCGACAACCGCCAATGCCTCTTAAACATCTTACATTCACAGGTGACGATTTCAGTAGTGGACACTTTGATGTTTATGAATGTTTAAACTCTCAAAAGCTGGATGTGAAGTTATCGATGAAACCGGTTGTAAGCTTACAACGCTTGAAAGATGCCGAATGTCACTTCAACACAAGTCCTGCAAATACTGTCGTAATTAAAACAAACCATGAACCTCAAACTGATTATGACAGCAGCAATCCAAGCTGTGAGATTTGAGACAAGATTACTGTTCACATGGCCAACTGTAAGTTGCATGCTCAAGAGTAAGCTCAGCGCACAGCTTGGTCATGTTACAACCGGAGGGCCGAACTGACAACATGGTATACAAAGAGATCCTTAACAAATAATTATTGGCATATTTTCCCTCAGTTTAAAAAGGTTAAATTTTCTTCTTAATAAAAATTTTAATGCAGTACTTCGCCGCTGCGAAGCGCGGGTATTTTGCTATATATATATATATATATATATATATAGATAGATATGACAACAACACTCTCATCAATGACAAAACAATTACATTAACAATCAAGTTACGGTATTTTTAAAATTTTTCCTTTTCTTTTTCATAACTTCTTTAACACACTACTTCTCCGCTGCGAAGCGCGGGTATTCTGCTAGTATATATATATATATATATATATATATATATATATATATATATATATATATGAAATATCTCTCCTTTCTCTTTCTCAGATCACTTTTTGGAAGATCGTCAGCTTCGTAGTTTTTATGAACAGTTCGAAAATGCCTTTCCACAATTTCCTTTTTTGGAATAGCAATGATAGATTGACAGATCAGACAAACGCACTTTGATTGTGACATTGTGAGAAAAAAATCCTCTTCCAATTCCACATCCAGCCCATACCCTCCCCAAACAATTTTTTTTTAAATCCCTTCTTTAGTCGATATAAATTGGAAGACTAACTAGATCACAGCCGGAGTTTTGCAGTAGCTTGTGCGTTTGATCGTGCGTGCGGGATGACCAGTGTGTTAAAAGATAAGAGATCTCAGACTGACCGCCCTGTATGTCAATCAAGTGGCAAATGCCATAGGGAGGATATATGATAGACTAAGGTTTAAAAAAAATTTTTCTGAATGCAACGCGATCTATTGGTTGATCGCGATCGACGCATTGGGCACCCCTGATTTAAAGAGTTTCTGAAAAAAGTCAAATTTCCCTCTAGGGACAAAAGAACTTATATCTATCTATCTATCTATAGATAGATTGATTGTTATAACTTTATTTGTCCCCGGGGGAAATTGGATTTTTTTACAGTAGACTATTAGATAGATAGACACGCTATTGTCTGAACACATACCAAAATAACTAAAAGGGGCAAAAACTGAAAAGAAAGTAAACTTCTGACTTGGCAGTCATAGTCGCAGTGGTGAATATGCAGGTGTATTGCTGTTGGTATAAAGGATCCCCAGTAGTGTTTTTTGACACACTTCTGATGAATAATTTATTGGCTGAAAGTACTCAGTGTTAGTGTGTCAGAGAGAGTTTGTGCAGCATTGTTTATAATGGAACTCAATGCTGTTTTAATTATCTCCTTCACTACAACCTCTAGGGGGTCCAATCTGTATCCTACAGTATACAGTAATTAAGCTTGCCCTTTAAATTAGCTTGTTGATTTGGCGGACTTCTCTTGAAGTGATGTTCCCAGTCTAGCACACCACAGCATAGAAAATTCACACTGCCCATCACAGAGTTGTAGAAGAGCATGTGAAGGATCTTTAAGGTAGGTGGATTCTCCACCACTGAACCAGGTCCAATGGAGCTGACAGTGAGTGGTTTGGAATGGCCCAGAGAGGCAGTAGGCTTCTTGTTTTGTTGTATATTTTTGTACTTATTGTATATGTTCGTGAATCTCTCACTGGAATTGTTTCAGGTATAAAGGGATTCCTCTATTGTTAAAATGTGCTGAATAAGTACCTGTACAAAAAGAAAACTAAAGTGTTGCTATTTAGAGTTAAATACGGTCAGAATCAAAGTAATGATTAACCTCATTATAAAAAAAAAAAAAAAAAAACTGAATTTCTTCAATTTCTTCATTAATTCATATCACTGAGATCACAGAGACTGCAAAAAAATTAAAAGTATGTAATTGCCACTTTACTCCCTGGACATTTTTCATTGAGGATAAAAGCTTATAAATAAATTCAGTAAAACCCAATTACCTCTTACAATTTGCTCTTTAGCATTCACTCATAATTCACTGCTAATGACTTCATATGTATTTTATGCTCTTCTTAACTGTATGATAATAAAGTGAAAATACGACTCCTAAATTTCCTAGGAGGAATGAAAATTAAATGGATTACCTATTACAAGTTTTTTCCTGTCGCAGAAGATGCTTCAGCATGATTTCTTCATTTTTTGAGGTTTGCAGTTAATGGAAGTGAGAGTTTAAGATGTGTGTTGAATAATGATTTTCCTGACCATTCACTAGCTACAGAATGCATGCAAACAACTTCATAAAGGTTAACTGCCTATCCTAAATTGTGGTGATGCAGACAGAATTTTAGTTATGTGCATTAAAACCGAGGAAATAATGTCAAAAATAAAACCTGCACTTCAAAGTAGGACCTAGTAAACTTGAGGAAGGATAGCATAAAATCAGAAATAATGGTATGTATGTAAATAGTAATGTAAAAGTTACCAATAAGTGAAAATTGCATTGTTTGGTAAAAAAAAAAAAAAAAAACTTGATACCCTTTTTACAGGTATTACAGCAGGGTGACCACATTTTTTTCTATTTAGCATCACTTGGCCTTTGAAATGAAGAGCATGTATCAGGGGTACTATATGTGTATATAGCATTAAGCAGTATGAAGGATGGCCGGGAACCTTACCCAGCCGGGACAGCAATAGTGTGGAAGGAAGCCTGCCTCAATTCTGACAGCAACAGTTGGGAGGAGGAGGAAGTAGTTTTCCAGGATGAATGGAGGAGGCAGAGACAGAGAGAAAGAAAGAGACAGAAGAAGAGGTAGACAGTGACAAAAAGTGTGTGTACTGCTTATTGGCACTGTGTTTGTGTTCGTGGTGTGGGAAACTGTTCTTCAAAGAGTTTCCCACAATTAAAAAACCCTTTGGTTGTTGAGACTTATGCCAGAGCCTTTATGTGTCAGATATTTGGGGAGCTATAGTGTCCCCTGGTGTCTACAGCAGCAGCAGGATTATGCAGTGGTTAGTGCTGCTGCTTTACAGCTGTATGAGAATAGTCTTAAATCAAGCCATAAACTATCTGTGTTGACTGTGCAAATTGTAATTTGTAAGTTCTCACTGTATCTAGGTATGTGTGTATTTTGTTTTTTGCCTCTAGATGTGGTAGGTTTCCTTCCACAACTAAAACAGATGTGTGTTGTCTTAATTGTCAACTCTATGTTGAGAGATTGAGGGTTGGTGGGTGAATCTGTCATGCAATGAGCTGGCACCCACACAAGACTGGGTGCCCTGTGTTTTGAGCAAAGTCTCTGCTCCCCATGGATTAACTAGCTCCACAAAACTGTTAAATAGATTGACACTGGTGTATTGACTCAATATATATATATTGACCCTTTTATATAAATCTATATATATAAAATCCAATGTCTGTCTGTCAGCTTTTCATGAGAGAACTACGGATTTAGGTTTTTTCAAAAATTTTCTTCAACAGTCAGGTTGATTTTGTGACTTCTTTTGTCTCGCTAAGTATCATAGTTCACTTACAGTGGCGATATATTTGCACGAATCCGAGAGACACGCAACGGTCCTCCTCATTCACTCACCAGTATCAGTACATATCTTACATTCGCTTAGCTAGCGAATGAGAGAACTGCTTAACAGATTTAGATTTTTTTTTCTGGAATTTGCTTGAACATTCTGGTTGATTTTGCGACTTCACTCATCATGCTTAGCATCATAGTTCACTTGCAGGAGTGATAAATTTGCACTAATCTGAGACAGAGGCTGTGGGCCAAGGGGAGGGGGAAGCGTTAAGTTAGGAGTGGGACGCTGGGTGGGGCCCTCCTCACTCACACGCCAGCCTCCATTCGATTCGCTGTACCTCTGGCCAAGTTTTGGAATGGACCTTGCCTCCACTTAGCTAGTGATACTTGTTTGTTTATTGATTTTTAAAGACTGTCCTGTTTCACTACTATGCGGGCGAAGCCGCAGGGGGGATGGTTAGTATATCATTATATACACACACACATTTATTTCCTATACTGTTATTTCCTATACTGTTATAAACATATGAACTGTTTTGTTCAGGCAGTTACTCCTAAGTTTTTGGAATACAGAAAAACAATTAAGCAAAACTATAAATCAGAGTCGATAAAATCAAAAAAAAGTTACTTCTAAAAATTAGTCTACTATATTCAATGATGGTGCAATTTGACCAACTCTTTCTCAAAAATTACATGTACCCAACAGAAAGGAGCTACCATATTTACTTAAGAAATAAAAAGAACTAAAGAACTGCCCATTACACATCATAGATTACTTTCTGTTTCTTTGTTTTGTTCCTAATGCTTCAGCATCTCCAAAAAAACTGACTCGGCTTCTTCTGCTGCATGCAATGCTTTTTCTCCATTTGCCGTTCTAAATGTAAATATCCTGAAGCTGCTTATTCCATTACAGAGCTAATCCTCCTTGCTCTATCAGACACAAAGCAGAGCTAACCCTAAAAGAGACAGCAGTCCATAGCTGAGCAATTTCATGCACACACCCTACATTTAACTGAAACCAAGTCAATTTAAACTTATGAATCATCCACACATGCACATATACACAAACAAAACATGCAGACTCCACATAGCCAGTGACAGGACTGGAATTAAAACGGTGAAGCTGTGATTCAGCAGCATTAACCATCCTATAATACCCAACTTAATTATAATTATTTTTTCAAATTCAAATATTGTTTACTTTATGATTTTTTTTTCAGTTATAACAATATGATATGCAAATGTTAGATTCAAAATTTGGTGTGAACAGCATGAATCACTGAATCCGTCCTGCCTTCTGTGAACGGTACCGGCTGGTGGTTGTGAAATGGTGTGGGTACTTTCCTGGCACACAATAATCACCTTAAAACCAACTGAACATTATAAGATTTGTTCATTTTGTATGTTTTCATTTTTGAACATATTACCTGGTTAAGCGGACTATTCTGAAAACTTCTGCTTAACTTAGCCTTGTAGGGTTAAATATCAATGTATACTGTTACAGAAATCTTCATTTTAGGTGAAACAGTGGGCAGGTTTTAGCCATCAATTACAGTAAAAGATAATAAGGTCAGTAAAGTGAAAAGGACTAAACAGACTATGACAGCAATTCCCTAGATTCACCACAAAATGAAACAGAATGCATTCTTGGTGTGTTTCACAATCTATCTCCTCTATCCATCACTCATCTAAAAATAATCATCATACTACATTACAATTACAAGTTTGAACTTCTTGTCCTCCTTTGCTGCAAGGATGTTAGGAATTTATGCTTTATTAATAAACTTGTTATAGTTAACCCAACTAAAAGCTAAAGTGTATCCCTTTTTCTACTGTGTCACGCGGGCGATAAATATCAGCAAGAAACTAAATTGCAAGTTTCTTTATATAGTAAGGAATTCTCCCCAATTACTTTTCAATCCTCTTACATAGTCCATTTTAATGGGTAGTCAGTCATCACAATTGATGAAAGGACTGCTACCTTACAACATAAAAAATTGTTTTACTTAATAACATGTTATGATTTATTTCTACTCTAGAAATGTACTGTTAAAGAAAAAACAAATCAATATTTTCCACACATTTATTTTTTTTTCTTGGAGGGAGCAAAATTGGGTAGAACATTTACAGGATGGAAGGAAAAAACTTGTCAGATTTATGTAGGTTTTGATGTGTGCTGGTCACACAGTGTTTAGCAAGACTGTTATACCTACAGTCCTAGCTTCACATCCTGGGTCTAGACAGTGTCTGAATGGAGTTTCGACATTCCTCCTATGTCTGTGTGGGTTTTCCTCTTAGTACTCTGGTGATCTTTTAACATTCCACAAAAAAGCATTAGGTTGACTGTAAATGCACATTGGTTCAGTATAAATGAGGGTAGGTATGCATGAATGTGTCTTTAAATGGAATTTGGCCCTATTCTGGGCTGTTTCCCATATTGTACCTAATACTCCTAGTACAGCCACTGACATTCAGTGACAATTACCTGGATAAGCAGGTTTGAAAATAGATAAGCTGATGAATAAATTGATGCTTATGTACTATGCTTCAGTATTATGAGAACCTGCACTTAGTCTGCCTGGATTTTGAAAGTTCTGTTGTACTGTACCTAAAAAGGGTTTTTAATTTGGTATGTAGAAAGGACCAAAAGTCACCTGTGACATGTAGAACATTTCAAAATGAAAAAAGTCATGTAATTTTATTATCCTTTATATTGTACAAAAGGTTGTCAGTGTTACAGTTTAATAGTTTTAGGGTGTATAAAATGTATTTTCACACATACTTTGTAATTTTCTGTCTATTTAAACATTAATCATTTTTAATGTGATATTATTAAGTTTTTGCACCACCATTATGTATTCTGTTTTCACTCATCATTGCCGACATATTGTGTATTTTTCTGATGACTGTGAACATGTTGCTGTTTGCAACAGTACAAAATTGCTACCAGGTAGCAGCCGGCAATTATGACGTGATGTCATCACTATTTAAGATGGCAGCGTGCAATCACCATTGTCCAAGATTCTGAATGTTCAAAAAGAAGATTTGGTAGATGTTTGGCTAACTTATTGGGACCAGACTATTGGTATGGTTTGTCTTCTGACGTTTGACCCACACTTTGTTCTATGACTATGTTCCTTCTTATCTCCCAGTCCAAGATCAATTTCTGCCATATCTTTGGCCTGCTGTTTCCACCTGGTAGTACAAAAAGCTGGACCATACAAATGTGACTGACCTAGAGTTGAAGAAGGATTTTGAAGAATTTAAGCAGGTCCAAAAGGACACGAAGGTGCCGCAGCCCCCAACATATTGATAGATCACAATTTTTTTTTTTTTCCTTCTTGATTATAAGCCTTTTGAAAGGGCCTACAGACTTTATGATGTGAATCACATCTGCTGGTTTTTTGTTTAACATATTCCTAAACAAATTAATTTACGTCAAAGAAAATTTGGAAATTAGGACTTTTTGTTTGTTTTTCACTTTCATTTTAAAGTATTGGGCTTTGGTGATTACTTCTTTTATCTCTCTGGCTTTTGACCCAAATGTTGTTTTTTTTCACAAAGTTTTCTCTCATCTCCCCGTACTCCTGGTCTGGCAAAACAGACAGAATAATCAGTTTCTCTTCCAATATTTTGTGTTTTAAGGAAAAAATGTACCTTGTGCTCGGTGCTGGATAAAGTACCCAATATCCATTCTTGAGTCAAAGTAGAGTTACCTTTCTGGAAAGTGACTTAAGTAAAAGTAAAATATGACTAGAAAACTAGTCAAATGGAAGTTTTTAAGTATCTAACTTATGTACACTTAAGTATCAAAAGTACAAGTAAATGTAGTATCTTTCTGTTTTATTAACAGTGGATTCAGAGATTATTCAGACCCCTTCATTTTCTGCACACTTTACTCTGCTGTAGATTTCATCTTAAAAAGATGCATTTTTGCCCATCAATCTATACTCAATAACCGGTCATGAAAAAGTGGAAACATGTTTTCAGAAAGGTTTACAAATTCATTATTGTTATTATTATTTGTTATCAAACCCTAATGAGACATTACCTTTTATTAAATAATTTTTAATAAAGTTCACTACCTAGACCAGTGTTTCCCAACCTCGGTCCTGGGAGCACACTGTGGCTGCAGGTTTTTGTTCCAACCAGCTTCTGTTTTTAATTGGACTCCTGGGCTAATTAAGTGATGTGTTATTTCCCAGGTTCTGTGTTTTGGGAACAATATAGAAATTAGAAAACTAAGTTTGGTTAAAAAAAACAAAAAAAAAAACATATATATATATTAAAATGTACCCGGCAGTTATATGGGAATAATGTATTTTTTTTATTATCTTTATTTTCATTCTACTTTTCTAGGTGTTGGTATTGTTTAATTAACCCATTATTTACTAATTAGTGGGTCTGATGCTAAAGTACTTGCAGCCTTTGATTATCCAGTGTTGTTTGCCTGGGTGTCTGCTCTGCTCATTTTTAATTGGCATTAATAAGATACAATGAAGGGGAAAAACTGTACAGAGAACGGGCAAAGTATAATGAAATCAACAAAAGAGAGTTAAGCATTTAAATCTATAGCAAAAGCAGAAATAGTTCTAAATGTCTTATAAATGTAAAAAATCATGCTGCTGTGCTTTTCTGAATGTAGAATAAAATAAAAATAATACCAGCTAATTAAAGGAGATCAGTGTTATCAGATGTTGTCACTGATTATGAATCTGGTTGGAACAAAAGCCTGCAGCCACAGTGTGCCCCCAGGACCTAGGTTGGGAAATACTGACCTAGACTTTATCTCATCAAATTTTAAATCAAAAGAATAGCCATTTCTTGGGGTTTACCAACACTTTTGCAGACTGTTTTGAACCTGTGATACCCTGGATAATCCTGGAAGACATGAGCCACCAACGAGACAAGGTGAGCATGTGAATGCACCAGCCTATCTCACTGGAAAGTGTATTTAGCCCCCGTCCTGTTTGGCAGGCTACTACCAGGAGAGCTTCTGAATGCCACTGCATCAGCCATGAAAATAACTGAGATTGAAGACTACACGTCACCAACATTCATCTTAACCCTCAAACATTCAGCCTCGCCCCATTATATAAGCTGCAGTGAGGTGTACAGTACATGAATCACTGAGCAGACATTTTCATCTTTCATACACATGAATTTTCATAAAGTAGTTGTTTCTAAAGCAGGGGAAACATGCAGTTTAGATAATTGACTGAATGATGCATTGTATTAGCATAGATTATTTATGCTCAGGTTTAATATCACAGTAACATACATGGCCAGCAAAATACAGCAAAATGTTTCAAAATGCTTTGAAAATTTTATACTCAAAATATGCTTAAGTACAGTAACAAAATTATTTAGTATTTCTACTTTTTGCTATATAACACTGTGCCCACATACCACTCCAACATATGTTTAAGTGTAGGTGTAATATGACAAAAATCTGCCATAGCTCAACTACCTAAAAAATAAAATCAATGACCTGTTCTTGGAAATGGTTACATTAAAAATAATATACTACATGAAGTGAAATATTTAAAATACAAATAATCATTAAGAAACCTTACCCACAGAAATCTTAAGAGAGTTGAATTAGGACTGTTGGGCCAAAGTTTAGAACACTCTAGCACAACTACTGTTGCCTGATGCCAGCTCATAGTCACCTAAGACTAGTTTTACTCATTACTTTTTGACAGATGTTTGTTTAAAGCATGGACACCTAATTTACTGAATTTGTTTTTAAAAAACACCACTGTTGACTCCTTTTTCTTCTTGCTGCAGTTAATTATTTTAGTACATCTAACCCCATATCTTTCAACATTGATTGAGACCAAGTACTGTACTGTAAATGGAAGGTGATTTGGTACAGAATGATGACATGAAAATGTAGTGGTGTGAGAAAGAATCATGCCTGCAATTAACAATCAAATAAAACTACATTTTTTTCAGCAATGTAAATTTATCAAAATGTGTTTTTCTCAAAATAGTACAAAACCATAAGTAGACTACTGTCTTATTCCTTTTTTAGCACCAGTCAGGAAAAAGCTGTACTATATGGCACATCCATTTCATTAAAATACTATAATCTTCATGGAGAAAAGATTTTTACCATTATTGTTAATTATATCAATGATGCCTCAAAGATTTTGTAATGATGTTCACCTTGTTTTATATTGTTGGAGGATTTTCCCTTGTGCTCTAAAAATAAATGGGATATCAATTTTGGAAGTGTTGGAGGTCAAGGAATTTAATGGTCATGTCGGTTTTTTGATTTAGGGAATTTTTGAAGACATTATTTTTGAAATACATCTTCCTGTTGCCTCATTTTTTTTTCCATATTGTTCATATTTTTCTTTTTATTTTTAACCTCTTGTGTTTCTCTAAGTGCCTGAATCCAAAAAGCCAAGGACACAATTTGGTCAAAAAAAAAAAGTAAAGTGAATCACTTTTGTCTTTGTTTTCCATATGTGGATTTTAAAACACTGATATGGGCATGTAACTATTCCACCTTGGGATTCCACATTTATCAGTGCTCTGACTGCACAGGGTAAATACAGTTTAAAGTAAGCTGGAATCAGAAGATGGATTACAATTGTAATAAAAGGCCAAAGTAAAAAACAGGACAGGAATTAAGTCAACAAAGACCAGGATGAGAGACAAAATCATAGATTAAGAGAGTGTCAATAACTACAAAATAACCTATCAAAGAACAGAAAACAGATTGTTACCACAGATATCATTCACAATAATAACACAGTTTTTTTTTAATGTATCTACATTTTTAGACAGAAATGAGTAGATGACGCTGACCTTTGTATCATTGTAGTAATAACATCACGCATCATACACTACCAGTTGTCCTGCCTAGCAACCCTGAATCACAAACAGTAAACAATGGCAGTGCCCATAATAAAAACAAAAGAATGCTGTGGAAAGATGTAATTAAAAATAATGTCCTAAAAACAACCTAAATTACAAAAAAAAAAAAAAAAAATTAATCATATGGCCATTAAATTCCTTGGCCTCTAAACACCTTAAAAAGATATCTCCATTATTTCATTGGCCGAGGAAACGTCTTTAAAAATATAAAACAAAGTCCAGATAATGACAGTTTTACAATTAACAAAATTTGGCAGAACTGAACAAATATTTGGAAAGATTGTTCTATGTAAAAACATTGGTAGTATATAAATAGTCATGTAACAGATGTTATTTGAAAGGTAATAATACAGTACATTTGAGTGAAGTCTGTAGTTTTATGTTATTGATTCATTTTTAATTCTGGTATATGGAAAAAAATCTTCAACAGCATATCCTCTAAGACCATAAATGGAATGTATTAGTTGTGATAGATGGTCTGTGGTTTCGGGCCAATTTTAAATAAATAAGTGGGTGAGTGTGTGTGATTGCACTGTGCTCCGGGGAGGTGGAGGCACCTTGCTGATTAAGTATGTATGTGCAGGTGCGAGCGTTAGTTAGATGCCTCATTATTGCCTTGAAAGGAGCACTGTCTCACATCTGCACCCCATTAGGAGAGGCAGTATACTGTAAGTGGAGCTTGCATGGGACAGAGTTGGGGAGAGAAAGAATAAAGAGTGTAGAAACAGAGAGCTGTGAGAACAACATCAGATGTACAGGCTAGATGAGCCTAACAGCCAGTGTGGGAGAGTTAGAGTCTGGGTGTGATTGAGGTAGAGTCGACCCTGTGATTCGAGGCATGACAGGGGAGCATAAAGGATGATGGGAGGATAATTGATCCCAGGCAGACTGGCTGTAGCTGCTTGAGGAAGCTAAAAAGGGGGTCGGGTGGTGCTGGCAATGGGTGAGCCAGGGAGATGAAGAGGGAAATGTACTAGGCTTCTCTGGCAGAACATTAAGGACCTAATGACTGTGCTGGTCTCTCATTTTAGCTCTAGATTTTACTGTTACGTTTTTTTAAAGGATTATTTATCTATTTATGAAAATTGCACTGCACTATTTTAAGACTGTTTATTTTTGATTGTTTTAATGAAACACATGAGCACTGCTACACCTACTCCTTGCTACGTGAGCATTTGTCTGGCTCATCCTTGGTTACATTATCGACAGTGGTAAGTTCTAGAGGCTCCCAGATGGTACAGGTAGCATGGAGCTGACAAGCACAGTCATAGAAGTATATGGCATACAGTATGTTTTGTAAACTTTCAGAAATTAATCTAGTTTTACAAAAAGAAACAAAAGAAAAGAAAAAAATACTTTTATTAATTCTTAATGTATAGTTGGGATGGCACAGTGGGTAGCGCTGCTGCCTCGCAGTTCGCTTCCCGGGTCCACCCTGCGTGGAGTGTGCATGTTCTCCCCGTGTCTGTGTGGGTTTCCTCCGGGTACTCCGGTTTCCTCCCACAGTCCAAAGACATGCAGGTTAGGTGAATCGCAGATTCTAAATTGTCCCTAGTGTGTGCTTGGTGTGTGTGTGTGTGTGTGTGTGTGTGTGTGTGTGTGTACACCCTGCGGTGACCTGGCGCCCTGCCCGGGGTTTGTTTCCTGCTTTGCGCCCTGTGTTGGCTGGGATTGGCTCCGGCAGACCCCCATGACAATGTAGTTAGGATATAGCGGGTTGGATAATTGACGGATGGATTAATGTATAGTTTGTTGTAACAGTCAAGGTGAGTTTTCAAACATGAGAACAGGTTCATTTATGAGACAACACACTTTTGTATTCAACATTTAATTACAGGTGATAGGTTATCAAATCTGGGAACAAGAGGTGGTCTGATATCCTATTTGTAGGCAAAACACTAATGTACTGAAACAGAATAAAGCATTATTTATATATATATCTTCCTGTAAATATGGCAGTCGTTTTTAGCATTGCCACAATTCATTATCACATCCTTCTAATGAAACTTAAGTATTAGGAAATATCAGTAGACACTACTTGTTGAAATGCTTCTTTGCAGCATATAAAATGCCATAGTGGGAAGTTTCTTAATAGACACCATGTGCATAAATGAAATTATCTGCAAATCCTAGATGAATTCTAATTTTTTATTCCTATTATGTTAAATTCTATGCAAAATGATTACCACTGAATAAAGAAAGAAATGTTTTTGCACCATGTACTGTATCATTATAACATACAACATTTTTAATAGCTGAATAAGAATAGACTTTCTGAAAGTCTTTAAGTGGTATTCAAGAAGCAAATGTATTATAACTCAAGTACTTGTAGTATTATAAGTAGATGCTCACAGAATACATGGCTAAGATAATTTAAAACAATGAAGCAATTCAGTAAGTATCATGTTTTCTCACTAACCTTTATAGTCGGTAGAGGTAAAAAAGCACTCAGATGCATTTGAAGAGAGATTCATAACAAATCTTTCAAGTAAGTCAGCCAAAACTGAAAGGAGGAAGTAGCATATAAAAGATTTTACAAGTAGTATAATATTGTGACAAAAAGCTGTTCAAAATAAGGTAAAATTATACATTTATTTCTAGAAACACTAGATACATAATAGCAATCAGCAATATTCTATGGTTATTCACAGCACTTTGAGGTAAAGAATAAGTACAATGCAACCATGCTTTGCATTTCAATACCAATAATCAAACTGCCAGAATCCAAATGTCATGATTTTCAATTACCTTCATAAGAAATTCCAAGTAACTGAATATAAGGACTAGCATGATCAGGAAATAATTTCTAAAAGAATAAATTCAGAATCACTTTATAATACATCTGACATCATGACATTCAGTGTAAATTAAACACTTTGGCACACTCCTGAAAAATTTTGATGAACTGTTGAACATGAATAAAGATGATGTAAAACGTGTTACTTGAGTATAGATTTGAGGATACAAGGTAAGACAGAAGTCCTGAAATGGACTGGTGTCATGCCTAGAATTTCTTCCTGCCTTGCATGAAATTGAGATCAGGTAGGTTACAGCCTCCTGCAACCCCGCACTGAAGTAAGCAGATTTAGAATATGAATGAATGAATATTACAGTTTGGTGACAGGGTGCTAGCTTAACCATGGACAGCCAACAATAAAAACAGCATTCAAAAAGAAAATATAATAATGGTGTGAACAAGAACATCCAGTTTCATCAAACTGTTCCTTATTTATTAAAACAAATTGCATAAGAAAATGTGTTTTGTTGCTCAAGTACTTTAAACAGATAAATGAATAAAGGTGTAAGGCAACATAGTGACACTCCCCAAAGATCCAAGGGGCCAGGTTCAGTTCTTGACTACATCATTTGCAGTATGGAGTCTTCACTGTCTCCTTGCCTTTTGTATTTTTGTATATGTACTGCCATTTTCTCTTACAAATGTATGTTAGAGTAATGGGGAATACTGTATTCTCCCTCCCTATGAATAAGTGAGCATATACTGTATGTGAAAAGTAAGTGTACCCCTTCAAATACTCATATTTTGTCCTGGCCTGACTCCTGCCTTGCACCTCATGTTTCTGGAATAAGAATCAGCTCTCCATTACCCTAATCTGGAAAAGTAGGTGTACAAAAGAAATGGATGAACAACAGTGCAAGTTACGATGACACAATGAACAAGACAAATTTTAAAAGTCTTTAAAGAAAAAAATGTAGAATATTTTGATTATATTAACTTTAAAATGTTAATAAAATTAGAGGTTTTACAGCTTATTAGATTATTTGTATCTGTATATTTTCATTTTTTTTTGTTGTTGTCATGTGGACCTCATCAGGTTGCCTATATTACATGGAATAAGGAGTAAACCTTCTGTGAAGCTACACAAAAATCCATGAGGAACATGAGGTATTGGCTGCCTTGGTATATATGATTGTAGTTCAAGTAAATATTTATTGTGATTATATTAAATACTATAAAAAATCCTATGTGATATAAAAATTTCACTTTGTACAAACACAATAACCAAGCAATGTAGATTTCAGATTCAATAAAAAATTATATCTTTATTAGAATTAAATAAAAGTAACTCCATATTTCAATTAAGTAACATGCATCTTATAATGAAAATACAGTAAACAGTATGCAATAATAATTAATATAATCCTAAAGAACACATCAGACAGAAAATGTCCTCTGAAGAAATAATATAAGCCAGTGTATTTACAGTAGATTATTGGTAAACACTCACCATTGATTTTAAGTAATTCAGGTTTAGTTGTCATGGTTTTGAAAAACACTCTCCTGCAGTTATCAAGCCAGTTTGAATGCTTTTCTGAAGTCCTTGATGATAACAAAAATTTACTGACGTCATTGTCTAAATGAAAAAATTGACAATACAAACAAATACATGTTTCTTTGTTAAAATCATTATGGTTATTATCACATATCCAACAGATGTTTCTACCCAACAAGACATATTACAGTTGTTAATATGTATTTTTGCTGCTCAGAAATTGTGTTTAATTATACTGGTTTCAAATGCTAGCTCATTCTCCACCAGTGTGGAGTTTATTTGCTCCCCAAACATGCACACATTAGGTTATCTGGTAATTCTACAGTAACTCTGGAGAAGTAATTGAGATTGTGTATTTCAAAGTGTACTCTGCAATGTACTAGCACACCATACTGGGTTTGAAATTGGAATTTATGATGTGTTATGCGATTTGATCCTGTTCTGAAGTACTAAAATAAAACTTCTGTATGGGTAAATATGTATAAAATTGATTGTATTTTTGATTTTTTTTAAGTAAGGCGCATCAACATCATAACATATTATACTGCATTTATACAGTACACTGCAGTGCATGTTACTTTACATATTGTATAAATATACTGATTATTGGCTGTTTTATAAAGAGGAGAGAGACAGAGAGAGAAAGGTTGGGAGCATGCATATATAGCATGCTGCTGCATCCACCACTCAATGAACCACCTGGATTAGGATCCTGAGTGCAGCAGGTGACACCTCAGCACCACACAGGAACAATGTGAGGTTTTTTATGGTGGCTGGATAGCCAATTCTGCCACCAACCCCCAAATTTTCACTGTAAGATGGAGGACCTGCTTGCATGGCCGGATGCGGAATAATGTCATATCCAGGACAAACCAATTGTAGGTTAAGGGCCTTGCTCAAGGGCCCAACAGAGTAGAGTCACTTCTGCCATTTACAGGATTTGAACCGGTGATTTTCTGATTGCCAACACAGATCTCTGGCCTTAGATCCACCACTCTACCCCTGTTTCAAAAAGCATTCCTAGTATTTTTGGTTTCTAGGAAAACATATCATTAATTAATTTAAGTTCAATGTAAATTGTTATATTATAAAACAGGATAAATTATAATGTGACTTGTACTGCATCTGTGATTACAAAAATGTTCAAATGCACAGTCAAAAATAAAGTCCTTAGTATGCACTTAATAACATTCTTTGTCAAAGAAGAAAAGTAAAAAAAAACAAACCAAAAAAAAAATCTAATTTATCAGATTGCAATTTCTGACAACCTGTTTTTTTAGACTGTTTTTGTAGATGGATTGGGAGAGCATGGGGGGCCATGAGGTCACTGGAAAGGGGTGTGTGGCGCTCCCGATATCTATGCAAAAGGACGAAAGTCCAAGTCTTTAGAGTCCTGGTGCTTGCTGTCTTGCTATATGGTTGCGAGACATGGACGCTATCCAGTGACCTGAGACGAAGGCTGGACTCCTTTGGTACTGTGTCTCTCCAGAAAATCCTTGGGTACCGTTGGTTTGACTTTGTGCCAAATGAGCCGTTGCTCATGGATGGATGGATGGATGGATGGATGGATGGATGGATAGATAGATAGATAGATAGATAGATCGATCGATAGATAGATAGATAGATACTTTATTAAACCCAAGGGGAAATTCACATGCTCCAGCAGCAGCATACTGATAAAAAACAATATTAAAGAGTGATAAAAATGCAGGTAAAACAGACAATAACTTTGTATAATGTTAACGTTTACACCCCCGGGTGGAATTGAAGAGTTGCATAGTGTGAGGGAGGAACGATCAGTCTGTCAGTGGAGCAGGACAGTGACAGCAGTCTGTCGCTGAAGCTTCTCCTCTGTCTGAAGATGATACTGTTCAGTGGATGCAGTGGATTCTCCAGGAGCTTGCTCAGCGCCCGTCGCTCTGCCACAGATGTCAAACTGTCCAGCTCCGTGCCTACCACAGAGCCTGCCTTCCTCATCAGTTTGTCCAGGCGTGAAGCGTCCCTCTTCTTTATGCTGCCTCCCCATCACACCACCGCATAGAAGAGGGCACTCGCCACAACCGTCTGATAGAACATCTGCAGAATCTTATTGCAGATGTTGAAGGACGCCAGCCTTCTAAGGAAGCATAGTCGGAGTCCCGAATGAGGCACATTACCTGCATTGTGAGGGAGTGCCATAGGTAAGTAGGTATGCACCATGCACAGTAAAATAAAGGTGTACTCCCACTAGGCACGTGCTGTGCTCAAGCATGATTGCCCCCCCCCCCCCCCCCTTCCACTCCCCCACTGCCCTGAACTAACACTGTGCTTAACGTTCTGGGCCTAGACATGCTTTCGTCATTACAATGTGACTTTGTGTAAAGCCAAAACAAGATCCGAACACGGTATGACAGCATGCATGTCAAAATAATTTTACTTATTTTGTGGCTGTTTTGGAGTTGTGTAGGACAGGATAACGCTGTACCCTCTTACAGATTTATTGAGTATGAAATGAAAAGTCAAGCAAAATGACACCTTTTATTGGCTAACTAAAAAGATTACAATATGCAAGCTTTCGAGGCAACTCAGGTCCCTTCTTCAGGCAAGAAAGCTGACTTAGATTCAGGAGCAATTTGGAGTCTTTTATAAAAAGAGTAGATTGGCTTTCGTGCAATTTTAATTACAACATTGTTCAATTGTTTCTTTTATTTTTTTGTCAAGCAGGAACTTCATAACAGGCACATGCTAATGAATTGGAATAAGAGACTACTTTGTGGAGAATGTTGTTAGTTATGGTAGTGCATGCTTTTTGAAACTGGCTGTTTACTAACAATTCTGAAACAATTAACAGCAGGTCTTAATGAGTATGTCATTAAGATGAAGCAGACACCTAAAAGAATTTCAGTTATCCAGTGATAGTTTATATTTCCTTAATGAGTAAATTTACGATAAGAACAGAAAAAAGTGGCCTAATTAAGCATGCAGTTGATTAACAAAAAATGATGGTCTCACATTGATTACTTGGTTAAACAAAAAAGCACAAACTCAAGAATATGCCAGGGCTCAGACTAAGAAAACTACCAAACCTAACTTTTGAAAACAGAAACCACCACAGTTAAATAACATTTGCCTTAGGAAGGTAAGAAACCATTCCAAATCACTCTGGCATATGTATTTCACTTCAGCTATATTTACTTTGGCATCCTACCTTGTTTTTTTAGGTTCTGATATATCAGATTTAAGGAGAAAATGGAGTAACTTGCAAAGGTGCCGTGTCACATTTATATTCATTTACACAGGTTTAACTATGTTTTATGACAAAAAGTTCCATTATTTAAGTGACATTGAAAATTCTGTACAGCATAAATGATATAAGTATTAGACAACATTCAAAATATATAAAATACACTACAAATTGCATTTCTTGTTCTTGTGGTTCACTAGTAACAGCAACTACTGTACAAATAGTGAAATAGGCTTTGGTTGATGCCAAGATTATGCATACTTTCAGGATTCTGATCAGAAAGGGCATATTAACCAGATTTTGTGCTTTTTTGTTACTTTAAGGCCCAGTCAGGGCCATCTATCACCTGGTAATGTTATTCAACTTTTAACTGTAATGTAAGAGTCTGATGTATGTCCATTACATTTTCTATCCCTTAATATTTTCTGTTGCCCCTAACCCTTCTATAACTCTTTTTCAATCTTTTAATTACCTATTCCATTTATTTTTACTTTATTAATACTACACAAAGAAAAATCTGCCACGGTTTTAGACTATAAGAGCCTATTAGAGACTGTAATATTGTTAAGAGCCAAACTTTTTAAGCTAATGTTAATGGTATATTCACAAAAGTTTTTACTTAATTTGAATAGAATATAGGTTCCGAATAGTAATGTAGATAATGGAAGATTCTGGTTTTACCCATATAAGCAAATATGTTAATGGAATAACCTTAATGCTCTGTTGTATTCCTGTAATTAGGCAGTAAGTAGAATGCTCTCAGATTGATCCATGAACCGTTAGACAGAAAGGTTTAAGGGTATATGTTTACTGACTGTTACTTACCTAGTTCTCCCAACCCTTCCCCTTCTTAGTGTACATGATAGCCTAAAGAAACTTTAATAAAAACAATCAAAACTCTTAAGCTGAAAATGAAACATCATAGACTAAGAATTTATTTTCTTTTTGTGTGTTTTATCAAAATTTTTTGTGTAAACTGTTTACTTTGAATTTCACTAAAACATTTAAAATGAAGACAAATGGACTGTGAAGCTTTTGTTGTCATATGAGTCACAAGAATCATACTAATTGCAGGAATCTTTCTGGTAGCTGGATTTTGAAGTATTTTGAACTATTTGGATACTAGTTGTATTATTTTGCATTTTGCTTTGTTTCTACCTCAAATGGTGTTTTTTCAATAAAGATTGATTAAATAAAAAAAATAAATAAACCATCAACAGACTTTCTTTTTAGGTGGACATGCATAAAATAAGACACAACCTATTGTAACCATGCCTGTCTGTCCACATTAAACAATTCATCACCCAGTGGACCTATGATTTTTGAAAGCTTGCACAATTCTTTTCCAAGAGATTACTCCACTGCTTTAAATGTTAATTAATAATAATATTACATTTCTTGGGGCTGTCAATGAAATGAAAACGTTTGTAAAAATCTCTACTATAAAATATGAGGGACGTTTTGAAGAAATCACTTTATGACACGATTTACCTTTATTTATTTACTTACTTCCTAAAGCCTAAAGTCACAAGTAGTGTGCAGAGGACATGCTCAAAAATGTGTGTAATGCCACGAAAAGTGCCTGCTGACACTTTAGTATGCAAGCAATGGTATGTGCATTCTTGCTCCGATGTAGAAGGGAGCTGAGTTTACCTCTGTTATAGCGCGTCTATGTGAAAACAGCAGTATCAGATGCGGGGGTGGGGTGTGTTTGGGCTCGTGAACATGGCCGAGATAATAAAACTGACTAATAAAAAATAATAAAAAAGCTAACCTTTACAAGTATCATAAATTAAACCGGCTGTTACAGACTGAAATCAAATGTATGTTTTTATTCTAAAATAGTAAGACTAAGAGCAGTTTACTTCTCAAAACAGAGTGGTGCAGGATCGAACTCGCGACCTTCTGATTCCCAGTCGGCAGCTGATTCTATTGCTCCACAGAGGCAGTCATAATAAACACGTGTCAATGTCACATGTTAAGGCGGCTTTTTGTTTCTGCAGTTATATTTTTTAAATACCTGCGCGATTGTTGTGTTAGATTTGTACCTTCTGTGAAAATATTTCTTTGATATTTGGACTTCAGGCTTGATACATTATATAGTTTATGCCTACATTTTGTCATCTACTACTAGAATATAAAAAACGTTTCTGTTTTACACAGATTACTGTAGAAACGGAACAGACATAAAATGCGTGTGTTCTAAACAACGATCTATTATTTCTACTCTAAAACTCCACTTCACTCCCAGAAAATCAATCAAGGCATGTGCTGGGTGAAGTTTGTGCACGTTCTAAGTCGGTGGGGGGGGGATGGAATAGCCGGCTACTTGCAGCTTTTCTTTTATCAGCACATTTAGATTAACAAAAGACACTGGCAGAGAGGTGAGAACGGTTTTAAGAAGCGATTTAAGGTGGGACGGATTTACAAGTTTTTTCGTAGGCTCTGGTAATTCTAGTGTTAAGTGTTTCATTAAACCAAATGGCATATGATGAATCCACACAGGTGTAAATGGAAACAAGTTAGATTGAGAACTGTTGGCCGCTTTGTCATTTACATCTTATTGTTAATAAGGAGCCATTAAAACAGTGAAAACTGTTAAAGACCAAAATAAGCAATTAAGGGTGGGGAACCTTAACAAGTTAGACCACTGAAACAAAGCATCAAAATGTCACTTGAGCAATAATTGACTTCTCATTAAGAAACTGGGTTGGAACAAAAACCTGCAGCCACTGCGGTACCTCCAGGACTGACACTGCCTACCCCTGCTCTAAGCCTTTCAAAAGCAATATTATATTTATAACACACAACCTTAGTATTACAGTTTTTGTAAATGTGGTAAACAGTAACATTATAGGCAAATGTTTCAGCAAAATGTTATTTACCTTGTTTAAAAGTTTTTTTTGGCACTTCCTTAATGTAACATTTTGGCACGGGGTATGACGAAAACATTGGCCAGGGGTATGGGTCACTACCCTGAAATGAAAACCAAAACAATAATTTGAAAGAAATCACCATGAATATAAGGCAGTCTTTTCCATAAATGTATTTAGCAGAACATGTGATACTTTCATTACACAAAGATGTTTTACTGTAATTATATTGGCAATATTTCAAAACAGCAGTGCTGCTGTTTCACAGATGCAATGCCCTGTTGTTTCCCATATGAAGTTAGCACATTGTCCCTTTGCATACTTAGTTTTTTTCATCCACATTACCAAAACAGCCCATGTATGGTTGTAGGTGTAAGTTAACCCTTTGATGGACTGGGCCCTGTCCAGGCTTGTTTCCTGTCTTGTTCCCCATGTTGCCAGAATAGGCGATACAGTGGAACCTTGGGTCACGAACGTCTCGGACAACGTACAAATCGGGTTACGACCAAAAAGTTCGCCAAACTTTTGCATCTGCTCACGACCACACACTTGGGTGACGAACAAGCCAGTTTCCCTTCCGATTCGTAAGCGCCGATCATTTCAGCACGTGTTCAGTCTCTCCCTGTGCATTCCCTGTGCAGCGAGAGAGAGAGAGAGAGAGCGCGATAAGGCAGTTAAAGAATGCACCGGGCTTGTTTTTAAAGAGACTGCTTCAAGCATTGTTTTAATCTCTTTGCATTTAATGAAGACTTTTTTCTATTGAATTTTAACCTCCACTTCACTTGTATTTTTATGGGATCATGTATTTATTGAAGGATTCTGAAAGCACTGCACTTTAATTTGGACTTTGTTTTTGATTGTTGTTTTGTTGATTTTAATAAAAGCACTTTTTGCACCATCCGATTGCTCCATTATAGTGCCTCACTGTCGTGCTCATCGGTAACATTACTGATGGTGACAAGTTTAAGGGCTCCCAGAAGCGAGATGGGAGCATGCAGTGAACCCGCATCTTCACAGACTTTACCTCAAAACTGTAATCTCCTCTCCACCGAGTTCCTCCTCACTTCCTTCATGCCAGAACTCGACTCATGCAAGGTTAGTTTTCTTGGTTGTTTATGGTTAGTTTTTGTATAAATTACGGATTTTTCAAATGTTCATTTTTTTCCCTGTGCTTAAAACTCATTAAAAAAAAAGCGTTTATAGAGAGCGGTTCGTAAGGCTATAGTGTGAACTCTTGCAATGTTAGTTTTCTCTGTTCAAGGTTTTCTCAGTGTTATTCAATGTTTTTACATTTAGTTTACCATTACACTGTGCATTCTATGGTATAATTAACTATTTTTGTGCTTAAAAATCTTTACAAAAAAAAATATTTACATACAGCTTGTACGGTCCGGAACGGATTAATTGTATTTACATACAATCCTATGGGGGAAATTACTTCGGGTCATGACCAAATCGGGTTGCAACCAGAGTTTTGGAATGAATTACGGTCGTGACCCGAGGTTCCACTGTAGATAGATAGATAGATAGATACAGCAAGCTTTACTTGTCTCCAGGAAGAAATTAAAAATGTGAATTAGATTAAATGGGTTTGAGAATGTTACGCTATGTACTTTGAGGACAGATGCACAGACAAGAAAGAACAAGAGTGACAGAGAGTGTGTTTTTTAAATATTTCATTGTTTAAAAAAAAACTTTAGCAGTTCTGTTCTGAATTACTTACTATGCATATATTACAGCATCTTTTCATTACCATGGGTAATTTTTATTAAGTTATACTTCACTTTGAGTTACATTATCAAAAAGCTAATCAGACCTGATTTCTTCAGAGGCAGTAGAGTCTTCATGAGTTTCTGTGAGTCACAGCCCTATTATGAGCGTGTGCAATGTTTACATCCACTAACAGCATTCTTTCTATTATGCAACCTCCTCATGAGGCCAGCAGTT
Source organism: Polypterus bichir lapradei (assembly GCA_026402145.1). Lineage (NCBI taxonomy): Eukaryota > Metazoa > Chordata > Cladistia > Polypteriformes > Polypteridae > Polypterus > Polypterus bichir. The sequence goes on along the minus strand of JANRMT010062791.1, from coordinate 88,716,936 downwards.
GGCTGTATACTCCCTCCATTGGAATACTAATCCAATTCAAGGTCGTGGAGGCCAGAGAATATCGCAGCGGCATTGGCTAAAATTAATGGGTTGTGTAAAGTCTCCTGCACATATTTAACTGTGTATGCTTTTCAATCTCACACTTAACAAATGTATCTTTAACATATTATATTACTGAAAAATTTTCTGATGCTTAACACAATTAGGAGTTCACATTACATTTAGTAGTTAATATTTTAGTAAGCTTTATCCATCTTGTATGCTGTCTTATGCTGGTTGCAATATTTTTACCTATCTTGTTGTTGCAGATTATTTGTTCTTTGATTTAAATGGCTTCTGTCCTATCAGCAAAAGAGTTTTGCTGAAAGTATTTTTATTAACTGGGAAAACTTTAACCTTTCTTCAGGAAAACAAATTACTGCTTGGGGTTAACCTTTAAAGAAGCAGAGTGCAGTCCCACTTAGTACTGGAAGAATTAGGATTTAGCCTGGAAGTTTTTTCCATTCTCTTGGAATTTGTTTTACATGGCATATGCTCTCATAAATGAATTTTCCTAACATGAAATATGGCAGGCAGAACTTTGCCTGCTGTAGCAAATAGCTGTTATACTTCCAATGGATGTTGAAAACTCAAACACCTAGTACTGTTTCTGAACCAGTGTTTCATATACATAGCATGCAATCTTCAACAATCAACACTAGCTTTGAGGTATAAGACAATTTTTGTTCTCTTTATATCATATTATGTGGGTGACAGAATGCTATGTTTCATCTCTGCTCTTTTTACTTATTTCAGTCCCAGTTTAAAGTGTTGTAGTCTTTGTTTTATTCCTGTAAATATCTGATATGAAAATCAGATGTTCACTAGTTTTTTAGCTTTCAAAGACCTGTGGTTTTCAGAAGCTACTGTTCCTTTGCACAGGCATCTGCAGTTTATATACAGTGCATCTGGAAAGTATTCACAGCGCATCACTTTTTCCACATTTTGTTATGTTACAGCCTTATTCCAAAATGGATTAAATTCATCTTTTTCCTCAGAATTCTACACACAACAACCCATAATGACAACGTGAAAAAAGTTTACTTGAGGTTTTTGCAAATTTATTAAAAATAAAAAAACTGAGAAATCACATGTGCATAAGCCTTTGACATGAAGCTCAACATTGAGCTCAGGTGCATCCTGTTTCCCTTGATCATCCTTGAGATGTTTCTGCAGCTTAATTGGAGTCCACCTGTGGTAAATTCAGTTGATTGGACATGATTTGGAAAGGCACACACCTGTCTATATAAGGTCCCACAGTTGACAGTTCATGTCAGAGCACAAACCAAGCATGAAGTCAAAGGAATTGTCTGTAGACCTCCGAGACAGGATTGTCTCAAGGCACAAATCTGGGGAAGGTTACAGAAAAAATTTCTGCTGCTTTGAAGGTCCCAATGAGCACAGTGGCCTCCATCATCAATAAGTGGAAGAAGTTCGAAACCACCAGGTCTCTTCCTAGAACTGGCCGGCCATCTAAAATGATAGGGCCTTAGTCAGGGAGGTGACCAAGAACCCGATGGTCACTCTGTCAGAGCTCCAGAGGTCCTCTGTGGAGAGAGGAGAACCTTCCAGAAGGACAACCATCTCTGCAGCAATCCACCAATCAGGCCTGTATGGTAGTGTGGCCAGACGGAAGCAACTCCTTAGTAAAAGGCACATGGCAGCCCGCCTGGAGTTTGCCAAAAGGCACCTGAAGGACTCTCAGACCATGAGAAACAAAATTCTCTGGTCTGATGACACAAAGATTGAACTCTTTGGTGTGAATGCCAGGCGTCACATTTGGAGAAAACCAGGCACCGCTCATCACCTGGCTAATACCATCCCTACAGTGAAGCATGGTGGTGGCAGCATCATGCTGTGGGGATGTTTTTCAGCGGCAGGAACTGGGAGACTAGTCAGGATAAAGGGAAAGATGACTGCAGCAATGTACAGAGACATCCTGGATGAAAACCTGCTCCAGAGCGCTCTTGACCTCAGACTGGGGCGACGGTTCATCTTTCAGCAGGACAACGACCCTAAGTACACAGCCAAGATATCAAAGGAGTGGCTTCAGGACAACTCTGTGAATGTCCTTGAGTGGCCCAGCCAGAGCCCAGACTTGAATCTGATTGAACATCTCTTGAGAGATCTTAAAATGGCTGTGCACCAACGCTTCCCATCCAACCGGATGGAGCTTGAGAGGTGCTGCAAAGAGGAATGGGCAAAACTGGCCAAGGATAGGTGTGCCAAGCTTGTGGCATCATATTCAAAAAGACTTAAAGCTGTAATTGCTGCCAAAGGTGCATCGACAGAGTATTGAGCAAAGGCTGTGATACTTATGTACATGTGATTTATCAGTTTTTTTATTTTTAATACATTTGCAAAAACCTCAAGTAAACCTTTTTCTCATTGTCATTATGAGGTGTTGTGTGTAGAATTCTGAGGAAAAAAATGAAATTAATCCATTTTGGAATAAGGCTGTAACATAACAAAATGTGGAAAAAGTGATGCGCTGTGAATACTTTCCGGATGCACTGTATGTAGCCCAGCTAAAATGGGGGCCTGGGTAACAGACTACACATGAGACAAACAGCAGTGCCCTCCTTTATTCTCTTCCTTTTATTTCTAATTAAATAAGATACACATGATGTTTAAATTGTGAGATTCTGCAAACTATGTCATTGAAAATCATAGCAATAAAAATGCTCAAAATGAAAACATCAATAAAAATCCTTTCATAAAATTTCTGGGTCAACTCTCGTTATGGTGGCAGTGTGGCTAGATCTTTAGACTTTAAACCACTAGACTGGCAGTTCAATCCTCCTTTTCACTCATTATGCAACAAGAAACTTTATACTTTTGAATGTATGGATTTATGTTAAGTCATTTTATAAGCCCATGAGAAAGGTGAGCAGTAAATAAAAAAGAATATTTTAATAAATGTATTATCTACACTTGCATTAATTACATAAGTAGAAAATTTTGTAAATGTCACATTTAACACTAGAATTACCAAAGCCTACAAAAAAAACCCAGTAATCCCGGACCACCTTAAATCCCTTTGCACCTCTCCGTCAGCGTTTGTTTTAACGATGTGTTTACATAGATTGTTGTAGACACGGAACACATATGAAATGTATGTATTCCAAATGACGATATATTGTTTACCCTCTACAACTCAAGGCACTTCACTCCAAGATAAACACTGAGCACTGAGAACCTTCTTTGCGAATTGAGCTGAGGCGGTGGATGTGAGGATGGGATAACAGGCTGCTTGCTGCTTGTGCTTATCGACACATTTACAACACAAAAGATGCTGACGGAGGGGTGTGAATGGATTTAAGGTGGGCTGGGATTACAAGTTTTTTCATAGGCTTTGGTAATTCTAGTGTTAATGTGAAATTAGGTTTCAGACTAGGTCTATTGTAGACAATGCATACAGCTGCATGAATGTTTACATTTGTAAAGATGTTCAAGTTCAACTTATTGCATTAGGAAAATAACACCTATTAAAAATATGTTCAACCAATTGTCATATTTAAAAATTATTATTCTTACCTCTCGTAAAGTCCTGGGAGGTAGAAATCGTTCAGAGGAACCTCCAACTACATTCATCCTCACAAGAATATGGTTCCTCTCCACAGAAAGACCATCAATTATAAATAACCTTAAAAAAAGTTTCACAGTTCAGGCTAATTTGTAGTATAATTTATACATAAATGGCACTTCCTGCTCATCTGTGACCAAAACAAAGTACACACCTTCCTTTTAGCATTACTTGATTATGAATACATAATATTGAGACTGATATACAAAGGACAAGGAGACATTGGTAAAAATGAGGAAGTATTCAAAATACACATATCATAGCAGAAGCTGTAACAAGTACAAAAAAAAGAAAAAGCTTAGTAAAAGAGTTTCAGAAACATATAAAAATACCTACAGACCAGAAAACCTTGAAACAGTACTGTACCATTGACTGATCAATGAGTGAAGATAAGAAGCTGACATAAATTTGGAGGCAAAAATGCTTCTTATAATTGCCACTGTCATATATTTGAAATCAGAAGACACGGTCAGAATCAAAAGGCATATACTGTAGAAATGTGTACAAAGGATTGGAGGTGTATATACTAAACTACAGTACAGTATATTGTATGACAGATGTTTGCTAGTTTATTAATTCCCATACTATAATATTCTTTCAATCAAGTACACAGTGTCAATACAAACCTAATACAACCTGTATTAAAATATTTACTGGTAACTGTAATTTAATGTATTGCATTTAGATTCATAAATAAATACGCAAGATCCCATGCAAAACAATACTTGTCACATGTGTCATCTGCAGCAAGTTAACTGGAAAGATGCATTTTTCGCAAGGGAAAGAGCTCTTATTTTTGATAATTTACTGGCTTCTTACTCTTAGCTAATTCTAAACTATAATAAACTATAATAATTCTAAACTAATTGCTAAACTATAATTCAAGGACAAATCTTATCAATTTTAAACTGAAAATTGGACGAGTATATATTGTAGCCCCATCTACATTATACTTTTGGCTCTGTTTGACTTGCAATATTAATGGAATCAAAGATGAAAATGAGATGTCAGGCTTGACTCCTGTAATTACCATAATTTAAAGTGTGATTTAAGTCAGACTTGGCTTATGCTTTTAAAATAATTTACTGTATAAACAACAATTATACTAGAAGATTAATGCAATGGTTATACACATTATGCTGCAGTGGCATTATTACTGAATAAAAATAAAAGTTGCTGCTGCAGAATAATTGATAAAATGCTTGTTTAAGGCACTGCAAGACCAAATATGAAGGTTGTTTAAAGTGTACCAAACCAGAGGTTTTTAAGGTGTTTCCAGAATTCAAACACTTCCATTTCAAATATATTACAATACTGTTTACTTTGGAAGGATTTAAGGCTTTATAATACAGTATATATACTGTATGTATATATATATATATATATATATATATATATATATATATATATATAAGAATGAATGAAGTACAAAGTGTTGGGGCAAAAATGGGAACAGAGGGATGGAAAACTGTGGTACAGTCTACTTAAGTCCAACCCATACTAGCACATATCACTGTTATCAGAAATGACCATCAGGGCACAGTATGCATGTATGAGGGAAATGCTAAAGTATCAGTCATCAAACAGAAAGATCAAGCCAGTCTAGGAGAACGGTGTGTTCTAGTAGGCACTCAGACATCTAACTCTGCACACTATAGGCGCTAGACCTTTCACTCCTTTTTACATTTTTCAATTTATGAACTAAATTACAACTCCACATTAACATTTTCATAAAAATGCCATTTTTTCATTTGTTTACTATCAAAGTTGTATTTAGTGTTTTTTTTTAACTTCAAAATTCAACCAAATATGTAATATGGCCAGAGTGTCCACACTTTTGGGACTATATACAGTAGACAGTAAAGAACAGTAGTTAATATATGATTCCTTACAATCGATGAGGACTGATCTTGAGAAGCATTTTATATTTGTTGCGTATAAGGAGCTATATTCTTTTAAAACTTACTTTATTCACAAAGGTAAAGCTACCAGTAAAAGCAATTTTAAAAGTTTAATGAGCACATATGATAAACATCATTGAAAATATATCATTTAAAATAAATATTGTTTTGCTGGACTAATGATGCAAATAATTTGTGATGTGAAAAATAATTGTTCAGTACAGTAACTGACTTTTTAAAAGAAGTTAGGAATTAACATGTCTTTTCAAATTTTGTTAACTGGCAAATTAAATTTTCATGTTGTGCTGGAAATGCTACTGTTTATATACACAGAATTCATTCTGTGATCCTTAGTATAGCCACTCTTTAAATTATATACAGTAAATATTTTCACATACTTCATTATAAACAGAAATGGTGTTCAGAATAAAATTGCTTAATACTGTAAATTGTGTTTTACAATCACTTTAAAATATATATAACATTCTCCTAACACCAACCAGTAAAACATTTTTCACATGATAGAACATTTAAAAATATTTAGCATTTTTTTAAAAAAAGATAATACATACCCTTCTTTTTCAGAGGATTCTGCAACGTTCTCCTTTTGAGCATTTAACATTATTTCTGAAATACTGTATAGTGACTCCAGAAGAAGCAATGTGTCCAAATTACAGCACAGGATATTTAGTAATCTGAAATTAAAAGATTAAAACACTACATATAATGAAAATGTTCATTTCTAATGGAATCCCAAAAGATGAGTGCAAATCTATATATAATGCAAAGTTGATTCACTTACTCACTCATGAACAAAAATATAATTTCTCGGTAAGTTAAGAAGCTGAAATTTGGCAGGATGGTACATCTAGGGCAGTAGGTACAATATATGCTAATAAAGGACATTTCAATGCAGCAATATTTAAGGATAAAACCCCCTCCTACAATAGAAAAACTAAATACCCCAAAATCCCAAAAATGCTCTGACTGATTTGATTGAAATTTGCTGTTTGTTATAGAAGAAACAAAATTAGCGAACCCATGTTTTTTCAACTTGTCCATATTTATTAATATCATGCTAATATACATACTCTGTGCTGAGAATGGGCTTTATGCAAACAAAGGAAATTTGAAATCCACATGCAAAGCACCAATAAGATAAAGGTCGGATGGCCAACTTTTAAATGGACAGTATCCTCAACAGGGAAAAAAAGACATTATCGTGATTATCGTGTATAGTGAGGTATGAAATGGAAAGAGAAAGTTAATTGAAGCTCAAAGAAGATGCAGAGTTCAGTGGTTAGCAAGCATACTATAAGCTGGAACCAATGGCACAAGTTTAAACTTAATTGGTCCCGCACAAGCATCTCAACTGTAATATACAGTCATATCTGCAGACTTTAAAAGAGAAGCCCAATCTCACCTTCCAAAGTCATTCACAATTCTATGTGCGTCTGCTTATTTTGAACAGGGATGCCCCATCCCCCTGCTCTCCAAAATTATGTACATATACATTTACATCTGTGTGCCTTAAACAGGGATAACATAAAACTGACAAAAAGCACTATAAGAAATACCTCAGTGAGCACTTTTAACAAAATTAATAATATATACATATATATATAAATAATATGTATTTACATTTCACATTATTCCTAATGATCACCTGTTTAAATTCAAAAGAATACACTTTAATTTAAAATTGCTCTGCAATAACCATCAACATAACCACTAGGAAAAGAAGGAGTTGATCTAATGCAGGAATGCTTTACTCATGGAAAATTGTGTATAGGAGTGTTCCGTAAACTATGGGCTGCAACTGACAAGTATATGATGGATTGCCACTTAACTTTGTGGTAAAATTAACAAAGTTTGTCCAAGTAAGATTTCTGTATCGAGTGATAAACCGCCTGCTATTTAGAGTACTATTTACAACAGTGCAGCAAGGGAAACAATGCAGTCAACTCATCACAAAGTGCTTTTGTTTCCGTGGCACTAAAATGCAATAAATATCTCCCATCTCACAATCAGTGATACAATGAAACTGAGAAGACAGACAACAAAGACATGTATAAGAAAGGAGGCGAAAGGAGAAAATGACAGATGAACTTGTGAGGTGGAGGGACTGTGGCACTAGTATGAAATGTCAAAATGAAAAAAACAGGTATGGGTGAAGGATGTGATTATTTTGGGGGGTTTTGTTGAGTAGGGAGTCAATAGAGTGAGGGTATACAATAGTGCTATGGCAGTGTTTTATACTAAATGAGTTTTAAGTGATCATAGTTAACTGGTTGATCCCTCATTACGTGTTTGCCTTTATGACATAAATTGAATCTAAATCTTCAACTAAGGTGCAAAGAAGACATTGTATTAAGTTTAACATCCTTAGTAAGAAAGATGTTCTTTTCATCACACTTTTTTTTAAGTAGTCTGATACATATCTAATTGTAGTGTATAAGACATGTTTATTAGACTGATGAGAACTGCAAGAACAACAGAAAATATCAAAAGAATGAGGCAAGCAGCAGATATTCAGCATGATGTTAGTCAGTAGAGTTAAACATTTCAGACTGGACTATTCACTGAATTATTCAGCAAGATGTATCCTATCACCCAAATAAAGTACACATAGTGTGTATATTTTTTAGGAATAACTTAACTTTTTTCATTTAATTGAACTATTAATTGGAAACCAGAGTATTTTAAACTATTTTCAAACTCATTTAGAAAAATGCATTGTTAATAGTGGAGCTCATTTGAAAAACATCATTTTTAATGTTGTTTAAGACAAAGAAAATAAGCTGCATTAATTAATTACATTTTTAAACACTTCATTCCTTAACTGGTGTCATGAGTCAAATGACAAAGTTAAGTAATGTTTCATACTAAGCTTCCAAAAAGCATCATATTCCCAACACCCCAATAAATCCTTTTTCTCGGTTTTACTAAAGCATTCCCACCGGCAGTAAAAAACCTCAGAAATCTATGTCTGTTTTGAATTATAATTATTGTTTTAGCCCCAGGTGTTCACTGTATGGAGTCTGCATGTTCTCCTCACGTCTGTGGGGGTTTCCTACAGCTGCTCTGGTTTCCTCCCACAATCCAAAGACATGCAGGTTAGGTGGTTTGGCGGTGCTGAATTGGCTCATGATTTGGTGCAAAAGGCTGAGTCTTTGAGTAGTAAAAATGGGCAAAGGATTTCCAGTTTGTAAACAAATCTGTGAGACACTTATTGAAGTTTTTAATTTCAAGTTAATCGAAGATTCTTTTTGCACTATATGAGTGCCCTGCAATGGACTAGCATTTGATTAATCTGCTCTGGTTCTTGTTAATTTAGATAATGGATGCAAAATAAGAGGAAAACCCTTTCTCAAAGAAAGATTTTAAGGGGTTTGCATATTTCTCTCTCTACAGAGCATAATATCATTAAACAATTCAAGGAATCTGGAGGAATTTCAGTGCGTAAAGGACAAGGGCACAACCCTAAGCTAAACATCATTGATCTCCGATCCCTGAGATGGCACAGCATCAAGAACCGTCACTCATCAATAGCTGATATAGCCACAAGGGCAAAGGTAATTAATACTTCAGTGATGGCAGCATTAATGCAGAAAAGTACATTGAGATTTTAGAGCAACATATGCTGCCATCAAGACGGCACTTTTTCCAGGGACGTCAATGCATTATTCAACAAAAAAAACACATTACAAAGACATGGCTGTGTACAGGTACTGGACTGGCCTGCCTGCAGTCCTGAATTGTCCCCAACAGAGAATGTGTGGAGAATTTTGAAATGAAAAATGTGACAACGATGACCCTGTACTATTGCACACCTTAAGATGTGGTTGCAAGAAGAATGGGTAAAAATAACACCTGAAATGTTTCATCACTTGGTATCCTAAGTGCCAATACATCTTCTAAGTGTTGTGAGAAGGAATTGTACCATCCCAGCTACTTTTGAATGTGTTGTGCGCCTGAAATGGAGGAATGGAAGCATAGTAACAAATGAAATAAAGTTGACCAGACAAACATGAAATATCTAGGGTTCATACTGCCTGGAATGAAATAAACGTCAAAGTAAATTTAAGAATTACTGCATTTATTATTTGCATTTTCCATACCATCCAAACTTTTTCTGATGTGGGGTTGGACGTGATAAGTCATTTATATATCTACGTTGTGCAGAAATACCTAGTTAACTTCTGCTTTACTTTATCTAAGATATCTATATAGTCTTGTTTCAATGTTAAGAAGTCACCTTAAAAACGTATTAAATAAATACACATTTCTTTCAGAGTAGAAGGATGATTTTTCATACACAGTATAAGTCTGGGGAAATATTTATAATAGTGATTAAATTGGGACTTCTTACCCCCAAACAAGTATTCTTGTCAAGAATTACAGAGAGCTGAGAATACCCTGTTATTTACACTAGACAGTAAAATCAAGTCAAGATTTTATTAATAGATTGTAGAACTGTACATATTACTATGCAACTGCAGTTTCTTACTGATAGGATTAATTGAAAACTGTTCCTCTGGTTATCTAATCTTTTTATGAATCACAGGCAGCAAGTCAAAGTTAACTCCATTCTCTCATCCCAAACACTACTACTCCCAGTGCTGTACATATTTTATGCAAATGCATGTGGGGTTCTACATCTTCCTCAAACATTATCTACATATGCTGATGCTGCACCCCTGGGATTTTTTAAAAATCTGATCTTTCAACCAACAAATGTTTTCAAAGTGATAACTTTAAATTTTATTAAATGGAGATGTTTTCAATGTCAGTGTATAGCACACTAAAGAGATGGTTCTGCATTCAGAAGGAACAGGAAAATAATATCCTCTTTCTACAAAATGAAACATTTGCTGCTTTAATTTTCCTGCATATATTTAGGATTCCTAATTATTGATCAACCTATATTTTGTGAGTGTGTTTTTGGTACAGTTTGGAAATTATAGTGACTTCAATGTTGGGTGCTGTAGTCTTTAAATATGTTATATATCTGTACATATAGCATTTTCCTTTTGCCTGATCTGTGATTCTGGAAGCATGTGCTCAGGGAAAAACTAAACTGCAACATGTAAATAAAACAGCAACCAGAGTCATTGCGTTTTACCAAACAATTGTGGGACAAATATGTACTTTCACTTTCCATTAGGAGGCCATGAATCTTTTTCTTCTCATGAGTGGGGGACGTCTGTCAAAATTGTTAATGAAAATGAAAAGCTTTTTCAAAATTAAGATTTTGTTTTATATATAGAAACCTCTGGAAAACATGCTGCAAAACAATGTGTGAGCACTACTGAAGCTTTCGATTGGGCAGCTAATGATGCAAGGGCATTTAGGAGGACTGGTCAATTGAGTGAGAAACAGTTCAATTTTAAAAGTAGGACACATCACTTACTTAAATGAGAGCCAGGGAATGCTCTGCTTTCTGCACTAATATATACTGTAGCAAGCCAAAACCGAGCGTGTTTGTGACAAAATACCTTTTATGGGCATTTAAAAGGGTTAGTTTTTGTGAAAGCTGTGAAATTCTTTAAATGAGGTAAAAGACTTTTTCGAAAAATAGGGGCTGCTTGATTTATGCCTATGCAAAATTCAAGAAGTCTACAAAATAATTGGAGCTACACACAACTTTCAAAGATTTTTTATTTTAATTATTTAAGCTAAAATGCAGATGCATCTCAGTTATATTTTTTTCTGCTCTCACTCATATATTTACATATTGTACTTTTTAAAAATTTGTAACACATGGAACTTAAAAATGAGATGTACACAATGGAAAAATAGTTCTAATTGAATTGAAATTATTGGAACTAATTTTATTTATCATCAAAAAAATTTTAGGTCTCTTTTTCTACCTTAGGTATATTCACACAGCGCAAGCACCTCTCCTTAATAGAAGATGGTAAATGTTGGTGGCTACTTCTCAAGCAACACTCTCTAACTACTTGAACCATACAGAAATGTTTTACCATAACAAATATTTACTGTATATACTCGCGTTTAAGATTATAAACACAAGTGGTCAAAACAAGGTTGGTCCTTGAAACAGTGATGAGGTCTGTGATATGGGAAGACCTTAGAAAAGTACTGCTGCTCCTACAGTACTGCTGCTTGTTTAAGCACACTTTCCAAATTCAAGAAAATTTTGGTTTATATAACAATATTAAATCTAAAACACATGTGCTTGGGATGTTGAAAGCATACAACTGGATATCTGATATATGGATTAAATAAGATGCTTGTAGTGGATATTTTGGTATTGCTTGTTGTTTGTTCAGTATTGGTCCCCATTGAAGCCTATTGTGTCAGGAACTTTGTTAACTTCGTTCTCCTTTAACAATATTTCTTTGTCAGATAAAATATATATATATATATATATATAATTTTTAGGTTGGGTATTTCTTTAAAGCCTTTTGTAAATGTGTATTTTCTCTATTGTGCATTTCTTCATTTTATTTTTGCAACAACATTCAGCATACATAATCTATGCATAGTAGGTATTTTGAGAGTTGCAGACTTTATCATCAGTTGGGGGTACAGCAACAAGCATGGCTTGTTTTTCTGGCCTCAATCAATAAGGTAGCATTCCTTCTGAATACCAATGACCTCTAGGACATTTTTTTAAAGACTGGATCCATCCATCCATCCATTATCCAACCTGCTATAGCCCAACTACAGGGTCATGGGGGTCTGCTGGAGCCAATCCCAGCTAACACAGGGCACAAGGCAGGAAACAAACCCCAGGCAGGGCGCCAGCCCACTGCAGGGCTAAAGACTGGATAAAATATAAAATTTCAGTCCAACAATACTGACTCCATTTTAAACTATAGAGCAGGATAACAATACCAGTCCACACACATGCAATGCTATATGACAACCTAAAGAACCAAATATTTCAGCAATATTTTATGGCTGTCATGATTTTACTGCTCTATTCTGAGACAGATAAACACATTATAACAGTTTAAATTACTTTTGAGAGTGTGGTGTTCATCTACTAGCTGATATAGAACAACACATGCATTAAACTGAATTCTGAATCTGTTTACTTTAAAAACATTCTGTTTTGCACTAGTTATAATACATTGATTCCAGCAACATTGGTTGCTTCTTCGACACACCTAATCAAAAGAAAGGATGGTTTAAAGTACAAAGCAAAGCTATAGTCAAAACACAGATAAGCCATCAAATTTTGAATGGCCTCAACTCTGGCCCATATATGACTTGTATTAAGAGAGCATGATTAATTCTAATTCAGTAACTACTGATGGAATTAGACAAGCTTTATGGAAACAGAATTAGAATGACAGGAAACTGAATAGATTTCATGAAAGTCTGCTTCGAAGAGATGTTGTCTTGAGGTAATACACATCATGGATCAAACAGTATTCATCAAATAAAAGGCAGATAAATCAAATACATTAAATCATATGATTACATGTTATGGAGGAGCCAAACACAACTCATTTTGATGTGATTTGTGTTTCTTTTCATCTTTAATTTTGTACAATCATTTTCCAAATCAGTTCTATTGTTTGGAATATGATTAAGAAATTATCCAGAATTACACACAGTTGTGCCAAACAGAGTAAAGGTCCATGACTTTAAATGATTTTAGATAAGGTGTGAGACTGGGATTTATTGTGTGATGATTTGACTGGCAGAAAAGTGACAGACATTTGGATTGATCTCTTACTTGGCACAACATGCATCCCAATACTGTATTTTTAAGTAAATCTAATAGTACCTTGATAAATAAAGGTATCAATTTCTATCAAAAACATGAACATTTCTTAGCGAGTCCAAAATTTTAAATGATAGCGTACATAAAAAATATAATTAGTAAACTTGTTGAACAATGGACTAAAGAAAACAAAAAACACAAATTAATGTTCCAACAGACTGAATATTGAAATGTAACATAAATCACATTCACTTACACAAAAGACCCGGGATAATGTGATGGTTCAATAACTAGTGATAAAGAGACACTGCAACTGAGAGGCATTGCCAAAGGTAAAGTGAATTTTGGAGACACGGTAAAAAGCATATAAATATGGAGACAGCTGCTGAAATTGTTGGATAGGGGCAGGATGACAAAGTACCAAGGAAAGGCACATTTTTTGTGTACTGTAGACAATTAACACACACCTTTAGGAAAATTATTTTGTTTTTTTCTGCATGTGCTCCTTTACTGTATAAGACCTGAAGTCTCCCTAATGAAAATGTTTGTTACAACCACTGACCTACAAATATTGCACCAAAATGCTGTTGTATTTTAAGTTAAACCTGTGCCTATATTCAAAATGATGAATGCACAAAGTCATCTCCAACATAAACTAAACACAACAAATAAAATCTAGTACTTTTACTTCTTTTGCTTTGGATGAGCATCACATCAATTCCATGCTGTGGCCTTCTGACTTATTGCATAGGAAATTGAAAAAAGCCTGTGTTTTCAGAGACCTTTTCCTTGTCATATGTTTGCATTTGATTCAGTCTATTCATCTGCAATGTTGCTCTTCATACAAGATACTAACTGTTCAAGAAAATCAACTTTACATGGAGCAGGTGAGTGGAAAAGTGTGATGCAAGGATCAGTCAAGCTCAAAGAAATACCCTTACGGTTGATTAAACCTTTCTTTCATCATCTACCGAATCAGTTGTACAGCATATCAAAGTATTCCTTAGGGCAGTGATGTAACTGCCACAGGAAGGACTGCCACAGAGAAAATGAGCACTGGCTTGCAGCGCTTATAGTATTAAGTAAAGTGATATATGAGCGATGTTGCATACCTCATTGATTTGGCAGAGTATCAGATGTGCATACAATTGCTACTGTGTGTCCTGGCAGAGGCACCAAAGTTCTTGCTTAGCAGCTCATACAGAAAATGCAGAAGCTGTAGCTTAGAAGTCTAACTCAACTAATTTACTTTTGCTGAAAAGTCAAATATTCAGTTCGTTTTTACTTTTTTGTCAGTGGAACAAGTTATCTATGAGGAAATATTTGTTGCCTGGCACAAATAATGTTATTGTGGGTATTTGTGGATTTACATAATTCTCAGAACAATGCTTGTAATCAGTCTAGCAAATGTATTTCTGGGTATCTCATTAAATGCAATACATAGAACAATTAATGTGGGTTCAGGGTGAAGCTCTCTCATTTGCTGCAGTTCGTGGGTGTCAAAACTACTCTTAGTAGATTCATTAGTTCATTTAAATTTTTTATTACCCATGGTCTTGTTAATTATGTCTATCTATCGATCATAGCCCCTGGACAATAACATAAACTTTACTCTGTTTTTTGTTCTTGAGAGTCAACTTAAAGACTGATGGAGTTATGGAATATAAAGTTTATCCAGTGCTATAAAAAACTACAGCAAACCTGTATATCTCCAGCAATTGAAGAGCTTATCAAAGTATTCTTCACAACAGGAGTTAAAGGCTGTTAATGCAGAGAGGGCACCACCTGTGGAGTGGGACAATGTTGTGGTTCTGCTGTAGTGGATTAAAAATCTGAATGAAGGGACCATTTCTCTATGACACTTAAGATATGTTTGTGAATGTGGCCAGTGTTAGGTGGGACCATACTGTAACAGGACTCTGTGTATGCTTTTGTTCTTCGTATTGAATGGTTTTTCCTTCACATTCATAGCACAGTTCTCAGTATTAAGAGATATGCACGGAACTCGCTGTTATGGAGAATCGTGCACCATACTTTACAAAGGCAAATATTTTCTCTAACTGCCTTTCCATGTTTGCTTCAGTCTCTGTAATGTGTTTTTTATACTTAAGACAATGTGACATTTGTTCTACAGCTAATAAGTTTAAACAGGAATGTAATTATGAGAGGTGAAATTCCTCCACATTTTTGGGTGGGAAACAAGACAACTGCTAATTTTTATTTTCATACTGTAGTTCCCTTTGTGCTAATTTTCACAAGGATGTGCTGACACTTTGTTGCAGGTATTAACTTTCTGATTTCAACAAGGTAGGCCACCTTCACTGGATGAATCCTTTTTTCTTATGCATTGCACATTCTTTCTTGTCAGAAGTACTAATTGTTCAATTCATCACCTATGATGACAGCCAGCACACCTAATTCATTTCAGTTATTTTCACTGTAAATTGTATATTTTTGTAAAGAAAAAGTTTATCTACCAGAGCAGAATGTCAAACAATGATTAAGGATATTTACAGGAAAAGAATCACGCAGAAAGCCTTCAGGTAGCAGCATTTAGCAAGTCTGGCAGGAATGTTTATTATACCATAGACAACAAATTAGTAATGTATTGTTATAATTTGACTACTGGACCTAACACTTCATGTGTTTTGACATACAGATAAAGGGATGTTCAAACCTGTCAGTTGACTGCCATTCATTTTCTTGGGTTTACTTGCTATAATTATTTGTTCTTGAAGGACAGTTTGCAGGCACTGCTGCCTCATGGATCCAATATTCTTAGTTTGAATCTCTGTCTGTGTGCACATTTGCCAAATGTCTGTTTGGGCTTTTCAGCAGGCAGGTATGTGTGTTATGTTAACTGGGTTTTCTAAAATGAGCGTATGTAAACACACGTGTTTAAATGTGCAAGTGTGTCCTAAAATGGACTGGTGCCCTTTGCAGCATAACATCCTGACTAGCACTTGAGGTTTTATACCACCATGACCTTAAATTGCATTTAAGTAAGCTAAGGAATGTTATGTTATGTATTGATTTGGGTTTAGGTTCATCTTTACTGCCACATGTACAGTGTGCAGTTAAATTCTGCTGCTACCTGTTTTCATTGTTGTAATAATCAACTAGAGTAGACCAGACTTCTTTTGCCCAGCACCTGCATCTGGGTCCTTCTTGGGAAAAAATATCAAACACAGATCCTGGAGGGCCACACTGCCAGCACCAAAAAGAAAGTTAGCATTCAGAATAGGGCCTGTCTTCAGTGGAGATGCAGCTGCCTTATCAATGACGATTTTTAACTATGAAACAAGGAGAAAAAATCCTTTCTGTCCCCATGAACTTTGTATTTTTGTTTTTGTTTATTTTTTTGCTTGTTGCAATTAAATGGAGCATCTGTCACTGACCCAAACACTTCTACTGGTGTGTATCTATTTTCATTACTATATATAGCACAAGTGTTGTATCGCACGTTAACAAAAAATCTTTACAAGTAGTTATTATATTATAGTTAGACTGTTATATCTACCTCACACTCTCCACCTTGTATTTTTTTAACTTGCACTGCGCTTTTATTGCTCTTTAATTAATATTGTTTTTATCAGTATACTGCTGCTGGAGTATGTGAATTTCCCCTTGGGGATTAATAAAGTATCTATCTACTCGCCGATACAAATACATTACTTCCGGCTAGATAAAGTCTGTTCAGTGTGCTTGAGGTCCCCCCCCCTCTATAGTGAATGCACCAAAGAAGACACTTTTCAAATCTTTTAATTTTTAGGAACTCACAACTAGAGTCAAACAACTGAAGAAGCTTAACTCGTCTGCTGTGTCTTTAAACGACTACAAAATTGTTCCTGTTAGTTCAAGAATAAAGTGTGTTTAAAAGGATTTCACGGAGTGTTATTTGTGCAAGTCTGATAATTATATACTGTATATATATATATATATATATATATATATATATATACAT
>JANRMT010062791.1:88665965-88695218 GCA_026402145.1 Polypterus bichir lapradei | reverse complement strand
TTCTCTAACTTATCAAAATGTGCTTTTTAAGCTTGTAGTGTATTGCATGAGATATGTTTTATTTTAACATGTTCTGTGTGGGAGTCAAATTATTTTTCATTAGACTGTTGTACTTAAATGTACAGTAGGTCATTTAATTGATTGGGTTGTTCTGTTCTATGTACAATGCAAGAAGCAAGGATCTCCTCATTTGTTAGCTACACTGCTGAACAAAGATACTGTGAAATTATCATTCTTTTGTGAATATTATGATATCCATAACAAAACAACACTCATTTGTAACTTTAAATCGATTCATTGTGAACACTGAGCCCTGCAACCAGCAGATGCCACGTCAATAGTAAGGTCTTGAATGCCATCCAGTTTTGCCAAGAAAAGCTCCTGTGTTAGACAGGGTCAGGAAATGGGTGGACTGCAAGCAAATTCAATAGTATACAATAACAGCAGCCTCTACAATATCCTGCAGCATGTTGCACATCAGGGATCACATTCTACAGTCATGTAATATTGTTTTCTAGTTCAGTGGTGGGCAAACTTTTTTTTGCACTAAGGCCACTGACGGCTGCTTTAACTAGAACAAGGCCGCACCATTATGAAGTCATTAACAACATATATAGGCATGCTTTTATTAATTAGTTATTATTAAACCTTATACTAACCCCAAAGTGTATAAAAGTGTAAGAATAATCCATAACACAAATTAATTCTGTAATTTTCAGTGACTTTTTTGAGTCGGTTTGTTGGTTGACAATTCATTAAAACTTGGCTCAAAAGTTGTTGTTCTTAAACGAAGCTGGCCTTCCAAATGGTCATCTGTCAGGACTGTGCGGTATCGATTTTTAATTTACTTCATATGAGAGAACGTACATTCACAAATGTACATGCTACCAAAGCATGTTAACACCCGTCGAGCGTGTTTGTGCAGAATGGGGTAGATGTGAGCATCACGCCAAAATGAAATCAAATCCACGGAATTTTGGGATAGCTTGTGTTGAGCATTTGGATCTTCACTAATTTCCAACAATTCCATTTGGAACTTCTCTGGCACATTGTCCGGTTCCATCAGGTGTAGCTCTGAAACCAGCCGTAAATTATTGTCATTGACGCAGATATCGGAGAATCGAGCCTCAAATTCAGCGACTAGTAAACCAAGCACTTCACAGAACTCATCAAAATGTATTTTTACAGATGGGTTGTTACTGGCAAAATTACTCAGACATGGAAAGAATTCGGAGAGCTACTGCTTTTGAAACTTGCCGTGAAACAATTTCAGCTTGCGCTGAAAAATTTTTATACTCCACCAGAGGTCATAGACACTTTGATTTCTGCCTTGGATTTGCTTATTCAGACTGTTGAGTTCACTCAAAAGACTGCTGAGAAAAGCCAGGTTCATGCAAAAGTTGATGTCATTGAGTTTACAAACTACTCCTTTGAATGCATAGAACTCTTTGATAGTGCCTTGCAATTCATAAATTCTATTTATAACAGATCCTCTTGACAACCAACGAGCATTTGAGTAATATAAAATGTCCTCTTTCTCAGTTGAGTCATCATTTTGGAGGAGTTCTGGCGATGATTGATGGCTCGAGCGCAAATGAAATTCACAATACCAACGGCGTATTCCAATGTGTTGTTCAAGGTTGCAGACTTGGCACATAGAGCTTGTTGGTGTATAATACAATGCAGTGACAATAATGTGAGAGATTCTGGATATTGAGAGTGAATTTGTTGTTTAAGTAGAGTCACAAAACCACCCGTTTGTTCCTACCATTGCAGGAGCTCCTTCTGTACACACAGCACAAGTGTTGTTAAATGCTGTGAGAATATCTTGTGCCTTTGTTGTTGATTTGAGACTGATTAGGGACAACAACTCTTCATGGATGTCAAATGTTGGTGACATTGTTCTGATGAAAATAAGCAGTTGTGCCGTATCTGTTGTATCGCAGGATTCATCCAATGCTACAGAATACAAAGTATTGGACTCTTGACATATTTTGTTCAGTTGATTTTTTAAGTCAACCGCGATCTCACCTTGGCGTCTCACAATTGTCCTTTGTGATAGAGGTAAATCTTTAAATTTTTGAAGTTGAGATGGTTCAAGACACTGAACAACTTCAAAAATGCATGATTTGAATAGCTCTACATCAGTACATGAGTTTTCAGCGGCACCCAATTTGAAGGTGACTCGAAACGTTGCCTCAACTTCCGGATTGTGAGAGGATGATTTGATTTTGGCGAACATGGATGTTTCTTTTGTATGGCTCTTGTTCAAGGAATCATACGCTTGCTTTCTGGCCTTTTAAATTGATGTACTTCATGTGTGACTTACAACTCTCATAGTGCTGTTTTGCATTTGATCTCTTTAATGTTCTTATTTGCGTCTTGCATCTTAGGCACATCATGGAGTTTCCTTGGTTTGACATGAAGAAATCCAACTCCCATTCACTGTTGAACTGTCAATTTTTATCGTTACATGTCTGGATTTCTTTGACGGTGGTAACTGCATTATAATGGCCAGTAAAACACAATGATAATTATCAGATGACGAAATGATGGATCTGACTACTTTCGTTGAAATTTAAGCATGCTGAACTTTAACCCTTTTCAGTGCCATTTGATTGACCACTTTAGTTACTGCGTGAAATAATTACAGAGGTACTCACGAAAATCTACAGTGTGCGTGCACTCTATCTGCAGTAAATATCTAGCTTGACTGCTATTGAAATAACTTGCATTCAGTTTGGCTATATTTCGCTAGCTGTCATTGACCATTCCGTCAGGTATGAACGCGAAGACCAAACGAATCTTCGTTTATGTTGTTTGTTTCGTTGAACATTTTCGGCTACTGTGAACAAGCCAAAAGGCCGCAATCACTTGTTTCACTGATACCTTCATGACGGCCACAAAAAAAGACCTTGTAGGCTGCACTTGCCCACCTCTGTTCTAGGTGATGTTTTAAGGTGGTAGCAGAATGATTCAAACAAGTGTCAGAAATTTTGATTCTGGTAGTTTTATTGAAATTTTACAAATAATACGATGTCAATACAGATTGCTCCTCTCCCTCATACAATGTAAACCCTTTACTGAGAAAAGCAGTCAAATACATAAAAGGAAAGATTACCTTATCACTTTGTATAAACGGTATGCTGCTGGGCAATTATCAGCAAAATGTCTATTACTGCGTTTGTTAAAAGGTTGAGAGAAAGAGTGAGAGGCCCAATATTCTCTATTATTCTATGCCATGTAAGCACACAGATTATTTTGTTACTATTTTATAAAGCCAAAACAATTATATTCATGACTTGACTTCTAATCAATATGACTGAATACAAGACACTGTGGTATTATTTTGTAAATGTATGTTTCCCATTTTAAGTGTTTTCGATAATCTTATACAAAATCTCTAAAGAAATAATAGATAATAATCTATCGTTATAGCAGTGCTCTACTTCCTACCATAAGTAAGACAATGATCCAACATAATGAACATATACAGTAAAAGCTATATAAAATATACATACTGTATCTTAACTTAAAACAAAAAATAATGAATAAGTGGTGACTAATTTATTCTTGGATATTATTTTGATATTTATTGCAGTCCAGTATAATCACAAAAATTATATTAATCAAAGTTTCAGTTCAATTATTTGTTTAGTATCATAAGGATCTACCACAAAATACTGAAGTTCAATCATAAGCAATTTACAACTGTATGCTGTTTTTAAAGTTTATTAATATCAATATATTTTAGAAACTAACAGAAATAATAATAAAATGTAAAGTATTACATTTATGAATGAAAAAATGTATTGCACATTTTTGAACTTCCTTTTAAGGTGGAATTGTGACTAGTATTGCTGACTTATATTTGTACCATTGGAAATCTGAGCTCATTTCCAGTCTGGTCAGTATGAGTCTGTAGGTTATTACATTGGCATGGGTGCTCTAGCCCCCCTTAGGTTAGTTGCCATCTTTAAATTGATCTGAAGTGTTTATTATATGTGTGTTATTGTGTGCAAATATGATGGGTTAGCATTTCAATCAGGGTTAGTCCCTGTCTTTTGTCTTCTTCCCAGGCAACAGGCTCTGACTCTCTGAAATCCTATTAATTATAAAATCAAATGGACAACTTGGAACCCCAAAGTACATTTACAAATAATTCTCTATTCAGAATGCTATGTGTTGTCACTTTTTTTGGTAATCTATATATCTGCATGTCCACTATTTCCACTCCTTTGATTTGTAATGACATGTTAATGATCACAAAAATAAACCCATTTTTAAAATATTTTAATGCATTTGGGCCTTTATACCAAGGATGGATAAAAATCAAAGAACATTTATTTCTAAAGTAGAAAGCAAAACTGAAAAATAAAATAACACTTGTGCATTTATAAAATCAATATATTAAAACACAAAAACAACACTTTAAAATCTGCAATATTAGTTATAACAGATGAAAGTGGTATGCAAGTACACTTACGATAATAGAAGTAGGCATCTCTCGCAGTGGGTATTCTGGCTTGTTAGGAAGTGGTTGTTTACCAATTAGCTCATACACAGCATGATATGATGATAAAAGATTCACTAGAGCAAGGAAAGACTACGGAGAAAAGTAATGTCATGAAAATCAATGTAAACAGTAATCTAAATGTGAAAAATACATGTCACACTTCTAGTGAGTCTCAAGCTAAATTCATTACAATGCTCTCAGCAAAGTACAATCAAGACTTTAACTGAAAATGAAGTTGAAATAAGCAGGCATGTAAAATGTTAGCATCTACATCTTGTGGTTGGTTGCTATCATACTTTTAAGTTTCCTGACCTTAGGATCCAAACTTTATTTTTGTTTCTGGCACTGATTCTGCTTCCATGCAAACTGGATTGGGATAGCAGATTTACAAAAATAGATGAATGGGTTGTTGTTATTATTACTTGGAGCAAAAGGAAAAAAATGCTTAAAAGCAGGAAAATAAATAAATGATTTCTTAATGAGAAGGTAATTGGTATTTTTTTCTATAATAAACCTCTAATAATTTAAAAATTGTTATTTAAAAAGGGATCGATTGCTGAAGAGCCATTACACTCTTTAAAACATCACAGTTGATGACTTTCAGTGCAAATGGACAGGCTGTAATTTTTATAAATCAGTTACTGTAACATTCAACAAAAGTTTCAAAAATGACTTCAAACAGTGCTAACTTACATATCATGCTAACTTACATATCATGAGAATGGATTATGCAATTTTCTATAGTGAACAAATACAAGACGTTAGCTACATGCATTTCACTTAATTTTTTTAAAATAAAAGTTTGTGAGGACTTGTATTAACATCTTAAACGGTCCTAAATAGAGAAATATATTAGGCTATAATAATGATTTTTTTTATACAGTATCTACAGCTGGAAGTAAGTCAGATCCCAAGATTATTTTAACAACAGATTTAGTATTGCCTTATTGTATGACCACCAGTCAGAATTCTTTTTATAGTGCTGTGCTAAATTTTGAAAATTTGCTCTTAAACCATTTCACTTTTCCTCTTGTGCTTCAGAAAGTGGAAGCATTTCTATATGACAATAGTATATTTTTAATAATATTAGCCATACTGTATCTCCAATGATATACCAGTTAGGTTATTTGGCAACTCTAAAATTAGCCTTGTGTGAGGATGTTAGGATATTATTGTAAGTGGGTCAGGCAAGCAACTGGCATCCTGGCCAATGTTTTTTCCTACCTTTTGCCCTTTTCTGCCAGGACAGGCTATACCCCCTACCGCAATCCTGAATTAAGAGTAAGCAGGTTTGACAAGGTTATGTTATGATAAACTATACAGAAGTCACTGATACACACTCAAAAACTGGTTCCTGCCTTTTGCTGTCAAGACAGATTCCATGTCCTTATGACCCAATATGACTGATGAATGGATGGGTAACTAATTGATATTAATATTAAAATATATTAATATGTTCAAGTTATTGTCATCAGTTAAACAAATTTTATTTTAAAGATGCTTGATGCATTACTTGAGGTAGAATGAAGGGTCTTACCATATGAAGTAATCTTTTGTTTGCTCATATACTTCTGTCTTATGCTTTGCCATTTGCTTCCACAGTTTGTTAAACTGTTTACCATGCTATTTTACAGTTGCTATAAAATATCACAGTTTTACTTTAATTATCAAACAGTTATTTTTTTTGTTCCAGTATCACACTGAGAACTACCTAGAGTCTACTCAGTTTACTTATACCTGCCGCTGCTATCTTACATGATTTTTCTCTAAGGATACGTGTTTTCACAACATACTTGCCATGGCAGCTGGCTGAATTCTATTGTTTGTGTCATGTGTTTCAAAATGTATTTTACTAATAAAATGATTACCCAAATAAACAAGCAATAAAAGCCTTTTGTTCGCATTTCAGACAGATTTAGCATGTTATAATTTTCATAACACATATCAGCAAACGTGGCACTTTACTCATGGCAAAAAATCCTGGACAGAAATTAGGGCCAAGATTTGCTTCCACAAAAAAAAAAAAAAAAAATATATATATATATATATAAAAATATCCATATTTTTTCCATTGCACTTAATATACAATTTTTAACTTTCTTCTTTTCATGTCCTTATCAGAGTTTCTCCAGTTAAGGCTGAACATGAAGCAAAGCTGGAAACAGATGAGAAGGGTCAGCTGGAGTGTCCCTGAGCGAGAGGAAGATAAATGCAGAATTTAGAGAAAGACTGGTGTGGAGGTGACTAGTGTTGTGCTGAGGAGAAACAGACTAAGGTGGTTTGGGCATTAGAAGAAAAGGCAGGGGTGGATAATGGGGTGAAGAAATGCACCCAAAGGGGTAGAAAGGATAAGAGCCAGAGGAAAGCCAAGTATGAAGATGTAGTTGGAGGTGGTATCATGCATTTTTAACTGTGGATAGCCCTGTGAGACTGAAACAAAAATTACTTTACTTATTGAGAAAGATTATCAATTTGTAAAATATTTGCAACCTGTAGTGGACATACAAGGCAAGAAAAAATGTTATGCCCTGTTTCTACCATCTACCATGCATATTGCATCCATTACCGGGTTAATAACTGTAACCATTTTCCAACATTAATGGATAGTGTGCACTCATATGACACAGAAAGTGTTGAGAAATGTATAGTTTATGAAGCTCTTCCAATACAAAACTTTGTTTAATAGAATTTGGAGAACAGTCAAATATGTTATTATCTATATTTTGATCCTTTCTGTTTTGTTTTTGACTCTATTCTTAAGTTATTCATCCATAGTTTTATTTATGGCTTGAATGTGTTTTGAGATTTGAGCACCTTTTGCAAAAAAAAGTGTGTTTAATGAGTTTGTGAGTATTGCTGCTTTCTTTTTTTCTGGTTTTGCTGATTATCTTGCTTCTGTGTAAGGATTCTGATTTCTGGATTGTGTTTTATACTTGGTTGCAACAGACTGCCTTTTAGGCAAGTTCTTTTTTCCATTTTGAGAATTATATTTCCCTTTTTTGTTTCAATTTATAAAGATTCTTTATTTGCACTTTAGTCTACAAGGTAAGGGTTAACAGTCATCTTCGCTCTTGTGGGGCTTTTGTTAGATATTTGGACATTTCTTGTGAAAGCCTGTTCTTCATTTTGAGGCCTAGCCAGGCCTGAAGCATCCCATTTGCTTAGGGTCCGGCTTGCTTTGACATAAGACCAGTTTTGGGTAGGCCAGTCAGGATTCTGGCCTGTTTAACATGGTTATTTTTAATGGCCTTGCTATTTCTTTTTAATGGTCTTGCTGTTTTGATGTCAGGATTATAACAATATTAATTCTGCAGTAAATTAAATTACCTAATAGAGAAACAATACTGCTTAATTAATGTGCATGGTGTACATAATTAAGTCAATGATAAATTGTCTACATCTGAAAATAGATATTATTTTTCTAAAAGCAGTTTAGGAATAATTACTACCTTTTGGCAGCTTCTGTCTATTGGGTCCATAGGAGTTGATTTAGGATAGGCAATCCTTACATCATCTCTTCCACATTCAAGCACAGACCATAATTCCAACACTATGGCTTTAACAAAACCTAAGGGATTAACAGAATAAATTAATGGAAATTAAATTAAAAATGTAATTTTTAGTTACAAGTGTATTCTCTACTTTACATATACACTGTTATCATCTTAATTATAATTAAAAACTGGAATAATTTTATTAAAGCAAATTCTGACAATTGTCAATGATGTAGGAATCTCTTCTGCTTATAAAACTGTGAAGCAGGTACGCATTATTATCTTTTGTAAAGACAAAACAAAGCAAAAAAAGAAACTATTTAACTAGAGTGTAAGTCTCCAAAACCTATGGCAATCTATAATTCGTATCTCCAAATCATTAAGAAATATTTAAAAATATCTCTAAATTAATTATTATTTAAAAAATGTTGAAAATATCGCTAAATGATCTGTATGTACTGTATGTTAAAAGCATTTCTAGATATCTTTAAATTATTTAAATTGTTGGCATATACACCAGAAAATCAAATATATAATGTATTTCATTTTAATGTTAATTGATTTTCATAAACTATATCTTTAAATCATTTATAAATATATCTTTATATAATTATTTAATGATCTTCAATAATGTTTTTCTATGTGTTTGGTTCTTTCTATAATATTAAAGTATGTGCAGTATGTTCACAGCCTACTAGCAGAATTGAAAATTATGCAATGATATTCCCCCATCTGCTTAAGTCTCTGGACATTTTACATCTAGTTTTTATAAGATATATTGGTTTATGTTAAACAGAATTCACCATAAAATATAACATTTAGGCAGAATATAACTCTAAATAATATTAAAACTTCTGCCTAGTGTTACATGACATAATGTGATTATTATTTACTAGGCACAGTACCTGTCAAAGAGAGGTAACTGAATAATTTAAAAATATTTGCTATTTCTTACCCTTTGTGTTAGAAACCTTGGTGTCATTTTTGACTCAGATTTTATAAACAGGTAAATGTAGTGGTTAAAGCAGCATTTTCCAACTTAGGGCTGTTACTTGCTTCTGTGTTTTAATGATTTACAAAAGTTTATTCATGCTTTTGTTTCATCCTGTTTAGACTACTGTAATTTCCTTTACATTATGGTTTTCCACTCATCACTGTCTTACCTACTATTAATTCAAAATGTTGCTGGTTGAATTCTGACTAATCTTTTCATTGGTTCTCTGTGAGGTACAGGGTGGATTTTAAAAATGTGTTATTTGTGATCAAAACTTTACATTTAACTTTATAGCTCAACTTACTGATCTCCTCTTTCCTTACTCATCTTCCTGGCTTCTTCCATCCTCTGATCAATTATTAGTCTCTGTTCCATGAACACAACTGAAGCTTAGATATGATGGTGATTTTGCTAAAGTGTGCCCCAGACTCTGGAATAACATGCATAGCAATAAGATCAGTCTAACTTTTGGCAGTTTTAAACCACCGTTAAAATCTTGTTTTTATTCCCTTGCCTTTAGGCCACACTGATTGATAAGTTTTTATTTCGAAGTTTTATCTATGTTGTTTTATTCCGTAATTGTATACTTAGCAGGTATCTTTCTTGGTTATGTGTTATTGTTTATATCCAATTTATATTTTTTTTTCCTCTAACATATGTTTTATGTGTTGGTTTTAATCTGTTGTTGCTAAATATGCTATATAAATGTGCTATATCTTGACTTATTTTAAATATACAGGCTACAATTTTAGTTTCAAGAGCTGAAAGGCATTATGGTTTGTTAATGTCTGAGACAGGACCAGTCCATCACAGGGCACATTTACGCAGACATCCATAGCCCACACTCACTTATGTGGGTCCAATCCAAAGTTGCCAATTACTCTAATATACATGTCCTGGAGATGTGGAAGGAAAACCAGAGTGCCAAGAGGAATAACCCATACAGACACAATCTATGGTACATATATCTTAAGCACATTCATTTTCAATTACATACTGCAAAATTAAGATAAAATAAACCAAGGTATTATCTTTGAAAATAAATAACATTATACTGCTTGAAAAATGTTACTTTTACTTTAAAGTGAGTACTGTTGGCTCACATATTATTATTACTGTCACATTATGCTTCAAAAGAATAATACAAAAATACTGAAGGCATGGCTTAATTTTTTAAAGTTCTTAATAATAAATGCTTTAAGGGAAATTAATGGAAGAGTTACAATGTTAAATAAAATGCATTGTATAAAGCATTAAAAAGGAGGAGGAGGTTGGGAGCATGCTCTGTTGCCACACCCACCACATGATGAACCACCTGAATTGGGACCCAAGTGCTGTGGGTGACACCTCACCACCACACTGGAACAGTGTGAGGTTTTTTTATGGTGGCTGGAGTGCCAATACTGTCCCCAACCCCTAAGTTTTCCCTGCAGGTTGGAGTGCCTGCTTGCAGGGCTGTTTGCAGATTAATGGCATACCCAGGACAAAGCAATTGCAGGTTGTGGTCTTAGCTCAAGAATTAAAAAAAAAAAAAAACTTTTATATTTTTATGGTGAACACCATGACAAAGCATTTTCAAAGTATACTTGTTATATCTACATTTTTTTTTTAATTTATATATCTGTTTATTTGCAGAAAAGGCAAGTTATGTGACCTGCTCTCGGCCACACAGTAGGTCAGAGGCAAGAACTGATCTTCGACTTTAGAGGCTAACTCCTTAGGCTCTATGACATGCTGTCTACCATAAAAAACACATTTACTGTAACTTAAAAAGAAAAATATTGAATCAATATGGTATTAAAAATATATACCTGAACTCTGGAGTGCCACAACACCAGGTGCAATTGCAGCCACTTGTGTTACCATTACACCATATCCAAACTTTTCACATCTACTCACCTAACAAAAAAAAAAATAACCATTATTTTTATTATTATTGTCAATCTGCTTCTTACAGTCAGGGTTACTAAAATTAATTTACATAAAAAAAAACCCTATCTCGACCTTGTATAGGTGAGTGTGAAACGTCTGCAACGGTCGGCCATTTCCAATAGAGTTGGTTTCTGTCATACATCTCATATTGCTAGGAAAGGCCCTGGCTCTCTATAATGCACTAAAAGATTTGTATTTTCAAAAAATACACTGATGAAATAGTTGGATGGTTAAATTAATCCGTTCTATTTTGAGAAGTTCTGTAGTATAAATAATACTTCTTACCTACAATGGACTGCCAGTAAATAAATATATTTTCTAGTACTGAGAATAATGGAATTAAATGTACAGCAGTCAAGAGAAAAACTCACTTATGGGCAGCAAAGAAAATGTTATAAAATCAGCACAACTGCTTCTAGACATTTCTTTTAAGCTGTCAGAAAGTGCTGTTGTGAGGCAAGCACTCTTTTTTTATTTTCTTTGTTTGTAGCAAATAGTGATGTAAGGAAATAGGAATGAAATTTTGACTTTAAAGTTTTGATGGATGTACATTATTTTACACATCCAGCAAGATAATCCAAGAGAATCTCTAGAGCAAATCTGGGGTACACATTGGTCTGAATATTATCCCTGAAGGTGGAAGGCAGGTACATCCTAAAAAAGGATATTTTTGAAAAAAGCAATTTACGAAATGAAAGGGCAAACCAAACAATACTCAGAAAGAAAAGTAATGTTAGAAGCAAAAATGTTTAGTAACTAAAACCAAAATTTAGGAGTCAATAAGAAAGTCAAAAAGTTCAAAATATCAAAGTATCAAAAGAAGCAAGAGAAATGGATTAACCCAATACTAACATGAAGACACTACTGTACTTCTATGTTTTAGATGCAGGAGAAGATGATACACAATGTAATACCCCCAGGTCAATTGACTGGAAACAACAATAGCAACGATAGAACAATATGGTCGCACCCATTCAAAAATGCATAAATGTTGGTCCAGCCACCGTAAAAAAACTTCACAAAGCTCAGAGACTACAGAAAGGACTTCTTTTTGCTCTCCGCGGGAGTAGTTCTGCTGCAGCCACCCATAGGAAGGCTGCTCGCATCACGAAGGGGATGGGGGAAAGCCCTCGGGTGCCCCATCCCTGGAAGAGTCGAAACCATTGGAGAGCCAACAGGGTCAGTTCTGTTAGGGATCGGAATTGTGTGGTGCTGAGGCGTCACCCGCTGCACGGCAGCACTCGAGTCCCAATTTGAGACGGCCCATACAGGTTGGCACATGGAACGTCTTGTCTCTCTGGGAAGATGATCATATTTCTCTGCTGTCGGAGGAGCTGCGTAAACTCCACATCTCAGTGGCAGCACTCTCCAAGTTGCGCAGACCAGGGACTGGTCAGATCTCTGTAGGTGGCTACACCTTTTATTGGTCTGGTCGGTCTGATGGCTGTCATACTCGGGGAGTAGCTGTTGCTGTAGCGGATTGGCTTCTTCCGAGGATGTCCGATATCACTCCTTTCAATGAGCGTATTATGGGACTCAGATTACGGCACTCCCTGGGTGCCTTGTCTGTTGTCTCAGTGTATGCTCCGACCGTGGTGAGTGATGTCTCGACGAGGGAGACATTTTATTTGCAGCTTCGCTTGGTGGTTGATGGATGCAAAGGGTCAGGGGCTGCGAATCGCTGGATCCTGGTTCCAGCACCCTGAACCACACCGTTGGACTTGGTACCCCAATATTGGTGGAGCGGTGAAGGAGATTGATCACATCCTCGTGGGCAGACACTGGAGGCTCTTGCAAACTGCAGGGTCTACAGAAGTGCCCAGTTTGTGAATTCTGATCACAGACTTGTTGTTGGTACTCTTAGGATCCAGCTTATGTCCAGTAGGTTACCACCTACTAGGAAAATGAGCCTGGACTTGGCCAGACTCCAAGACCAGGCTGTTTCTAATGACTTTGCATGCAGTTTATGTGAGGAACTTTCAGATTTGGGTACGACTGCCAATCCTAATATGATGTGGGAGACCTTTCGTGACAAGACCCTGAAGGTTGCTGAGGGTTGTTTTGGTGTTACCGGTGTTCCCAGAAGGAGGTGTTTCATCTCGCAGGGCACCCTGGATATCATCGAGAGGAGCTGCAGCGCATGGCTCAATGGCACCTCTGGTCTGTACTGGAAACTGAGAAGGCTCTGAGGGCAGATAATTGGCATTTTTTAGAGGAATCTGTGAGCAAGTGACACACCATCTGTGGTCTAGTGACCCACGTCCTGCTTACAGAGGAATCGAAGCATTATGCACATCTGAACCTGTTCCTCGGAGAGTCGCAGTCAGTCGCTGATGGAACGGTCTTTACGGATGACACTGTAGTTGTGACCCGCAGGGCTGGCTACTTTGAGCAATTGTTCAAAGCTGATCCTCCGGCTAGGACGTTGAATATCTCTGGGTCTACGGTTCTTGAGGCTGATCCTCCAATTAGCTGTGAACCACCCAATCTCACTGAGATTGGACAGGTGGTGAACCAGCCGAGGGGGGAAAAGGCTGCAGGGATCTGTGGTATCCAGGGTGAACTTCTCTAGGCTGGTGGTAAGGCTGTCCTCCTGGCATTGCAAGCAATCTTTGCTTCCATTTGGGAGACTGGCATCACCCCAACTGACTGGAAAATGGGACTTGTCATCCCTATCTGGAAAGGGAAGGGTGATCGCCTGGATTGCAGCAACTACAGGGGGATAACACTGCTCTCGGTGCCAGGTAAGGTCCTTGCTAGGGTCGTCCTCAATAGGATCCGTGATCACTTGCTCACCCACCAGCGACTGAAACAGTCTGGTTTTACGCCTAAAAAGTCTACCATCGACCGCATCCTGGCACTGAGGGCTCTCATGGAGCGCAAATGCAAATATCAGCAGAATTTCTTTGTAGCCGTTGTCGATTTTCACAAAGCGTTCGACTCAGTTGATCGAGCTGCCCTCTGGGACATCCTGAGGGTTCGTGGGATCCCCTCGAGGTTGCTGGATATCATGGCCGGCCTGTACACTGGTACTGTGAGTGCTGTGCAGAATGAAAGCAGGACCTCTGTGTTCTTCCCAGTTGATTATGGGATTCGTCAGGGGAGTGTTCTTGCTCCTAATCTGTTCAATGCTTGTATGGACTGGGTGTTGGGCAAGGTCGTGGGATCCAGCGGCTGTGGGGCATCTGTTGGTGAAAAAAGATTCACAGATCTTGACTTTGCTAACGATGCTGTGATCTTCGCAGAGTCAATGGAGGCTCTGATCGGGGCGCTTGAGAGACTGAGTGAGGAGTCTGAGTGTCTGGGCTTTCAAGTGTCCTGGATAAAAACCAAAATCTAGGCCTTTAATGACCTCTTGGGCACAGCCTTTAGCAGTGTGTCTGTTTGTGGAGAGAGTGTTGACCTTGTCGAGAGGTGTACTTACCTTGGCAGTGACATTCATGTCTCTGGTGACTCTTCCTATGAAGTCAGTAGAAGAATTGGGACAGCATGGGGGGGATCATGAGGTCGCTGGAAAGGGGTGTGTGGCGCTCCCAATATCTATACAAAAAGATGAAGGTCCAAGTCTTTAGAGTCCTGGTGCTTCCTGTCTTGCTATAAGGTTGCGAGACATGGACGCTATCCAGTGACCTGAGACGAAGATTGGACTCCTTTGGTACCGTGTATCTCCGGAAAATCCTTGGGTACCATTGGTTTGATTGTGTGTTGAATGAGCGGTTGCTCATGAAGTCCCGAATGAGGCACATTGCCTGCATTGTGAGGGAGCATCAGTTACGGCACTATGGCCATGTGGCGCATTTCCCCGAGGGTGATCTGGCTCGTAAGATCCTCATTGTTGACCCGAGTGGCCGGACCAGGCCAAGGGGTTGCCCATGTAACACCTGGCTGTGTTAGATAGAGGGTCATTTCCGGACTGGGATCCCGAGTTGTTTTGTCGTGTAGTCAGTGCGGCAACGCACTGTACCAGTGCATGCTCCCCAACTTAATTTGACTTGTAATGAACACTGGCACCGACAGGGCTAGCTATGAGGATTGTCTTGGTCCCCATGGGTCTAGTGACCGTGGTGAAAGTGGCTCCATGTTCCTTGAGTTTGCAAAAGGTCAGGGACTGTGAATCGCTAGAACAAAATTCAAAATTCAATTAAGAAACCACATACAAATAAAGATCAGATTCAACTACCAAAAACAGAAGAAAATCATGGCATTGGATGGATCAGCTAATGAACAACTCTTATTACAATCCAGATTATCCCACAACTTAACTGATAGTGACCACATTTCGTTCCTAGAAATAATTGGTTGATATGCAGTTTCTGTTTTTGTAACCATAAAAGTTGCCTCCTTAAAAAAAATCAAAGATGTAGAAAATTGAAAGGTCTACAATTTTTATTTAAAGCTTTTTTTCATATTACACGTTTCTGGATTGCTGTCATTTTAAGCATAATGTAGATAGGTGCTTTGCTATCTGTGGGACTGTGACTTCATGTGTGTGCTCCCAAGAAGTAGACCTCAGAGCCTTGATCTAATTATGCATTGAATACTGATCACTGAAAAATGATGCATTATTCAAATCACGACCGGTTTAGACTTCATTGAAAAACGTGCTAATTTTATTTGAACAATCTTTACCTGTTACTGAGTGTGCTGAATTTCCCAAGTAATATGTAAATACTAGTACAGTAATCCCTCCTCGATCGCGGGGGTTGCGTTCCAGACCCCCCCGCGATAGGTGAAAATCCGCGAAGTAGAAACCATATGTTTGTATGGTTATTTTTATATATTTTAAGCCCTTATAAACTATCCCGCACTGTTTATAAATATTCCCCGCAGAGTTATACAGCATAATCCCTTTGTATTCTCTTAGATATTAGGTAAGACTCATTGAAATTATGTATATAAACACACTGTTTATATACAGTAAAACCTAAATATTATTTTAAAGATATTGAGTGTCTCCGATATCACATATGTTACAGCCATTACGATAGACAGGCCACCAGCAATAAATATGTACAATGCAAGAAAAATAGTATACAGTAAATGTGTGTACAGTGACACTAAACGTACGTACAAGTACTAAGCACTGTAAGAAGAAAATTAATTATGGTTACTCACCAACAATGACACGATGACTTGTCCGATAACAATGAATTTAATTTTACTGCACAACAAAGGAGAGCGTTACAGCCCTTGTAAAGGAGCCACTTCAGGCGATTGTGTAGCACTGCCGTTGTTCTTCTTCTGGCAGTCTTCAATCCAAATCCCTAAAGCAGATTCCATCCAGACTACTGCCTTATTACATCCACTTACAACTCGTTTTGCACCCTGGTTAAAAGGACACTGCAGCCGTAGATCTTATATTGCTTTCCTACTTTTTAAATAAAAAGAATCGCAGCCTTCAACAAATCCAAAACGTTTACCTTTTCAGCAATCGTTAACACCTTCTTCTTGCGCTTGGGCACGGCCCCTGAAGCAGTAGCAAATTGTTTTGGAGCCATAATGAAGGGCTTGACTATGCACAAAGATAAACACTAAAGAGCACAACTCTTTACACAGCGAAACACGATGCTGAATGAGCGAGACTAGACTTCCTGGTTAACAATGCATTCAGCACGCAGGAGCTCAACTGCGTGCTCTGATTGGTTAGCTTCTCAGTCAGGAGAACTTAACTGCGTGCTCTGATTGGTTAGCTTCTCAGCCATCCGCCAATAGCGTCCCTTGTATGAAATCAACTGGGCAAACCAACTGAGGAAGCATATACAGGAAGTAAAAAGACACATTGTCCGCAGAACCCGCGAAGCAGCGAAAAATCTGCGTTATATATTTAGTTATGCTTTCATATAAAATCCGCGATAGAGTGAAGCCGCGAAAGTCGAAGCGCGATATAGCGAGGGATTACTGTATTTCACTATGGTATTTGAAGCTGCTAATCTTTATTGCATGTAAAAGAGAAAAGAATGTTTCTCTATCTTAATACTGAATGTATTTTACTTTTGTGCCCTCCCCCAACATAATGTATCATCTATGGTGAAGGAACAAAAGATTTAGATTTGTCAAAAATTTCGATCTTGACATTTTAGGGTCCCCTGATACCAAAAACATTGCTATCTCAATGATGGTTGTGTCTGTGTTTCAGTTTGTTGAGGATGGTCTAGAGTTAAAACGGTTGGATGGAAAAATATCAAACTCGAAACTTAAGCCTGTTATGAGATGACAATGTTCTGATTAGTTTTTGAGCCAAATCATGCAGGAGAAAGAGGCACTGTAGAGAAGCCCCCAAATGCAGTAATTCTGCAATTAATTATGAATTGTTCTTGTCAATTGCTATCGTAATGACCTATTTTATGATTAGAAAGATCAGCATCAAAGCGGTAAATAATTACTGAAATGTTATAGAATAATTCGGGTAACTTTGATCCTAGGGTGCAAAGCCTACTGACACTCATGTCCAAATTTTTGTTAATATTCCCATCAAATGGTAAAGTATTTAGTAGAAGCAGGATGGCATTTACTTTTCATGGCAATGGCCACTCTGGTGGCATTTAAAGATTTACTAACATCTAGCAGGGAAGACTTACTTCTATTAGATCTTAAAATGAACTACTAATTTTTTCCCCAAAAATAAAAAAAAAATTATGAAAAAGATATAAAAAAGGAACAAAAGGAAAACTGATTTCAGATCTAAATGTCAGTCAAAATATGTTTTAAGAAGTTCTAAAAGAGAAATGTACATTATACATACTGTATATATGGCTTTGCACAGGAGTATTTTGAAGGAATGAAAGCATTTGTATTTGTCAGCTAGGATGGAATACTGGTATCTGGTTCTTCGGCTCTCACAAAATTTTTCAAAACATTTGAGATCAAAGTAAGCAGTCTTAAACCTTCAAGATCACTGCAATAGCCTGTTCATTACAAAACAGATGTAATGAATTATAAGCAGTGTTGGGGAACGTTACATTACTGATTACTTACAAAAAAAAAACTGTTATTTTATATATTACTTATTATAAAATTCAGTGTGTTATTCCTGTATTATCTTTTCTTGTTTTGAATGAAAAATTGTACATTATACTGGACAGAATAGAATTTGTTATTAAATCCTAAGCTTTATTAAAATCATAAATTTATATTCTTGGAAACATTTCATTCCTCATGCAATCAAAATGTATTCTTTAAGGTCAACTTATATCTCTAAATTGCCTTTCTTGGGGGAGCGTGTCAGTATGCTGACCTTACAATGGCCCAGAACCTCATCTATTTCAGATTCCTGGCTGACTCATTACAGCTTCATATGACAATGAACCAAACAAGCACATAATGAAACTAGATGGATGGAGTTTAGTGCAGACTTCACTGAGTTAGTTGGTGCTTTTGTGTCAACCCCTACGGATATTGCTTCACTTTCTGGGACAGTCAAGTCTCTGGTTTCTTCACACATATCAGGGCTGTGTAAGTTATAGATAGTGAATTGATTATGGCAATTTACTCCAATATGTTTAGGTACTGGTGGGTAAAAAAGCCAATTATGGATTGATTAATAGTGTTAAGAATAGACCAATTTAAAGGCAATAATATTAATTTCTATGTACAGAACATACCTGAAGTTTTTTAGTAAATCTGCTAAACATATAGCTAACACACTCATTGATTGCACCAGTTTGTTGAAGGAGTAGAAGTCCCTTTGGAGTGGCAGCAAAGTTCAACAAATTATCCAGTAGTGTCTCTTCCCAAATCATACTGTTTTGAACAAAAACAAATTTATTATGTATTACATTATAAAGAGTTAGACAACTTTAAATTTTAACACTATATAAAAACAATCTGAAATGTTACATGGCAAAATTTTCTTACAAGATTTCAATCATCTCTTCAGATAAATGCTGTCATTTATAATTTGTACTTTGTATCATTTGAGAGACATTTTAAACTCATGTTATCAATATCAATTGATCATAAACTAATTCAGCATCACAAGATATATAAGACATGTTTTGCTTGTGTTTTTTTTCGTATTAAACAGAGAAATGATTTTAACTTGACTTGATGTAGACCTTGCAGCTGATTATTTTCTGATCACTGCACAGTTTAATTAGATGCACATCATGGTGTTCATCCAACCCTTTAATTGTGATTAAGCAGGTTTAGATAATAAATGGATGGATGAAAAGGAGTGTTTTTTTTACAGTCACAGTATAGTGAGCTGTGGGAAATCACTTTGGAGGTAGGATATTTACTTTTATAAATATCTATACAGACCCTACCAAGAAAGCAAAGTATGAATATGCAGAGTAAGTATAATTGGATTAAGAGAGCTATAACATTTGGATAATTATACACTTCTACCTTATCTCTAGTTTAAAGTATTTGATTTCATTATTAAACAGCTTTATTGTATTCAGTTTCAATTAATCAAATAATAAATTGTACATTTATTTTTCAAATCATGCAATTTAAATAAAGAGTTGTAAATGTGTAAAATTATACAACAACAAATACTTTTGGCATCAGTCAATCAACTAAACTGAACCCTATTATTAATAATGTGAATCCACCTCTATAGGATTTAAAATACCTACATGCTGGAATTATTACTTTTAAATCTCCTATTAGAGACAGAAGGGCGGGCAGCAAATATCATTATCACCTTACAACAGATGAGGTTCTTCCTCAGTGTGCATGTTCTTCCGGTTTTTACATTAGTTTGCTCTTTGATTGTTTAGTCATCCCATATTCCAAAAACAGGAAGCTGATCAGTGAATCTAAATTGTTTTGATGTAACTCGTCATGAGTGCGGAGGGGTGCTTGGTCCAGAGATAATTACTGCATTGGACCCATGGATTCAGCTCACTCCAACAGCAGATCCAGAAAATGGATAGATAATCTTTATTAAAGTGTTCGATTTTCTGCATTTGTTGCCTTAGTAACATTAAAGTTACCGTCTGACATTTTACATCAGTACTTACTTGTTTTGCAGGTCCTGAGTTGTAGTATAACCAATAGTTCCAGGCAATGGAGTTGGGACCCTCTCTGATAAAAAGCTTTCCTAATAAGAGTAAGTACATTGTTTGAACATTAGTCTTTAAAAAAAACTGCAAAACTTACATAAAACTGCTAGACTTAATTTATTAGTTTACTAGCAAAATACCGGCGCTTCGCAACGGAGAAGTAGTGTGTTAAAGAAGTTATGAAAAAGAAAAGGAAACATTTTAAAAATAACGTAACATGATTGTCAATGTAATTGTTTTGTGACTGTTATGAGTGTTGCTGTCATCAAGGATTTGATTATTATTATTTCTTTCAATCAGGTTCGTATTTGGAGGATGTGTTGTGTTCAAGTTACATTCCGTGTTTGTCAACCGTTGTAAAGATAACAGGTTTCATTCATCGTAGTGTTCACTACCCAAATCGGTACTCGTGAATCTAAGATATTTAACAGGAATTCCCGGTATTAAGTTGTGGATTTGCCTGCGAATATTTAGCGGCAGCGTGTCTATGAACTTAATTTAAACTTAAGCTTTACACCTTGCTTTCCTATTGATATGTCTACAAAGGCTTGTTCAGATTCAGAGGGTTGTTCCTTTCTTACTGCATCAATAAACAGCTCATCTTCCTCTTTATCTGAGACATCACACACTGCATGCACGGGTTTACCTTTCCCAGTCCTGCAAACTTTAGCAAAGTGGTTCAATTTACCACATTTTTTACACTGTCTTCCTTTAGCTGGACATTGACTTTTTCCACCATGTGCTTTGTTTCCGCAGTAGCTGCACTTATGAATATGTTTGTATCCGTCACTCGCTTCATATTCTTTTGCTGCCTTCTCAATTGTGTAATGCGTTTTTTGTTCAGCGCTCTTTGGAGCTCTTGCTTGTTGTCTGCGTACTGCGTTCACAGTCAGTTCACGTGAGCCGCTCGGAGTACATGCATCGAAGGTTCTCAGCTGTGCTTGTGCTATCTCGTGCGATCTTGCAATGTCCACGGCTTTATTTAATGTTAGCTAAGACCCGGCACTTAAAAGTTTCTCTCGCACTTTCGCTGAGTTTGTGCCAAACACTATTCTATCCCTGACCATCTCATCTTCGTTTGCATAAGCACAGTCCTTCACCAGCAATTTTAACTCCGTTACAAAGTGATCAAAAGTCTCGTTTATACCCTGCGTCTTCTCATTAAACTTGTATCTCGCGAATATCAAATTTGTCTTAGGCATGACAAACGCCTCAAAACGGTCATAATAAGTTTTCAGTACCTTGGCTTCCTCCTGGGTCCATTCAGTCCTTCAGTCCATGTGTTAAAAATTTCTCTTCCTTTTTCCCCAGTCCACCGGAGCAGGTAGCTGCATTTCTCACTCTCGTCTTTGCCTTTTAGCGGGCCAGAAAACATCAGCTCCACGTGCTGTCGGAACTTTTTCCATTCTCCCAGCAGGTTAAGAGAATCCCAGTCAATTCGTGGTGAGGGAACTCCAACAAAATCCATGAAGGTCCTCTATTCCGACACCATGTCTTGTTTTCACAAATTGTGAAAGATGAAATGATGACGAGACTTTCTTTTAAAGTATGCAGAGGAACTTTATTTATTACAGCTCTTACATTCACAGCATCTGCGCTCTAAATTAACTTCCATAATAGTAACCTTGAGGTCCCTTTTTCTGGTGCCTTCCTGATGACATAGGTGCCTAAACCATGCCTGATAATAATACATTTCAATGACATATAAATATTACAGTGATCACCTCGATAGACATCTCACCACCCAAATCGCTACTTGTGAATCTAAGATGTTTAACAGGCATTCCCGGTATTAACTTTTTGATTTGCCTGCGAATATTTAGCGGCAGCGTGTCTATTGGATTGCTGCTGATGGACGGCCTTATATGGGCAGGCACTCAATTACGTGGGAGGCGTGGGTATGGGGGACGCAATATAGGCAGGCAGCCAACTACGTGGGAGGCGTGGTGATGGAGGACGCAACTCCGCCTCACACGGCGACCAAGCTGCAGGCTATGGCCGTATATATGTACGTAAGTAGGATTCAGTTATGACCGTTACGCGTAGAATTTTGAAATGAAACCTGCTTAACTTTTGTAAGTAAGACGTAAGGAATGAGCCTTCCAAATTTCAGCCTTCTACCTACACGGGAAGTTGGAGTATTAGTGATGAGTGAGTGAGTGAGTCAGTCAGTCAGTGAGTGAGGGCTTTGCCTTTTATTAGTATAGATTCAGCCTTCTACCTACATGGGAAGTTGGAGAATTAGTGATGAGTGAGTGAGTGAGTGAGTCAGTCAGTCAGTGAGGGCTTTGCCTTTTATTAGTATAGATTACTGAAGTTTACAATATACAAAGTCCCAGTCATGTGAGAAGGCAATCTGTGCCTTGAATTCAATAAAAGGTTGTACCACTTACAGCAACAATAATTGCAACTAGGCTTCCCTGTATTTCCTGATCAGTCTCTCATGGTGCTGTAAATAAATTTTGTCCATTTTTCCTTGCAGGACTGCTTCATTTTATGATACTTAGAATTTTCAATATAAAATGCTTATTTAAAGTCCTACAAACCCATCTCTTTGGATTTTACATCTAGATGTTGATTAGAGACAATTCCAAAATTCTACATTTTCTTTTCTTTAACTCTTGCTAATGCAAATTTGTTTGTATGTTTGCGGAGTGGTGGCTCTGAGGCTAGGGATCTGCATTGACAACCGGAAGGTTGCCGGTTTGAATCCCGTAAATGCCAAAAGGAACTCTGCTCAGTTGGGCCCTTGAGCAAGGCCCTTAACCTGCAATTGCAGAGCGCTTTGAGTAGTGAGAAAAGCACTATATAAATGCAAAGAATTATTATTATTATGTTTCAGGGCACTGTTTGGCTGCATGACTCAGTTGCATGTGAGTTTCTGCTTTTGGAATAAAGACCTGAAGAAGTCGGTCATACAAATAAAATTCATTGTCTCTTTAATAAAGTCACTGTATTCATGATGCAGCAATATCACCTACAGACTGCATGTCTGAGTATTTTGCACATAAAAAATGAATGAAGAATCAAATACTGGTGTGATTTTTTCCTCTTGAATCACATGCATAGTGAGAAAAATTTACTAATATGGAAAAATCAGACCATGGGAAGATATTGAGTACTATCACTATAGGCTCAAGCAGTTGTTATCACGTTGCACTGACTTCATGGAAGTTAAAATTTCAGAAATAGTTAATCACTAATAAAGATAAAATATATAAAACAAAGCTGTAGCAGGACTATATTATTATTATTATTATTAAATTAAATATTTCCATTGCAGCACCATTAAATTGATCATCATTAGCATTACAGCACAGTCAATGCATTCATATTGATTCATAATCATATACTGTTAGACTAATTAGTTTGCTGTGTGTCTTCTTGTTCCCTTCCTACAATATCAAATCACTCAGTACTTATCCAAATATAACAAATCTGTCATTAAAGTAGGCTTTCAATGACTGCCTAGCTTATGCAGGTGTGTTGAAGAAGTGAATTTAAAACCCAGTAGCTTTCAGTCAGCTTTTCAGACTGGAAAAGAGGAACCAACAGTGAGCTTTACAGAGGAGTGCTTCTTTCTCCTTATAATGACATAATGACAGTGAACAAGCCTTTGTAGAAATAGCATCTTATGTTTCACACCATAAACAAAAGTTTTTTCAGATGTCAATTGGGAAATTCTAACTAAAGCTTGATTGAAGAACTCTAACAATAAAAAAGTGCATGAGAGCCATTACAGAGTTCTGTTCCATGCTCAGACATACCTGGTTACCCCACCTTGTGACTCCATGCTACCATGTGTCAACTATGACATCTTGAGGCTCTTGACAGTTCCCTTTGGTTTTATTAGCTATGTGAGGTAAGTGTTAAGTTTGTACCCTTTGTATATGCTGGACTGCTGCTTCCCTAGTTCTCTAGGGGCTAACCATGTTTACACCTTGACTGCCACTCTTTGTTTCATTCATTGCTTCCCAAAAAGTGTGGAAAATACTAATGTAGATTCAATTAGCATCAGCACAACCAGAGTAACAAATGGAATCTTTAATTCACTTAAAATTCACATCAGGCTTCACCTGATAAAAAGTGCAAATAGTAAATACAATTATAGAAACGACACAGAATTATGTATTAATTGAAAAAAATATTACATGTACTTACAAATGTATTCATTCTTAATTATGTGAATTAGTATAATATGTATTATAATATGTATACAGATATATACCAAATAAATAAATACATAGATTCTTACCTTTTTCCAAGCCTCAGCAATACAGTTATGCAGGCCATAGGGCTTCAAAACTTCCAGCCCTTCACAGGTATTGTACATTTGACGACATACAAAAATGAAGGCTCCTTTGATAGCAGATAAAGTCTCACATTCTGACAGGGCTGGGACATCTTCAATAAGTAGCTTTTGGGTGAACTGAACAATCACATGGGCAGCACACATGCTACAAAAGGAGACAAATGAACAACAAACTAACACTACAAATAAATAAAACAGCAGAATAACTAAATGAAGTAAATGGATTGATGTGAATTGTTGCTGATCATTCATGATAATATAAATTAAATTAGTATAACATGGCACATAATAGTATAGGACTAGGATAGTCTTGCCATCTTTTATTAGGCTTGGCAAAATAGGTTTCATTCTAGTTGAAATACTGCAAGCTGAAAGCTGTGTTTCTCCCTTAAAAACAACCTCCACAGCCAAGCGGAGTATCTTAAGGAATTACAAGGGGGCTCCGCCCCCTGCTCGCTTCGCTCGCCCACCCCTGTGTTTAGTTTACCGGATATAC
The DNA here is from genome assembly GCA_026402145.1 of Polypterus bichir lapradei. Taxonomy (NCBI): domain Eukaryota; kingdom Metazoa; phylum Chordata; class Cladistia; order Polypteriformes; family Polypteridae; genus Polypterus; species Polypterus bichir. The sequence continues at coordinate 88,670,466 of JANRMT010062791.1, read as the reverse complement.
AATATAATACAATTTGTTTTTTGTATAGCCCAAAATCACACAAGAAGTGCCACAATGGGCTTTAAGAGGTCCTGCCTCCTGACAGCCCCCTAGCCTTTGACCCTCTAAGAAGACCAGAAAAAAACTCCCCAAAAAAAACCCCTTGTAGGGAAAAAATCGAAGAAATCTTGAGAAAGGCTGTTCAAAGAGAGACCCCTTTCCAAGCAGGTTGTGCGTGCAGTGAGTGTCAAAAAGAAGGGGGTTAATATAATACAGTACAATACATAGAACAGAATAAATCCTCAATACAGTATAAAAATAAAAATTCTAGAAGTACGGAGTAGAATTTCACTTTAGATGATATCATATAATATGCTTTGGATTTGTTTTAAGTCCTGGATACCTCATTCATCAAGCTGCCTCCCCCATTTGGCCATTCCACAGCTGAAATAGCGCTAATCAGATGAAAGGACACCTCTTTCCCACGATTCCTGCGATCCACCATCAAGGATGACTTTACCTTAGGCAGGCAATATACGCGTTGTGAAGGGGAGGTGCGTATGAACGTACGCTAAGGATATGCCATCGCATCATTTGCTGTCTTCCTGCTGTTGGCAAGCTGCATGTTTTGCTTGTATCTTGTCGTTGTTTTAAGAGCTGGGAGCACATGATGCTTGTCTGACAGATGCAATCCAACAAATGCTAGGTTAGATGCCTGAGGACCGGTTTTAAATGATGGCTCACTGGCTGGTCTCGCGTGACGTTCTAAAAACAATAGTTGTCCCTTTTATTTACGGCCCCGGGCGTGGATAAATTCTTTCGTGCAGGATGTATAACGCGGCCCCCTCGCTCGCTCGATCGCTCGTTTCCGGGGAGGGGGTGTGGGGGCTGCCGTCACGCTGCCCTTCGATCTTTTTAAAGCCTTTACAGCCGCTGTCCTTTTTCCTACTTTGTGTCTCTGCTGCTCGCGTTCTGATAGTTCCTCCATCATCATAAATATACACCTGACCGAATTGTGTTTTCTTTGAAATTACACTTGTCATTGCTTTAACTGTTGCGGGTCCACAGATTCTTATAGTGTACGTTCCATTATTGTGTAAATCTACGTTTTGTGCATTGAGACACCTGTATCTGTTTGTGTGTGCTGTACTGTTTTTTTTTTTGTTTTTTTTTTGTTTGCCCATTCTCTTTCGTCTCGTGGTTCTTTTATTTGTCTTTCGTGATCTTAACGTGAAGATCACATATTGTCTACTAGTCATTCATTCCACAGGATTTCCTTTTATAATAGAGAGACAATAATGAGGTTCATTGCAGAAGCCTGGATTTTGGTCTTTCTGGTATGTACAGTATAAGTGCCATGTAGAATAAAGTCTGGCATTTTCACTGTTCTACCCATTTGATAAGGGCAGTGTTAATCAAAAGAATATCTATCCAGCACTCTCAAATTACAAATACTAAATTAGGGGGGTGGTCAGTAAGGACATAATACCAAACCTGTCTGTGCTTCTCTTGATGAACAGGTATATGCACTAACAATAACTTAAAAGGTTGAATTTTGTGACCATAATTGATGCTTTCTGCTCTGCTTGTTGTTGTCGTCCTTCAGACTTTCCTTCATAGTTTATTTGCCAAGGTCTGAACAAAAGGTTGAAGCAGTAAAGGTCTGAAGTTTGGACTTGGAAGCAGAAGTATAAATGTAGCATAGACCTGCCTCAATAAAGAAACCCGGGATGCACACAGAAGAGAGAAGCAGTACATAGAAGACCTTGTGAAACAAAGCCTTAACTGATCATTAAACCTCAGCAGGCTAAATTAGAGCTTGAAAGAGAGAATTACTATATAAGACTATAAAATAATGTTGATTCAAACTGACACTGGAATGTGTTATGAGAAAGATTACAGAGGAAAACTCAATGACCATGGTTACAGTAATAAGCGAGCATGGAAAAATGTAAAAAATCTAAACTAAAGGTTCACCTGTCTCACGGTCAACAGTCCAAAATCCTACAATAGCATTCAACAGCCGCATCATGAAAATCTTTTCTGAAGGTTTTTAGTTGTTTGACCAAGGATAAAGGGGAAATGTAAAAAATATGATTGTACTCTCTTTAAGATCTAAGAGAACCAGTCAGTCCAGATTTTCTTTGTTGTGTTGCTTTGTTTCATATATATCAAATTCAACGACACTTTTTATCAACATTCCATTAACTGTTTTCTCTATTGAACAATCAGCTTAGGCAAATGACTTAAATGAATGTCACCCGATTTAACATGTGACTAATTTCAAAAAGTGTAATTTAACTCTTTGCCACATTATAACCACTGACATTAAGTGATGATGTACTTTATGATACTGAATGTAGCATGTGTTGTGGGCTAATTCAGGAGAGGTTTTGGAATGGAAAATATAGGTTAATAAATGGGCAAAAAATGTAACAATAACTTGATTAAACAGTGTAGCAAAATATACAGTGCATAAGATATCAAGAAGAATCCAGAGAAAAGGGGATTGTGTACTGTCTCTTTGCAACTGAAGTGAAAATTATAATAGGTTCAGAACAAAACTGAACAAACTTGCTATTCATGCAAAATTCTAGAGTCTGCCAAAATAACAACATAAACAAACAACTGCAGTCACAAAAGACACCCTTGAGAGTTCAGACAGAGAAGAAAGAATCAGCAGAAGTGAGAAAGCTGGCCCTGTTAGTAATGAGAGCAACGTATAACACAGGTCATGTCAATGCTGAGAATATTTTGTTTTTGTTTTGTTTTTAATTAATCAAGGTTTAAAGGCTTAGAAGGATATTTAAAATTATTATATGAGTCATATTAAGTCTCTTACCTCTTTCCATCAGCTGAAATAACATTTTCATCATAAAGGAAAAGCAAAAGTCCACGGTCAGTAGTAGCAATCCGAGCCAGTATATCAGCAATGTGCGTCAGGGTTGAATCAACGCAATTTAAAGGTAACTAGAAAATAAAACAAATGCCAAGAAAACACTGACATTATTTAATATATTATAATATATTCTATTAATATTATGTTATTAATATTATTATATTAATATTATAATAATTTATTATGTTATAATTTGTTACAACTAAAAGCAAGATTTTGAATGTCTTAATTTAAAATGTACTTAACAACATTCAAATCACACAAAAAAAATGTTAAATGGGATAAAGTAACACACACACACACACATATATATATATATATACACACATATATATATACTAGCAAAATACCCGCACTTCGCAGCGGCGAAGTACTGCCTTAAAATTTTTATTAAGAAGAAAATTAAACCTTTTTAAACTGAGGGAAATATAGTAATAATTATTTGTTAAGGATCTCTTTGTATACCACATTGTGAGTTCGGCCCTCCGGTTGTAATATGACCAAGCTGTGCGCTGAGCTTACTCTTGAGCATGCAACGTACAGTTGGCCATGTGAACAGTAATCTTGTTTCAAATGTCACAGCTTGGATTGCTGCTGTCATAATCAGTTTGAGTTTCATGGTTTGTTTCAATTACGACAGTATTTGTAGGACTTGTGTCGAAGAGACATTCGGCATCTGTCAAGCGTTGCAAGTATACAACCGGTTTCATCGATAACTTCACATCCAGCTTTTGAGAGTTTAAACATTCATAAACATCAAAGTGTCCACTACTGAAATCGTCACCTGTGAATCTAAGATGTTTAAGAGGCATTGGCGGTTGTCAAAAGGTGTAAAATATCTGGTCATTTCAGTACACTTGAAAGCGACAACCAAACAATTCAGCGGCAGCCATCAACTCACATGCAGATCCATAGGTGAAGGGCTTAAGCATTTCACTCTTATAGTGCTCCTGAGTAGTATAATTATCTCCTGTACCGTCATCAGTCCACACCTTGAACCTGTCCCAGTCATTCAATACATAAAACGCAATGTTCCTCCGGATATCAAGAGTGAGCCTGATATGGCCGTGCAATATGTAACAAAGAGAATGGAAAAGGTAGGTGCCATCTCCGGGCATGGAAACCACTCGGTAAGTGACAGTTCTTTGATCGATGGTGATCACCTCGATAGACATGTTAATGGGGGTACGGTTGGAATGATAAAGGAAATGGGTACCTGAACAATGTAAAGTAAGTCTAAAATACCTACACAATAACTATAATCGTAATAAATGAATAAAACAGCGGAGAAGCCGTGGATTAAATTAAAAGGCTGTAGTTATCAGCAGGGAGACGTGAATCCTGTGGCGTAGCAAGGAAGGGAATATAGAGACTGGAGCGACGGACGGTCTTATATAGGCAGGCAGCCAACAAGGCACTCAATTATATGGGAGGCGTGACGATGGGGGACACAACTCCGCCTCTTACGGCGACCGAGCTGCAGGCTATAGACTTATATATGTACGTAAGTAGGATTCAGTTAGCGTTGGGACCCCGCGTACCAAATTTCTTGAAGATGGGCCCTTAAGTAACAAAGACCATTGAAAAGTTCAATATGGCGGCCGACAGTGGCATCATACCACC
>JANRMT010062791.1:88612776-88655965 GCA_026402145.1 Polypterus bichir lapradei | reverse complement strand
ATATATATACATACATACATATACATACATATACAGTACATATATACATATACATATATATACATATATACACACATATATAATTCATTTCAAAATATCCCATAAAAATAATGAGTTTATATTATATATTTCTAAACTACAGAGTGCAAAGAAGAATCACAAGCAGAAACATTTGATGAAGATGGTTAAAGCAGGAAAGAGAAATGGCCAAGTCTTCCAATACTACATAACCAACAAATGTTGGCCAGTCACAAGTGTTTGGGGTAACTGCCCAGAGGGGACTAGGCGGTCTCATGGTCTGGAATCCCTACAGTTTTTATTTTTTTTCTCCAGCCGTCTGGAGTTTTTTTTTGTTTTTTCTGTCCCCCCTGGCCATTGGACCTTACTCTTATTCGATGTTAATTAATGTTGATCTATTTTGTTTTCTTATTGTGTCTTTTATTTTTCTATTCTTTATTATGTAAAGCACTTTGAGCTACTGTTTTGTATGAAAATGTGCTATATAAATAAATGTTGTTGTTGTTGTTGTTGTAACTGGACTGCTTTAGAAACAGAAATGGGCAGGTGTCACATCAGAAGAGGTTCCCACCTTATGGCCAGTCCTTCTGGGATAGGCTCCAGCTTCCATAACTCTAAGAACTTAAATGTGTTCAAAGTTTGATGTTTGGACGATGAGAACATGAATAATTACAAAAAAGCTTTGCCAAGATTTATTTTAAAAAGTACAACCCAGATTCGGCTTTGTTCTAAGCAAGCACCAAGAAATCTATACCAAAATAAAATTAAGCTGAACATGCTGTGCCAATCTGTACTATGTACTGTATTACTCCCAAGTTTATGTAGCGAAGCTGAGAAGATCACAAGAGCTAAGTGCACTCCAAAAAAAAATGACCATACATCACAATTTTTTAATTTAATATTTATATTTTCTTGTATATAAAGTTTCATCCCCTCAGATACTTTGTGCATTCTTAAATATACTGTAGCATAGGAGTTTAAAATATCACCTCAAAATCCATTGAAGACTTAATGGGTTTTAATGTGTTCTGATACTTAACACCCTCTACAAATCCTGCTAAATAAACTATCTGTAAGCAAATTATCACATCTTAATGCATTTCTTCTCTTGTTCCTTTATCACTGCACTTTCCCTACCCATACTGAGTCTTACATTATCTTCTCTCTCATTCAACCACATCTTACGAATCCTCAACTCTGTCTACCCTTGGTCTTTCACCTACCACTCTGAGTGGCTGCCATTTCTTTGCTCTTTTATACTGTAGCCCCATGAATGTAACTGGTGTCTCTCTCAGTTTAATATTGTCATTATGTATACATCCTATAGATCAAATTGGCAAATGCATTTCAAGGAAAATATATGACCTTTTGTTAAATAGTTTTGTATTAATATATTGACTGCTCCGTGGTGCATGTCTTACACCTAAGAATCTTCATACTGCAAAGTGCTGTTCATGTTGCAGGCTGTTGACTTATTTGCGTAGAAAGTAAAAGGTATCACACTGAATCAAGCAAGTGCTGTGGGCTAATTCAGGAGATATTTTGTAATGGAAAATATAGGCTACGAATGGGCAATAAATGTAGCAGGATGTAAACTGTATAGGATATCAACAAGAATCCAGAGAACAAGGACTAATGTAGCGTCTTTTTGCAACTAAAGTGAAAATTATATTAGGTTCACAACAAAATTAAACAAACTTTCTATTCATGCAGGAAACCTCCGGGGATTTTATGTAGACTTCCATCTGTAGTGTAGCAAGAACAATTCACTACTTGAGGCACAGACAAGAAACTGAGGAAGGTTAATTAAAAGGGCTGTATAACACACTCTCAAGAAGGATAATCAACTCTGACAGCTTTGGCACGGCTTATTAACACAAGGAACCATTTTTCTATGCTGTATCCCTTTTTTCTGTCCCTTGATGGAGAAGTAAATGAATAGTAAAACTTTTTTTTTTTATTTGGTAGTTTATTTTTATATTTTTTATATATTAGATTATGCATGGTCATGACTTATTTAGAACAGAATTATCTGCTACAAACAGAAATTAGCACAACTAGACACAGACACAAAAAAGAAAGACATTTCAGGATGAAATTTCTTAATTACAAAACTCTGTGACTACAAAGAGATATTAAAGTAGTGAGGCCACAAATGTTAAAGGATACTCCTTAATCAATGTCCAATCACTCACAGAATAAAGAAAACCATAGTTTTCTGCCTGTGAGTCAAAACCTGAGCTGAAAACTCACTGTTGACAAATGTAAATGTTAATTAGGCCCAATAATTATTGTAGCGGTGGCACTGGCAACCGTGGTGGCAATGGCACAACAAAACAGTCCTATAAGAGCAGGAAAACTATAGTGGTAATCGAGTAACCATTATGTAAACCTCATCAAAATCCCACGCAGGTGCTTGCTTTAAAAGGGAGCCTATGGACAGCCATCTTGTCTTCAGTCCGGTACTGATGGCTGGGTGAGCAATCCTTACCAGGATAGTGAACCAATAAACAGCCACAACAAAGAGTTTCAATATATATGTAGGGCTGCCAACTGTCTTCATTTTCCTGGACATGTCCTCATTTTTTACACGCCATGGGCTGTCCAGGAGGAATTTATAAAATATTGAAAATGTCCCCAATTTAGGCTCCTAAAATTAGAAAATCTCCTTAGCTGATGAAGCTGATGAAGGAGGTCTGCAGGTTCCTCCAAATCAACTACATCCAGACAACTCCTTTGAATCTTCACAGTTAAGACCTTGTGAAGTAATTCTTGTGCACACTTTCCTGAATCCTGGTGACAATGCACGACTGTAACATTATGCACCGGAAGAAAGAGTTGTATCTTAAGCTGGCTGACAGTTAGTGGGATACTGCACCATTTTGTCTCAACTATTAGAGAAAGGCTGGGAGCCTGCACTGATATAGCACATTGCTGCACCCACTAAACAAAGCAAACCATCTCAGGATCCCAATTTAGGACCTGAGTGCAGCCGTGCAATGGGTGGCACCTCAGCACCACACAGGTTTGAGTGGAATGTGAACAGTGAGAGGAGGTGGTGTTTCAAAACAAAATAGGATGATTAATATTAGTTGTTCACTGCAATTGTTTCGCCCCATTCAACTACAAGGGTGAGTTGGCTCCACACAGCTCACTGAGCCAGGCAACCTTGATGCCCTGGTTCCTACCACCTTGGTGGCTAGCACATCTCCTGACTCTCTGGATGTCACAGCTATTGTGGCATCTCCACTGCTAGAGAGATAGCAATGCAACCAAAAGCTGTAATGCCACCTTGTGGAATATGTCTTCCGTCAAAGGCCTGAAGAGAGTACCACCAGGACGGTGATACTCACAGTGGGGAGCTGTGTAGCAGCAGCACTGGTAACTGTCATGGCAACAGCAACAAAAAAGCAGTCTCATCAGAGCGTAAAAAAAAATCATAGCATTAATCAGGCAACTGTTATATAAATGTCATCAAAATTCAACACAGGTGCCCTCTATAAAAGCAAGCATTTGCACAGTTAGCATGCCTTCAGTCCAGTACTGATGGCAGTTTATGAGTGTAGTCAACCACACAGCTTACTTTGTCTTGGAAAGAGATACTGCAAGAAACCAATAAGACCTGTCCTTTAGAAATGTTTTATGGTTCGGAAGAGCAACAAATAATAATATTGATTTTAAAACTGTAAAAAAACTGTACTGTTTATGTTCTTCTCAAAGAGCACAGTTTTCTTTTTCTGCTAAAGGCCAATTGAAAAGAAATGTATTTAGACAATTCATCAATTTTCTGACTTTACTTTATGAGTTTAGGGTCTTGGGGAAAAAGAGCTTACAGATCAGCAATAGGCCTATGTCAACTAATAATGCAGCACCAGTCCACTGGACGCATTTAAGCACAAATACACAATATCTCATTCTCACAAAAACAGTCTGCATTTAACACAACATACATAAGCATTCTGATTAAAGAAGGGTCACTAGGCCTGTGGTAAAGTGAGGTTGTGGCTGTTTGCCATTTTAAATAAATAATTGCCACACTCAAGTCTTGGTAGGAGGGGGCGTGGTAGCATGGGGAGAGCAATTCTACACTAAGTGCACAGGTGTGATTTGTTCGTGACTCTAATTGGTGCCAGGAGCTACTAACCATCACAGCTATGCCACGTTCCCATTTTTAAAAGGGGAAGTGTGAATGCGAGGAAGAAGGGAAGAAAAAAGGAAAGACAATGAATGGAGGTTAAGGAGAGAAGAAGGCAAGAGGCCATAAAAATCGGTGAAGGTGTGAGCGAGTGAGAGAGCACGCTCAAGGGAGCGAAGGCAGGCAGCTGGGAGGAGAGCCCCTGGAAAAGAGTGTATCACTGACACTCTGGGGCGGATGGATTGGGTTGCTCCAGTTGAGCTGTTCTGAGGAGCTGGAGTAATCAGGAGTGTGGATAGCTCACTGCGTAAGGCCAGGAAGGCTATGGGGGTCAAGAAGGCTTTGTGGGAGAGCCCCAGCGTGAGTGTCCCGGCCATTGAAGACCCAAGTCTCATTCCGCCAAGGGAGCCTGTATGTAGCCTGGAATGGAAGGCAACCGGACCTTTGGAAGGTCAGCTGCACCTGCTGAAAGGGTGACTCTTCTGCTGCAAGACCCATCTGGGATAAGCAGGGGAGCTGGCAGCTAAGAGGAGAAGCATCGGGTTCTTGAAAAAAAGACAGGTTACTGCCAGTATTTTAATCACTTTTGTATTCCTTTCCATGTAAACATCTTTATGTATCATATGATTTTTGACTAAATGAACATAACTTGTACATGAATTGGCCTATCTGTAACACTCAGTATGCTATAGACATAAATTGTTGAAAATGCATTACAATGTTTGACAAGTTCACCATATTCAGTATTCATGGAAGAGAAAATATAGTATCAGCAAAGCAGTATGTAAAGCAGACTGCTGCATGACCAATATTTAAATTATTTTTTAACCAGTGTTCAGACTTTTTACACAAACAGAGACACACAGCAAACCTACAAGTACAAGTAAATAAAAGTCTAGGAGTTAAAGATCATGTTTCACTAATGCAACTTGATACAGATTATGTTTTATCTAATGTATACCGATCTTAAATACTATTCTTAACCACAAAGCATTCAATTTAATACCATTGGAAAAGCCAGAGCCTATTTTGGCAGACTAGGGCAAGGCAGGAATCCTTCTTTATGGCCACCAGTCCTTCTACATTAAAACTCGCTCAAGGACAATTTGGAATCATAAATCATCCACTTTAAATGAAAACAATTGCATTATAATACAATTCTATCAATAATACAATTTAGCTGTAAACAAACATTAAAAATGACATTTCCAAATAGTGAATCATCCATCCATCCATCCATCCATTTTCCAACCCGCTGAATGCGAACACAGGGTCACATGGGTCTGCTGGAGCCAATCCCAGGGCATAAGGCAGGAACCAATCCCGGGCAGGGTGCCAACCCACCGCAGGACACACACAAACACAACCACACACCAAGCACACACTAGGGCCAATTTAGAATCGCCAATCCACCTAACCTGCATGTCTTTGGACTGTGGGAGGAAACCCACGCTGACACAGGGAGAACATACAAACTCCACGCAGGGAGGACCCGGAAAGCGAACCCGGGTCTCCTAACTGCGAGGCAGCAGCGCTACCACTGCGCCACCGTGCCACCTAGTGAATCATTGTATATATATTTCTAATATTTCTCCAAATACAGCTCCATTGTCTGGGATAATTAAAATGTTTTGGTTTATAATATTAAGTCTGTTTTCCCTTGAATTTGTCAAACCCTTCAGACCTGAATTCATCTGGTACTGTGTCAGATTGGTTTTGAACAAAAAAAAAAATCTTTGGAAACATAGTACTCCTATTCAGGTTTCCTAAGAACAGAGATCTTCTTTTTCATGGTTAGAAAAATTAAGCTAGCAGATGTTGCTCTAGCCGAAGTTAAAATGCCTAAAAGAACTAAAAGCTGCCCAAAATGAGGGGTGTATTCAACATAAAACATAAGGTATGGATTAAAACTGGACAAAAACAAATTATTAAACAAAACAAGAAAAAAATATCCTGCCTCACTAGTGTAGTGTGTAAAGAAGCCTTTCTCCTCTATATTAGACAGATTAAAGTAGCTTCTTTCCTTAATTTCTTACCTGTTTGTAACATAAACAAGTCCTCTCCCTTCTATACACCCCCCCCCACCCACATATCTAGCCTTCTGTCAGTGGGTCTTCAACTACTGCAACTCGTCTTACTTTAGTATCAATGTGCCATAGACAGAGAATGTCCTTTAATCTCTAAATGGAGTTTCACTTCCATGGTCACCTACATCCTACGAAATTCCAAAACCACCATACCACAGAGGCCCTCAGTAAAGGTTTGAAGGAAGTACATCCTAGAGGCCTTTCTCACTTAAGAAGCCAGGTATCTAAGGTAGTATCTAGGATACATGTTCTGTGTATTAGGCGACAAGATTCCGCTTATTCCATGAAGAATATATAATCATCAAAAACAAGCTTTGAAGAGTTTGCCTGGCATTGTGCCAGTTGTCCCTTTCCTTTCACATTCCCTTGGAGAGACAAGAACCCTTAGCACTAATTGGGCTAAGCTGTCTCTGCCATTGGTCTTAAGTTCCAATATAGTGCAGGGCTTATTGACCTCTCGCTCTCTCTCTCTCACTATGTTGCTCTTATGGTAATTTTGCTTAGGGGTACTCTCTGATTGTCAGTGTTTGCCTTTTTTTCGGCATGGTAGTATGTTGCATGCCATACTGGTAATTTTCTTTGCTCATATAAACTCTTCCAAGTACTTCTAAATGGACTGAACATGACTGACAGACTGAACAGGCATAGGAAGAAAATCTATAGCACATTAATACTTAATAATAATACTGGAGATATTGTAGTGACAATAACTTCTAATGATTCCACACACATTTTGTAGGATTCATAGACATTTGTAAGTGCAAAGGAAACATCATCTACAGATATTTGCATTTAAGGTTTTGTCAAAAATTTTAATAGATATACAGATTTTTTCTATTCAAGCTCAAGGACATATCTGGGAAAATAGCTAATACACTATGTGGTTGCAAAGAACAAAAGCCCGATCTTGTGGTCATTTTTATTATGATTATTATTACCATATACGGTCTATGGACAAATTACTGCTTTTATAGCAATATTAAAAGAATGTTTACCTATGAACTAACACAGGTTTAACACTTTTTCCAATTAGATGACTAATTCACCTCATGGACTACCTGTACTTCTATGGCAATGTTAAGTGAAGTACAGAGGTTTTTATGCGGAAACCACATAATCCATGTGCAAAGCCACAAATAAACCATAAAGCACTCAAAATAACAAAAGGAAACTAGGCAGATATATTCCATGATAATAGCGGAAACTGAAATTTAAGAAAAACCACAGAAACTGCAGCCACACAGTGGCTTAGTGGTTGTGCTGCTGCCTCGCAGTATGGAGACCAGTGTTCGCATCCGAGGTCCTTTCTGCGTGGAGTTTGCATGTTCTCCCTGTATCTTCATGGGTTTTCCTCAGGTGCTCTGGTTTCCTTCCACAGTACTAAATTGGCCCTATTGTGTGGTGTGTTCACCTTGCAATGGTCCAGGCTTTGATTCTGCCTTGCACTCTGTGCTAGTTGTGCTCTGGCAACCCCTGCAACACTGTTCAGGATTAAGCGAGTTAAACAATGTCTGATGAACACAGAAACTACCCAGTACTGTAGCTAAAGGGAATTTACTGACATCTAAAAATTAGATGTACTTAGATTAGGTACTATGCATCTAAAAATGAGATAAACATTAAAAATATAATTATCACAATATGTCCCCTATTCGTTTAATGTTGGGAACTAGAAAGTGATCACATAACATTGTACAAATGATTAATATAAATGCAAATATCACTCAAGCTTTTTTTTAATTATTAGTTTGTACAGGCATCATTATAAAATTTGTGGAGGATCCAACCTGTTTTCTGAAGAGTAAAGAAGCAATTGGAGAAATTAGGGCCTCAACAACTGTAGTGGCATGTAAGCACTCCACAGCACACTCCTTTTGATCACAGAGTGATCTCAGCACCTCCATTACAAGTGATACTGGAGAAAGAAAATCTAAAAAAAAAAAAAGAATTAATATATAAATTTAATACTAAAAACTACAGTGTGGAAATTATTAACAAAAAAAATTAAAAATTGATGTTAAAAACTGATTAAATTGATATGCCTAACTACAGATAAAAAAAAATAACAGAGGTGAACTAATTATAAATTAAATTAAAATTTCATTGTCAAATTGTGAAAAAGATCTTAAAGCAAGTGTCACATCCTTACTTTTTCTCATAGCTACCATTAACCTGTTGTGAATTTACCCAAATGACACCACAAAAAATTAATTGAAGATTCATTCAGTCTTTAACCCATAGCTCTAAATTATGGATTTGATTACATTCTCATGTGATCTGCAAGTCATTCCTTATAATTTGATTGCTTTTAAGTCCCACTCTCCTCCATTCAATTTACAGTGCCTCATCAGAGTTTGAAATATTCTAGCATGCAAATGATTTTATCATATCTTAATAAAATATCTTTTGCTTCTATGAAAGCATAAATCATTATACAAGGATAGAAAAAAAATAAAAATGTTATCCACAATACAAATAAACAAGAGACATTCTGGATAGTTACCTGTGTGTGAAAGACCACTAAATGCAGACTTTGGCTGCACATACATTATCTGAATGAGCATCACTATTAGGTCTGTAAGAGAGACTGATTCTGACAAAAAAGAGAAAGAGAGAACTCTTTAGACTGAAAGAACAGGAGATTAAATAAATTAAATATTATGTAGTTATACAATGATTTTTTCATAGACTTTTATGTTTTTAATTGATACTTGTATTACTGTATAGAAGTAATACTGGGTAAACAACTGTGCAAACACTAAATAACTTTGTTGATGGTCCATGTCTTCTAGTTGATCTTTATCTAGATACTCCCATAATCTTTGTTCCCTACACACAAGGCATATTATCAGCCTGTCATTAATGCACTACACACAAGCACATTTCTCATCCTCTTCTTCCCTTATGTGTGACTTTTCTTTGACACCAAATCATTCTGAGAGAACAGAGCACAAGGGCTGAGAGTAGCAGATGGTAAAACTGAAGGGTGAATCTGTCTTGTGATTCTACTGCTGCAGCACTAGGAGCTATGATCAGTAAACAGAGTGTAAATCTTTAGTTGAAGACTTTAAACAAGCATGCATGTAGTCAGTAAACATGCAGCAGGTCAGTTTCAAAAAGTTGCAAACAGTTGATAGTCAATGCCAAGGTCAGTATCAGAAATGGGAAATAAATTTAAAATATTAAGACGAAATGTAACTAAAAGTAACAGAAGCACAATAAAGTGTTTCAGAGAAAATATAATGTTAACTAAACTTGGACAAAGTGAATCATTGAATGAGCCCTAAATGCAGGCAAATGTCATGTTTATATACTGTAGCTATGGCCTCTGCATAATATTGCTGCCATATTGTTCTGGTTGCCAGACAATTTAAAGTCAGGAAGTGGAGAGCAGCAGGTTTCCCCATGATGAATGTTTCCATGAGAAATTGCACATGGAAGTTGTGAATAAAGGCAAAGTAATGAGTGAGAATAAAATCATAGCATAACATATACAGTACTAGAGGCTACTGAATAAGATGATGCATTATATGATCAAAAAATTAGTTTTAGACAGAATGGCCATCTTTTTTGTGTTAGTCCTGTTACTACCAATTTAAGTGTGCTACCCAATATCTCAGCTCATGAATAGTCATATTGTAGTTTTCTTCTTTTATATGCAGTAGGGCATTCTACTAAGTCAACTAGAACTTTAGCTATTGATGGATGGCGCTAAATCTTTTTGAATGCTTTCACAGGAAAACATCTAAAAAGATAATTATATTTTTTTCTATATGTTCTTAGAATACCCTTTTGGCTTATATCGGTTTTTACTATCCAGCTTTATTGTGTACCTTCATATGGCATCTCTGTATTTATGAACCTTGCCCAAACAGAAATGACTTATATTCTGAATAGATTTGCAGTCTTTGATAACAGCAAATTTTATTTTCAATTTTTTATTACATTAAATTCTGATAGTCCTTTCCAGGACATTATGGAATCATGGCTAGACAAATAATTAGTGTATGGTGATGTACAAACTAAGAATTATTATTAATTTAGAAATGCATGAGTTTATTTACAAGAATAACATTCAAGTAAATCAGATACTGATAAATGCATAGCTATTTATTGAAATAATAGTAATAATTTTCATTTATATAGCGCTTTTCTCACTACTCAAAGCGCTCAGAAATTGCAGGTTAAGGGGCTTGCCCAAGGGCCCAACAGAGTAGAGTCCCTTTTGGCATTTACGGGATTCGAACCAGCAACCTTCCGATTGCCATTGCAGATCCCTAGCCTCAGAGCCACCAGAAACAGATGACAAACAGAAGCAAGATGCCATATGTCCACTGCCAGACGACTATACTAATATACTAGGAGCCAGAGGATGTATACAAAATATATATTATAAATTTATGAATATGGTAGAACTAACAGCTAGAATACCAAAGCATGATCCAGCTGTACTTGGACAATGGTAATCCATCTACTCCAGCTGTCAGTTATAGTATGCTTTGCAATTAATTCTGCCTACTCACTGTATGGTTGGGCCACTATTTCCTTTCTGCTCTTTTTTGAGATACTTTTAAATAAAATTTCATATCATTAGACATTCAAGATGTCTAAGCAAGACCTCTGCATAGCACTGTTTAGGTCTTCTTTAAACCTTATGTTTAGCTCCCCGGGCAAACATTATGCATAACAGTGCCATCCTCTTCCAGTGGTCTCATGGCATGCAAACACATTTTAGAAGAGATTCATCTCTCACCCAGACAGATTCTCCTTGTACCCTCTGATATTTTGTGGCTGACCATACAGTCTTTATAATATACTCAAGTTTGCCATGGGAGTAAAAGGTCAGTCAGTCAGTCATTGTCCAACCCGCTATATCCTAGCACAGGGTCACGGGGGTCTGCTGGAGCCAATCCCAGCCAGCACAGGGCGCAAGGTAGGAACAAACCCCGGGCAGGGCAGGAGTGAAAGGTGTCAAAAAAAAACTTACTTTCTGCCAAACATTTATGCAAAGGTTTATTTAATCATGTCAGATAAAAGTGACAGCATGACAGGAATATTTCACTGTCTCAGTCAGTGCAACTCACAGATCTAAAGTCCTGGCCAGGTCACTGTTTATAAGTGGCTTACGCAGTATTCCTGTGTTGGTAAATGTTTTTCTATGAGTACCCTGGATATTCTTTAATATTTCAAAGGTGTCTGTGTTAAGTTCATTGTCGACTATAAATCATCCTGGCATGACTGACTATGTGTGTATAGGATGTGTAGTTCACTTAGGATGGACTAGCACACTCTCCAGGACTGGTTACTTCCTTAACCCCAATAATGCTAAGACAAGTTCTGGCTCTATATAAATATATAAAATATGAAATGTATAACCATGTTGACATATTTTTTAATATACTGAAAAATATGCAATTGGAAACAATTTAACTTACCTTTTCTATTTTTCAGTTTAACTGGAAAAAGTTTTCTTCCCTGAGTGTACATTAAAAGTCTTCCAAGAAGACAAAGCGAATGAACCAAATTAATAAACTCTAGTTCTTTTCCGGTATATACAGATGTGTTGCTTTTACCTTTCAAAAAACAAACATTATTTAAAATATTATTAGCTCATGTTGCTTATTTAATAATGTTAATTGATTAGTCTTGGTGAAAAAAAAAAGAAATCTTACCATGTGTTATATTGCCAACAAATGAATTGTCATCAGCTTTAGATTTACAAGTCTCAAGATAATCAGTACACTGCTGAAGGGCTGCTACAATCTGTCAAAAAACTGAAAATTATTTATACAGTCCCTTACATAAACATCCACACTCACATCCAGAGTCACTGAGGCCAGTATGAAATCTACAATAAACCTAACAAGCATGTCTTTGTGGATATGGGAGGAAATTGGGCAACTGGGAGAAAAACTTGAGCAGACTTGTAATGTGCATATTCCACACAGACAACGTGAATATTTAATTAAAGTTTTAATTTTACTGAGTTTTATACAATAAAATAAAAAGTACTTGTTACTAATTCCATTGATAAAGAAACATTGAACATGAACAAATAACACATTAAATGGTACAGCAATATTGTATAGCAAAAAAAAAAAATCACTAAACAATGTAATGGGGAAAATAATAGATTAATAAATACATATAAAACTGGGCCTTGGAGTTACCAGGTTCTGGGGAGCATTGCTGTAGCACATTATATTTTCTTTTATTATTATTATTTTTTTTACTTTTATTGAATGTATTGGTTTGGACATGTGCAGAGGAGAGATGCTGAGTATATTGGGAAAAGGATGTTAAGGATAGAGCTGCCAGGCAAGAGGAAAAGAGGAAGGCCTAACAGGTTTGTGGATGTGGTGAGAGAGGACATGCAGGTGATGGGTGTGACAAAGCAAGATGCAGAGGACAGAAAGATATGGAAGAAGATGATCCGCTCTGGCAACCCCTAACGGGAGCAGCCGAAAGAAGAAGAAGAAGATCAAAAGCATGTAATTTTCCATAAAATCAAGTCAAACTTAACAAAACTAAATTCAATTCAAACCCCACCCTTGAGAAAGAAAGGAAGGCCAACAGCCAGAGTAAAACTCTGAGAGTAGTAAAGAGGGAAAGACGTCCTTCTCCCCAATATAAATGCTTATTCTAAAATGTTATTGATTAAATCCTGACAGGTTTTTAAAAAGTTTTTAACGGATCCTCTACTTTAAGTGAGAATTTTTATTTTTTTCCCGATTTCAAATGGTTATATAACATCAGTTACCCACTGACTTAAAAGAGGTGGGCTAGGATTCTTCCAGCAAGATAAGTCTATGTGCCAATAGTGTAGTAAAGGAAATTACAGTTTGTTTGTCCTTCTCCACTTTAAGCCCATCTGGCAGTACACCAAACACAGATGTTAGTGGATTAGGAGAGATTGTGATACCAAGGCGTTCTGATAGGCATTTAAATTTTTTTGTCCAGAATCATGTTAATTTGGTAAACACCAAAACATGTGGCCTAGTGAAGCTGGAGCTCAATTGCAACGTTCACAGGGTGGATCTTGGAAACATTTTGGACAATTTTAAATGAGATAGGTGTGTTTGATAAAAGTTTTTATGTCGAATAATTGTATGCTTTGTGCATATGGAGCTAGAGTGAATTCTGTTCATGGCTGCTTTCCACATTATAATTTTCAATACACCAAAATCATAACCTATATTTATAACTGAAGAACTATTACAAGAGTCAGGAGAAGTAATTAAGGGTTGCTAGTTGGTAGCATGTCCCATTTTTTTAAATGACATGCAATTACTCATTGGACATTAAATTGAGCTTAGAGCTGTGACATGACTTGGTACAACACAACTAGCAGTCTAAAATTTGAGTGGGGAACTAAATTTGGTGCTTGATGTGCAGTACTTTGATTTTGTGCAGTTAAACCTACCCAAATTAAACTCCAAGATCATGCACTCCTTTAGTCAGACCTGGGTAGTATTTGTTGAATTTTGTTTTAAACATTGTAGTCTTATAATCTAACCTGAGCTGTGTGTTTATGGTAATAAGTATACATCTATGCTCTTTAACACTTTGTGTTTTAGGTTGCGGAGAGGCCCATCTTCAAAATATCCATCCATCCATCCATCTTCTTCCGCTTATCCGAGGTCGGGTCGCGGGGGCAGCAGCTTAAGCAGAGAAGCCCAGACTTCCCTCTCCCCGGCCACTTCTTCCAGCTCTTCCGGGAGAATCCCAAGGCGTTCCCAGGCCAGCCGGGAGACATAGTCCCTCCAGCGTGTCCTGGGTCTTCCCCGGGGCCTCCTCCCGGTTGGACGTGCCCGGAACACCTCATCTTCAAAATATACGTATAGTATATATAAAAACAAAAAAAATACCAATTTTTGTCATTTCTATGCTTGAATTCTATCAGTGTATTGTAAATTACATGTATTTAATATTTAAAAATAAAACATTGTTCCATTGGGCGGCATGGTGGCGCAGTGTGTAGCGCTGCATGGAGTTTGCATGTTCTCCCCGTGTCTGCGTGGGTTTCCTCCGGGTACTCTGGTTTCCTCCCACAGTCCAAAGACATGCAGGTTAGGTGCACTAACGATCCTAAATTATCCCTAGTGTGTGCTTGGTGTGTGGGTGTGGGTGTGTGTGTGAGTGTGCGCGCGCCCTGCGGTTGGCTGGACATTGCTCCATTTGTATAGCCTTTCATAACATACTGTATGTATTCCTGCATCTCTTGTGTTACGGAATTACTCATAATAGCAAAGTTTTGTTATGCTGGGAGAGCAAAAAAAAAAAAAAAAGCAATTTTGAATAGATATCTTCATGCAATCTCTACAAATGATGATCAATAAGCAGCACGATAAAAGAACGAATATAAGCATACATTTAAGTTTTTCTTTTCTCTTTCTGTTTCTCATATACTACAGGTTATTTATTTTTTATATATTTTTAATTTTTGTTAGAAGCTACAAAAATGCCATAATACTGTAACCAGCATCAGCCAAAAACTGGCCAACATAACATACAGTATCATGTTCTCAGAACTGTTAATATGACATTAATATGACTTTATTAACTGAGTCAGATATTTCACAAAATGTGCAGTGCATCCACAATGATAACTCACCATAGGTACGAAGTACAAAATATTGATTTCAGCAAGTAAAAAAACAATTTTGCCAAAGGCTTTTTTCCCGTAATTTAATCATGGTCAACTAATATTTAAAGATGAATGTATGTGTGTGCTTAACTAGAATCTAAATCTACACCAGGAAACATATTTCTGCTAAATTTTGCAAACATTTCCCATTTTTACAGAGGAACATTAGGCTATTTTTTCTTTGCTAAATTCAGTTGATGCTCTCACCAAACACAGCACCAGTTGGCGCTCTCACTCAGGCAGCACTGCTTTGTACTCTCTTGGGCAGCACCAGGTAATCTGCTACTTAAAAATAATATAAATTTGGGGAAATTTCTGCTTTTGAAATTGACAGGTCTACTCACATGAAAATGAAATGAAGGCCTCTACAACACCTTTTTTGCAGACACATAGATCTGTGTGTCAATGAAGTGCCATTTTTGTTATATAATTCCCCATGATAATTTACTATTTTAACTCTTCATTTAGGCCAGTTTAAGCTTTTACGTATGTTGTGTGAAATTAATCCTTTTCATCTGTGTCTTCTTTACAGCTTCTCCAAAAGAAGAGGTGGCTCAGATAGTATCAATCTATTTTACACTCATTTTATCCAGTATAAGGTTCTGACAGGTCAAGGCTTTAAACAGCAGCATTCGGAGAAGGGCAGGAATCAGCCATTGACGGGGCACCAGTCTTTCACAGGGCATATTCATACAGAGCATATTGAGAAACCCAGTCTAATTAACTTAACACACAGCTCTTTGGGATGAGGTGGAAAACTTGGAGTATTCAGAGAAAAACACACAAACACAGGGATAATGTGGAAACTCTTCACAAACGGCAACTAGGAGAAGATTTAAACACAAAAGACAGGGCTGTGAGGCACTTTGACTCAAACCAGAAAGGTAGTGGAAATCTTGCTATCATGAAAAAAAAATCCTGTATCTCCAGTATCTTGTGTGAGCTGGCAGCTGTAGTACCACAGTTGCAGTTTTATATGCATTTTGCATGTTCTCTCACTTTCTAATAGACCCCACTCCACCAAATGTTTCCCTCATTTACCATTTTTATTCAATATATTCTACAGAAATTAGAAATTAACACACAATATCAATGGTCCATCTAAGCTATATTCATTTTGTATTTTTCTTGCAAAACCTTTCATAAACAGATTAAACTTTATTCAATATATTTAATCATAGACAAGTGAAATCAGAATGGTTAAAAAAAAAACACTTACCAGTGACTTGTACTTTTTTTCAAGAAGCCTCAAAACCACAGTTCTGCTATAGCATACATGCTGTATAAAAATAATGACTTTAAATGAGCTTCATCAATGTTATACTCATCAAAACATTGAAATGCACAACATTCAATGGCAGGCACAAAACCATTAGTACATTAAAGAAGTCCTGTGTTGAATACATATATCAGACACAATATTAAAAAACAGTTCATTTATGGAATTCCAAAGTTGGTTTATTATTGCCAGACAATAAATGAACACAAGGAATAATCTCATCCTGGCTTTGTCCTTCACTTGCCATCCACATCCCAGGACGCATTCTGTGCAAATTTGAACTTAAAAGTGAATGCGGGTGTATATTGGACTGGGAGGTGTCACCCATTGCATGACTGCACTTGGGTCCTAATCTGGGTATCCTGAGTTGATTTGTTATGTGGTGGGTACAGCAATGTGCTGTATCAGTGCGTGCTCCTAACTACTCCTCCACTGTCAACCAGTTATTCAATACGTTGTTCATGTGTATACTGTACCTAAAACAGTTATACTTGGATACAATATTCA
The DNA here is from genome assembly GCA_026402145.1 of Polypterus bichir lapradei. Lineage (NCBI taxonomy): Eukaryota > Metazoa > Chordata > Cladistia > Polypteriformes > Polypteridae > Polypterus > Polypterus bichir. The sequence goes on along the minus strand of JANRMT010062791.1, from coordinate 88,639,292 downwards.
TGAATATGCAAGGACACCATTATTATCAATGCTAAAATGGGCCTGTTGTTTTAAAACCTATATATATATTGAGGCAAGTGGCTGGGGGTGGTATCCAGCCGGCATGCCTGGAAGGACCGAAGGAGGGATTACGCCTCCTCTGGAACTCGAGGGGGCGACCGCCCTGGTGGCTATGGGGACCATGGGAAAAGAGCATGGAAGCTCAAACCTATAGGGGCCCGTGGTCACCGCCAGAGAGCGCCCAGATGCCTGGAGAGCCCTGGTCCTCAGCACTTCCGCTACACCCAGAAGTAGAAGCATCTAGGAGCAATAACAGGGCATCCATGAAGTGGTGAAGGGATAGTCCATAAAAAAATTGTTCATCCTCTGTTATACCACACAAAACAGAGTTTCAAACTCCTTCTGGAAACGACATCAGCACAAGAACTGTGCCTTGGGAGCTTCATGCTGCACACAAGCCTTAGATCCCCATACACAATGCCAAGCATCAGCTGGAGTGTTGTAAAGTACACTGCCATTGGACTCTGGAGCAGTGGAAACATGTTCTTTGGAGTGATGAATGACACTTTACTATCTGGTAGTCTGATGGACAAATCTGGCTTTGGCTGATGCTGGGAGAATGTTTCAGGCTGCATAGTGTCTTCTGTAAAGTTTGTTAGAAGTGGTATAATGGTCTGGGGCAGTTTTTCAGGTTTTGAGCTTGGTCCCTTAGATCAAATGAAGGGTACTGTTAATACTACAGCATACAAGGACATTATAGATAGTTGTGCACATTCAACTTTGTGGCAACATTTAAGGAAGGCCCTGTTCTCTTCAGCATGGCTGTGCCTCTGTGCACAAAGCCAGATCCATGAAGACAAGTTTTGATTAGTTTGGTGTGTAGGATTTCAAGTGGGCTGCAGAGATTCCTAACCTCAACCTTATTGAACACTTTGGGATGAATTAGAATGATTTGGCAAGTTAGGTCTTTTTGTCTAACATCAGCACCTGACCTCACAAATGCTCCTCTGGTTGAATGGACAAAAATTTCCGCAGACACATTCCAAAACCTTGTGGAAAGTCTTCCAGAAGAGTGGAGGTTGTTAAAGCTACAAAGATGAGGCCAACTCAATGCTAAGGTCCATGGTTCTGAAATGAGTTGTCCAACAAGCTAATATAGTTGTGATGGTCAAGAGTCCACAAGCATTTGGCATTATATTATAAATAGGTGAAGTTATTGTAAACCATAATAATGGTTTTATTTTTGTCAAATTAAATATTACACAAGTAACAGTTGGGCCATTCACCTAGATATTTACAGAATTTACACAATCCAGTGTCAAGAGATAAAGGGAGCCAGAACCTATTTCAGCAGCATTAAGTGTAAGGTAAAATATAAACCCTGCCAGTCCATCACCAGAAACATAACCCACATATACAATTACTATATTCATACTCACTCACACCGAGTCAATTTAGTGTTGGTAATTATCATAGCACATATCCTTATGCAGTGGTAAAGCACCCAGATACCCAGATAAAACTCCACACACACACATAGGGAGAACATGCTAGCTTTACACAGTTAACAACCAGGCTGATGTTTAAAATGAGTCTCTAAGAAGTATAAGGCAGCATTGCTAAACACTATGCTTCCCTACAGTAATCCATTTTAAATTTTAATATTTACCATCCACTTCTTAAACCACGTTGCTTTGATGTCTAGTAAAGCCTGGAAGTGGACAAGCTCCAATGTCTTCTCTGAGCCTCTTGCCCTTAGGCTTTGCTCATGTGTTACTGACAGCAGTGACAGAGTGCTTTCTATTATTTCTTCCATATACCTTCAACAACAAAAAAAAACACAGAGATTATGATATACAAGCAAAGAATAAACTATTATGAGTAGAATGACAATGTAGAGAGTGGTGGGTATAAATCTATTTAGGTATTTGTTCATATTTCTATTTTAAAAATGTTATTCTTTCTACCATATGTGAACCTACTGTATATAAAATATTAAACTGTAATAAAATCATTTTGTAGGACAACTGCAGAAAACCTGACTATTCATTTTTTCATGTAATACTCATTTTATACAGTGTTTTGATAACCTTGCCTTTTAAACCACATCTCAGATTACTGGCACAAACTTTTTATGAAAAAGACAATCCAAATTTATATAAATAACTATTAATAGCAAACTAAATTTAAATTTGCAAACAGCATATTGAGACAGATTTTTAGATTCATGTTAAATAATGCAGAATAAATAAACAAACCAAAAAGTTTCAAAAAGCAATAGATCAGCAACTCTATGAGCTAACCATTTAAAGACATACGCAATGTCAAGCAACTACATATAAGAATCATATTGACTTGCCTGATGACAGCAAAAAGAAGCATTAAAAATAATTTTTTAATAACATTTTTGTGAGTGGTAAACCATTATTAGTAAAGTGTGTACCTACTAAAAACTGTGCTTGAGCACATATCAGTAGTCACATAATTATCAACATATTTTAGTACTTGAGGCTGCAGTGTCAAAGAAAAATATGCAGTAGTTAATTTGCTGCTCATCTCCGCAAGTTTACAGTTTAGTCCAGACAATACCAGGTTATTCTTTTGCTTAATTAGATGCCTCATTACATCATGGGGATATTGAATCAGGCTGGGACAAGAACTATAGCCTGGAGAAAGAGGTATAGAACATAGTTGGAACCATACATGGGACTGACACTAAACAATCCATGACAAGATAAACAAATACTTCCTTAATGTCAGTGTGAATAGGTGAACACCACCAGAAGGCAGTATTTGCTGTGTGTATGTGCGTAAGTGGGGTGTCAAGAAGGGGCTACAGTTAGGAACACTGACAAAGGAAAAGAAATGTGGATTTTATGTTCTTCAAGGACACCAGAGAGAAGATGATATGGTGCTGGGAGGGGTGACTTTTCACTCTGAGAAAATATAGACTTTTAAAGACCCAATGTACAATGATAACTGTAAGGAGTTCTATCTGGATGCCCCTGCATGAAAAGTTTAGTGCCCATGAACTCAGAATTAGTTTCAGAGCTAAGACAAAAGTTGGCCTGTGAATGGCTTTAAAGTCTGTATAATCCCTGGACTTACTGTAAGTGAGCGTAGGAAAAATGAAGAATTAGAGGCAAGCACTTGACTGAAAGAAGAGAGGCCAAAGCAGAAAAGAGATATAGGAGGTAAAAGGAGCATTTGAGGACCCATATGTGGATATGAAAATGTGGATGAGCCACTTCTCTTGGTAATTATAAACTTTAGCTTATGTTAGGAAGGCCTGATTGATGCTACAAAATTGTTGTGTTGTCTTTTGTTTTTGTTTTTTTTTGTGTGTCTGACTTTCCCTGTACTATTATCCTGGAATTATTTATTTGACAAAGTGGTTTAATGGCAATACATTAACACCACAGTTAACAAAGTAGATGCATTCTAGCATTCTAGTTTGTTATAAGAAACTTAAAATTAAAAGAGGTAGATATAACATAGGGACAATACCAATACATATTTCAACAACCCAGTTGGTTTGGTGGTTGTCACAGTGCTCATGCCATTTGCTGTCTCCTTCCTTGGCCAGCCTATAATGCTGCTGCTGTGCGTGGCCACTGGCTGCTCTTTCCACATGGCTCCACACACTCACATCTGACTAATTCACTGTTTAGATATTCATGCCCTTGGCTCCACTTTGCACATCACATGGGGTCAAATACAACACTCTCTGCCTCACTTCCCCAAGCCTTTGTGATGAATCAACCAAAGTATTACCATATTAGTCTCAACAGAGCAAGCATTATCGGAGCACCCAATATCTTTCTTATGTGGTAATATTGTAATGCTTCATTTGAAAACAATAAACATGCTTCTGTATTTTTTTCACATAATAATAATCAATGAATGAAAATATACATACTTTTCTGGATGTCGAATCCAAAATGATGAAACCTCTTTCTGAAATTCATTTAATAATCGCACCTTGGTTTAAAAAAAAAAAAAAGGATTTTTGCACACAAATTTCTACTCATAAATTGTTAGCAAAAGGAAATAATTAAAATAAACATACTTTTTTCAATAATCTGATTATATCTTGATGGGATATATCTACACCAGCAGTGACCTTAATGAAATACATTTTTTTATTGAGAAAATCCGACTCCAAATGTTTTGCTGCATGATATAAAAATAAGTAAAAAATGTAATAATAATAATTAGTAAACACTGAGAACAGGCAATTGTATGAAGAACATACAGTAATAAAGCAAGAGTACGTAAAAAACAAAACTAATCATTTGTTGGCTTTGGTCTTTAGTGTATAAATTAGGGTGTATGTTACATTTTGCTCATGATACTATTTAGCATAATAATCATTACCTCTTCTCATTATCTGTATTAAGAGGATTATAGTGGTAGTCATATTCTGAGCAGTATGTGTTAGACTTCCCATATTCCTGTAACAACCATGAATTCCTAATACCGCTCTTGTACCCAAAGGCCAGCAAAAAAATATAAATTCTACTTTTGCCTCCTAAATATGTCCCTGAATATCTTCCTAGTGGGCATGTCTGATATATCTCTGACAAGAGGCATCCTCACAAGATGGCCAAACCATTTCACATAGGTCCTGTTGATGCAATTTTTTTCCTTGTAGGTTGTCACAATATTCATTCAATCACAAAGAGAGAGCCTTACGAGAAATAATGAGCACTTGTTCCTGTTCTCATGAATACGTGTCACACTTGCAGGCGATATCACGAGTCCTTACTACTAAATTACAGGTTCAAGAAAGGTTGTGAAAAACTTGGAGTTGATGTTAATGGAAAGTCATCTTGCAAATTTTCCAGGACAAGATTTTGTATAACTCTTAAGAATCAATCACCTTAGCTTCTGTGTGGAGAAAATTTAAAATATGCTAGGTCAAGTGTTCAAAATGTTACAGCACCCTCAGATATGATGTGTTGCAGTTAATGTATAGCTGACTCAAGTGTTCAAGTCTACATCTAACATCTATAGATGCACAAGATGTTGCTTACATATTTATGAAGATTACAGTCAATGTTTCAAAAATATACTAAAATAAGAAAACACCATGACATAAGGAAGTTCATTTTTCATACAGCCAGAGACAAAATTGCTGAGCTATTCATTGCCAATTCTGCATTAGTTAACAAAAGAATTTAAAAACACTCTAAACATGCAATTGCAATTTTGTTTTTAGTAAGTTCATATTATGTTTTTTGTCTATAATGCTATTGCTCTAAACAAACAAAACTTTTAAAGATCAGTACAGAATCATGGCACAGTATTTTACATAGAGAAAACTATGACTTCTAAAATGAGCAGCAGCAGCAGCATTAACATACCTAAACTAGTGTAGATTTCCTTGGTGATATTTAGAGGTGACGAAGAAAATGTTTTTGCATAGAATCTTAATACCTTTTCCTGAAAGAAATACATGTTGAAATTATGCAAACAAAAATTATAATTAATGGAAGCATTTGTCTGGTCAGAATCATGGGAACCCAGAAGCAAACCAAGCATCAATTGACTCAAGGAATGAACTAAGCGGTACAGCTGGTTATTGTGGAACTCATTCACCATCACACTAAGCCAATAAGAACTTAATTAAATTAATTACTAATAAGTGGAAATGGATTTCAATATATTCTCTAAACTGATATATACGGTATGCTCCATATGTAAACAGTGAATTTTACACTCATTGCAGAATCCGAGTCAGCAAGTGCTGCTGAAAGATTTTTACGGAGGCTTCCCCAGCTTTCACAATTAAGAACATCAGAGGACGGTGCAGAACAGAGAGTTTGAAGAGCTTCCCATCGTACCTAAAAAAATAAAAAGTATAATATTTTCAAAAATGTGTAATTAAAAAAAAAAAAGACACTAAAATATTAACATTTTTAAATATATATTATATTTATATACTGTATATATATATAAAAAAATAAAAGTAAACATCCAGTTATATAATATAAAGGTAAATGTTGATAGGAATTTATGGATTGAACAGAAAGTTGGAAATAAACTAGATCTTTACAAAATAATTTCCCTGTAGCATATGGAAACTTAATTTTTAGAAAATAACAACCCAGGTAGTGAAGAACAAAACACTTCTAGTTAATAATGCTTCAACAAGTAGTACATCTGAGAACAGTTATGTTCAGTAAATAGCTGCCTGTCCAAAAATGTTTTATGATTAAAAGTAGGAAAGGTACTTCTAACTTTTCTAGGGGAAAATGCAATAATTAAATGGGTTGAGGAGATCAATGTTGATTATTTTCACCTCCCAATTCCAGACTTTCCTCAAAAATGTTATCAGCAAAGTCTGCATGGTTTCAATATTATATTTTGGTTTTGCAAAAGCAGACTCTGTGCCTTTAACATGATCTTGAGAGTTAATGTTATTAGCTTGCTAATAACTTTCTCCTTCAGATACTAGCTTTTCTGTCTTACCATTGATGCTTTTTTGTTGAAAGGAATATGTTTTGGACCATCTAAGCATGTAGGGAATAGACATTTTGCAGGTGATCAGTTGACTAGCTCCCTGCTAAAGCTCTTGTTTCCTATCAAACTTGTATGTAGACGTAACAAACAGTATAGGAAGGAAGGAAGGAAAATAGATAGATAGATCTTTACTTTTCACTACGGGGAAGCTCAGGTTTTTACTGAAGCTCATTAAATAAATAGACAAAAAAATACATAAATAAATACACACACACAAACACACTATGGTCTAAACACACACCAAAATGACTAAAAAGAAAGAAAACTTATGACTTGGCAGTCACAGTCTCAGTGAGGCTTTATGCAGATATAATGCTGTTCATGTAAAGGAGCCCCAGTAGCGTTTTCTTGACACACTTCTACTGAATAATTAATTGGCTGAAACTTGACAGTGTTAGTGTGTCACAGAGAGGATGTGCAGAATTGTTCATAATGGCACTCAGTTATGTTTTAATTCTGTCCTTTGTTACTACCTCCAGAGGGTCTAGAGTGTGCCACATAAATAAGCCAGTCCTTTTAATTAGCTGTTGATTTAGTGGGCCTCTCTTGAAGTGATGTTACCAGCGCAGCACAGCACAGCACAGCACAGATTTGAAAATAACAGTGAACATCACAGAGTTGTACAATATGTAAAGGAGGATATCACTACCCACATTAAAGGAATGCAGACTCCTAAGGAAAAGAGCCTTCTCTGCCCTTTCTTACAATATATACAGGGTGAGACAGAAAGGTCGGACGTTTATTACAAAATCACAAAATTGTTAATTTTTTTCTTACAAAGAAATTTATTGAAAGATTTGAGTTCACATTAAAATAGCACTTGACAATTTGTAGGGATGGAAATGCAGGTCTAAATGCAAAATACGCCTTACCGAACGATTACTGAGGCCAAGTTCAGAAGAATGTCTCCGAGCAGATCGACTTGGACTAGGCAGTAGGTCTAGTTGTACGCTTTCCACATTTTCAGGGGTACGTGCCGTTCGTGTAGCCCCCGGTAGTCTTATGTTCATTAGTGTACCTCATGTACGAAGTACTTTAACCCAACGTAGGATAGTGTTACAAGCAGGAACAGCTTTATTTCTGTGGATATTGAAATGGCAACGAAACTCACGCTGAACTGCGGTAATAGATTGGTTGTTCTTGACAAAACAGTCGTACGCAAAAACGCGGTGCTCTATCATCCACGGCTCCATGGCTTCAACTAAAAAGAAAATAAAAAAATGCTAAGACTTCGCGAACCTAACACCACCTACCGCACATCTGTCACTCCACCTAGTGGTGAGTTCTAGCCATTTCAAAGACGTCTGTCCTTTCTGCCTCACCCTGTAGTTCCTCTGTGTTACAAGGCCAGTCAGCCTGTCATTGATGTGTACCCCCAACCACTTTTAGAAGTGCACCACCTCTCCCTGAATAGTGACCAGGCATTGAGGATCTTTGGTGTGGTAAAAGTCAATAACCAGTTCCTTGGTTTTGCTTATGTTAATTTAAAGACGATACCTACTGTTCTCCACCTGAGTTGTTCCCCTTATCAATACAAGAGACATTACCTGATGTATTACTCATACTGCATTCTGAGGTGTACAGAGGAAAGAGAAAAAGAGACAGGACTGTTCCCTGTGGGAGACACAGTCTTGAGTCTCACAAACTGCGATCTGATCTACTGGTAGTCCATTATTAATATATTGTTATATCATTAAGATAAATGTACCACCTGCTTCATCAAGGGCATAATTCAAATGGTCAAGCACAAAACACAAGGAAATTTCCACAGATTTAATAAAATGTATTACTTATGAAAAACATCATTCTTACCTCTCTGTTCTGTGAAGGATCTAGCTTTTCTGTAATTATTTGAAGTTGTTCTTGCTTTATAAAAGTGTAACTCTAGAAAACACAATATAAAAATGAAATTAAATATTTTTGAAAGAATCCTTTAAAATGTATGAAATTTTCAAGGTATGGATGTAACAATATTTCTTAAGAATTTTGACCCATGCTGACTCAGTAGCAAAACAAAAATTCAAAAGATATTTTACCTAAAATTCCTGTAGTGAACACTCCATTCCACCTCTTCCCAAAGGAGGTCTACTGGGTTTAAATCAGATGATTGAAATAAATTGAAGTCACTGGCATGTTTATGGAATAAGCTTGAGATAATGTGTGCATTGTGACATTGCATTAGTCTGATGAAATCCATTTTAAAAACATAGACTGTAGCCTATGATGGTCAATTGGTATTACTAGGTCTAATGTGTACTAAGAAAAAACATTCATTACACTACTACCACCACTTGGTAGCATTTGGCAGGCTGGATCCATGGATTCAAAATTCAGATCCATTCATACAACATTCTGATCCCACTGCCTGCATTATACAGTAGAAACTGAACTCACCAGACCATATGCCATTTTTTCAGTCTTAAATCATTGTGTTTTGGAGATTATGTGACAAGTTAGCATCATTTTTACAATCTTGAAATTTGAGGTCTTCTACTGCTGTAGCTCATACTCTTTGAAGTCCTATGCATTGAACTTTCAGAGATTCCATCCTGTATACCACTGTTGTAAAGAGCTGTAATTTAAATAGTTCTTGCCATTCTACTAGCTTCAACAAGTCTGCCCATTCTCTGCTGACTTCTCTTACTGTTAAGATGTTCTCACCCAAAGACGTAACACTCATTGGATAATTTTTGTTCATTGTACTATTTTCTGTAAATGACTGCAGTATGTAAAGATTTCAAGAAGGCAGCTGTTTCTGAAATCCTGGAACCACCATGCCTGGCACCAACAATCATACCACAGCCTCTTAAATTACACTTCTGAAATCATCATTCCATTCATGATTTTACCCTGAAGTGGATAGAATATAATACACATAACTTTTCTATAATAATCCATGTACCTGATTAAATGAAGAGTCACTGTCTGAGCAGTTGTCAGTATAATGACTACTGTGATGTTCACTCTGGCTTTTTCTGTGCATTTCTTCTTTTCTCATTAAATCTTCTTCAAATTTGTTTATCAGAGATTCAACAACAATCATCATGGTGTTTTTTAATGACTGTATCATCGTTTTGTACCTAATAAAAAAAATGAAAACACAAAAATATTATCCTACCATGCCAACTGGAATTGCTGATATGACCATCAATGTCAGCTGTCTATAATTGAAGACAAAGTAAGGAGACAACTGAGGAAGCTTCACATAGAAAAAGCTGCGGGACCAGATGGAGTCAGTCCTCGAAGTCTTATGGCCTGTGCTGATCAACTTTGTGGTGTTCTCTGTCCCCTGTTCAGTCTGTCCCTAAGGCTACAGGAAGTGTTGCTGCTGTGCAAAAAAATCCTTCCAACGAAGGCAGACAACTCTTCACCTAATGACTGCAGACCAGTGGCACTTAGGTCTCACATCATGGAGACCTTAAAAATACTGGAAGTGGACTATATGAATCCTCTTGTGGTAGACCACCTGGGTCCACTGCAGTTTGACATATCTGACAAAGACTGGAATGGACTATGCAGCTATCTATCTGCTCCACAAGGCTTATTCTCACCTGGCCAAAATTGCCAGCAATTTGAGAATTATGTTTTTGAATTTCTCCAGTGCCTTCAATACCATCCAGCCACCCCGTTAAGGGGTAAACTCAGAGATATGAAGGTGGATGAGCCAATGTGTCATGGACAATGGACTATCTGTCAGGTAGACCGCAGTTTGTGAGACTTAAGGCCTGCGTCTCTCATTTACATGTGCACAACATTGGAGCACCACAAGGAACAGTCCTGTTTTCTTTTCTCTTCACTCTGTGCACTTCAGACAATAAATACAACACCAGGTCATGTCCACTGCGCAAATTCTCAGATAATTCTGCAATTACAGGGTGAATTGATAAAAAGGGATGAGACTGAGTATAAGAGTCAGATGGAGAACTAGTGCAAAGAGAAATTTCTGCATCTTATCATCAGCAAAATCAAGGTACTGGTTATTGACTTTCAACGCACCAAAGAGCTTCTATGTCTGGTCACTATTCAGGGAGTGAATGTGGAGGTGGTCCACTCCTACAAGTACTTGGGGGGTCTAAATTAATAACAAATTAGACTGGTCTCAGAACACAGAAGAACTGTATAAAAATGGACAGAGCAGGCTCTTTTTCATCAGGAGACTGTGTTCCTTTAACATAAGAAGTGACACCTTTCACATCTTCTACAACTCTGTGAAGGCCAGTACAATTTTCTACTCTGTGGTGTGCTGGGCTGGTAACATCACTTCAAGAGAGGCCCAACAAATCAAAAAGCTAATTAAAAAGGCAAGCTCAGTTATGGGATACACTCTGGACACCCTAGGGGTAGTAACAAAGGACAGAATTAAAACAAAACTGGGTGCCATTATGAACAATGCTTCACATCCTCTCTGTGACACACTAACACTGACTACTTTCAGCCAACAAAATATTTAACAAAAGTGTGTCAAGAAATGCTACTGGGGTTCCTTCATACCAACAGCAATATGATTGCATAATGCCTCACTGGGACTGGGAAGGCCAAGTCAGAAGTTTTCCTTCTTTTTAATTTTCTTACATTCCAGTCATTCTGGCATGTGTTCAGATCATAGTGTGGGCGTATATTTATTCATTTATTTATTTATTTAAAGAGCTGTAAAAAGCCATATTTCCACCTGGAGACAAATAAAGTTTTGGCTAATCTAATACACTAAAACATCTGCAATAATTATACAGTATATACCATTTGTATAATTATATAATGAAAAGAATTTAATTTATAACATAATGAAATTTTACGGCAGGAACAAGGATACATAATGACTGTTCTCTTTCATTATATGGGTTAATTTTATAAATAATCACCGGAGAAATTAAATTCAGAAAGAATTAATATGATGCAGAAGGGAAATGCAGAGCAAAAGAAAAGTTGCATCAGGTCATCTAGAAGAATTTTTAAGATTCTGTTGTTCATAATGGATATCAAAAATATGTACCAAGTACCAAATACTCTGAATATACTATATAAGCTAAATAGGAATCTAAGCTAATCATACACTTATCCTCTATATATACTGTACATTTATATACATAAAAGATGAAAGCCATGCAGTCTTCATGTCCTGCTGGGTGATTCAAACGATCTTTAAAGTGGGGCACCACACTCCATAAAGGGAATCTGTATTTGTGTCTTTAGTGTGGAACAGCATTACATTAAATAGTGATACATGAATAACTGGACATTTTGTTCTGTGACCTAAAGTTACACAAAAAACATATATCCTTCTTCTCATAGAGAGCTACTTCCTGACTGATAGGTTACATCCAAAACAGTACCCATATGCTCAGTTAAATGAGTGCTAAATAAGGCATTTATGCTGGAAAGTTTAATAGAGCAGTAGAAATAAAATTATCTTAATGCACACCTGCAACGCTTTCACAGTTTATTAATAAACAGTATGTTTTGATTTGCATTATTTTCATATTTTAGTCTTAATTAAGCACTGCATTTACAAATGAAAAGTCTGGTGGCTGATTACCAACATTTACAAAATAAATTAATGTTGCGTTAAAGACTTTTAAGTTATTCTTGTTTATAAATTGTAACTCAATGCTACAACAGCTGTTCTTTAAATATACCCTTTAAAGGTTTAGCATCCTGTGAGCACACTCCATAGCATAGTCTACAGTATCTAGTATTTTAATAAACTGTATAGTAACGATTATATACTTGAATGCCCTCTAAAAACATGTTCTTGGTATCAAGTGAAAATGAGTTTTTCCAGTAATCTAATACAATCATAGGAAAATATACAGTATTTCTGTTAACCTTTTTAAGGTAGGGTTGCTTATAATGCTCAAAGCACCTATTGTGATAGGAAGGTCTTTCTGCCTGTCTGAACACATGAAACAAATTAACCCCCAGCGATGCTTTGTCTTGAACAGATTGTGCTGTACACAGTTAAAATAAAAAATAAATCCTGTGTGATTTCAACTACAAATTAGTTTACTGTTTCCATTTTACCCTGAGAGCAATTACACCAAGGTGCATATTCTCCTGTTTATTTGCAGCTACTAACAGCAAACAGATCCGCATTACAAGTAAATGAAACACAAGCAGACTGCGTGCGTAAGTAGTAAGTCGCTGTCACTGGCTGCTTGAGCGTATGCAAGACTGTAATCCTCCATTGGCAAGTCCAGCAAAGCATGCACAGAAACCTCTGTATCAGCAGATTACTTCTGCTTTATAAAGTCTTCCCAGTGGCTTGAGCAAAAGAGAGGGCATTAGCAGCTCAGTCCCCCAGCTGCTTTAAGTCGTAACAGGTAAGTTAAATGATCACCTTAACTGTTAAAGTATTGCTATGAATTATTTACCCTGTGGTATTATGCACAACAGTAAATGAACATTTACCCAGTATTAACCTTACACTAAACCAACCCTGCAGCACTATTATTTACAGATTACAAAGACTCAGTATTTTCACTGTCAGTATAATTTACTAGGGTGACCAGTCGTCCAGGTGGCAGGGAAAGCACCGATTTCAGGCTATGCGTCCTGATAAATAACTGAAGAATATCAAAATGTCACAGTTTTAAATAAATAATCTATTCTAATAAAATGTTTCTCTGAAACAAGCATCCTTATAATATATTTAGAACAGCAAGTACAAAGCTCCAAGTGGGACAAACTATTGAAAGGAATAAATGTATAATATTGTGTTCCGAATTTCCAAGCGGGGAAAGGTTGATTAAGAACTTTTGTTAAATGTGTGGCTATGAAGACCAAGAAGTGGAAAAAAACAAGTACTACCATTTATTTGTTTCCTTATCAATACTGTGTGAAATCCTGTGTTCATTTATAAAAGTGTTTTTCCCCCCCACACCCTGATCTCTCTGATGGAGGTGCTAAAGAAATCCAAAAACATATGATAAGATATAGCAGGCATTAAACAAATGAGGATTATACATGGGCATACATGCTACACAAGTGTTCACGTTTGAGATGTTGAAAATCTTGCCACAAGAGTGCCAAATTCACAATAATGGTCACTCACTGTAATACTGTTTGCCTTTCACTTCTGTTATTCCCTAACATTTGTCATGCCTGAACAGCTTTGAAAGTCCTATTTCTTAAAAATTACAATGGCTAGATTTGCTCAAGCAAAGAAGGATTAATCACATCCTTTTTTTAAATTCAGGTTAAGTTAATTATCAATTGCAGTCTGTGAAGTGTGTGTGAGTAAGAGTGGTTCCTGTGATGGACTTCAACCTTTTATCTAATCCTGATGAGCCAGTCTTTGGACTGAGAAGTGTCTAGATCTTAACAACTGAATGCAGTTCATTTATAGCTACAGAGCCTACACAGTCCTGAAATGCACCTGAAGGTTACACCATGCATACATTTCCTAATTTGTTGACTATGGCAGTGGCACAGCAAATAGTATTGTCATGCCAAAGAATGTGAATCTGTGTTAACTTACAAATCATGTTGAATTTAACTCATTACCAAATGCGGATCACAGAATACTTTAGAGATAATACCATGCCTTTTAGTTTCTCCAAATTTAATCTTTGTTTCTAGTATCCACATTGCATGGCTGCACTTGGGTCCTAATCTGGGGATCCTGAGTTGATTTGTCATGTGGTGGGTGTGGTAATGCGCTGCATTAGCGTATGCTCCTCACCTCACCTCACCTCACCTTACCTCACTAGTATCCAACAAATGGAAACCAATGTTCCAAATTACTCATTAGATATAATTAGTAATAAAAGATACATAGTCCTGTCTCATCATTTCAAACTAATGTATGTTCTAAACGGTTGTTAGAATTTTTTTTCGTTAAAGATTTCTATTAAACTTAATTCAGTTCAGAGTCATGGTTGCCAGAGCCTGATCAGAGCACCAGTCCATTGCAGGGTACACTTATGTACCACTTCACACTCATTTATATAAAATAAATTGAAAGTTACCAATCAACACAGCAAACATAAATTGGAAAATAAGTTAGCACAACCTTTGCAAAGATCACATTTATGAATGATGTATTTCTGCAAATGCCAAATTACTGCTAATTTGCAGAATTTATCTCATTGGAAAGAAAAGCATAAAACATTGCATGTGTAAATGTTTGTGTACCATGTCAGTCAGTACGTGGTAACTACCCTTTTGGCAGATATATTAGCTTCCCTATGTTTCATGTACTCGGTTAACAGTGTTCCAATTCTTACTTTAGGAATTTTTTTCCCATCTTTCTTGCAAAACACTTCAAGTTTAAAACAATTCCTTGTTTGCCTTTTGTGCACTTCATGTTAGAGGTCTACCCTCAAGAGTATATAGGCCATTCAGAAACCTTAATCTTTCATTTCTTGAGATGTTTCACGGTTAATTTTAAGATATGTTTACATCATTGACTTATTGTAACAACTAAACTCTTTGTACTTTCCTGGTTGCATATTTTAGACATTTATTTTTGTAATGCAATTGCAGATTAAGTCTCTTTAAGATGTCTCTTTCATGTAGATTATGTTTGTGGAAGCAATGATGCACAGTAAACCAGTGCACAAGCATCCATGTGCCAGCTAAATCTACTTACATTTTATTTAATATGGGGGTTTTTCTTTGCATACTTGACCAGTCTACAAGTAGTTCTCATGGAGATTTTTCTTATTATTCCCGGTAATTATCTTGACTTTAACAGTTGCCCTCAACTTTATTTATTAATGTATAGTGCATAAATAATGATAAATGAATAAAACACAATGCTGTACAACCTCCCTCTAACAAATTAACATTGAGTACTTTTAGACAACAAATTATTCAGCATAAGTTTGTCAAAAAATGCTTCTGGTGCCCCCTTATATGAACAGCAATATGCCTATATAGTGCCTTACGAAATGTGACTGTCAAGTTAGTTTTTTTTTTAGTCATTCTGGTGTATATTTATTTATTGATTGATTGATTGCACTTCTGTAAAAAGGCACATTTCCCACAGGAGACAAATTAAGTGAGTAAGTTAGTTAGACTTTTTATTTCTATTTATCTATTGTAGAAATTATAAGAAGGAAATATTTAGATATCTGTTTATAGGCGTTCTTTGCTTTATAAGAATTCATTATCTTTATTTTCACATCCTCAGTCAGCTGCCTAGTATAACTCATGAAAGGTTAAAAAGGACAGGGAATTTAATAGGCTTTGGAACTATCTTCACCTGACTTGGTTTAAGGCCTGACAATATTAAAAAAAAATAAATAAATAAAAAACAACACGGGGATCTACTCCATAAAAGTACCCAAACTCACACATATGAATCTAATTTAGAGTAATGAACTAACCTAACCTTCATTTCTTTGGGATGCAAAGAGGAAAAAGACCACCTATAAGAAACCCAATGTAGACACACGGGTTGTGCAACTTCCACCCAGATAGTTCCCAGGCTGGCATAGGAACCAAGGACTCCAGTGTTATGAAGCAGTGGTGTTAACCACTGTGCCACTGTGAAATCCTTTAAAATAAAGTGTATATTTTACACTTAAGTGATCTATGTATATTTTATTCGATAAAAACTCAAGCAACCTTTAAAATAAAGTGCCAAATTTACATAAAAAGTAGGAAAAATGAAGTACACTAACAATACATCAGTATACAACCATATTTAATGATGCCTCTTGTAAAAATTATAAAACCACAGAATTGGAACAGCAACAACATAATACTTATTGTTTTTTAACTGTAACTGGTACATGTTAAATACTAATATACTTTTTTAGAACCACCATAATTAAAACCAAACAAACATTTACATTTGTGCATTGCTCATATCAACAATGTGCTCATTATTTCCACTCTTTATAAAAAATATTTTCAGTTCTCAAGAAAACATGGCTTTAATTTTGCATGACCAATGGCTTCAGTGTGTAACAGAAACACAAAAGTTTAGGTCCAGTGAGATTCTCTTAATCTTGGCATTAAACTTGACTGTCATTTTGTGAAACTACACAATAACACACAACTGCAGGTCCTCTCAGAGTGTCCGTGCTTTTATGTGTCCATTCTATTTATCTCTAAAAACACAAATCTGTGCTATTAAAATATTTCATGCTAGATTAGGGGGCACCTGCCTTGGCTCTCTACTGGCACCTAGTCGACAGCTGCTCTCCAGCTCCAAGCTCTTACTGTCACAGTATATTTACTCCAGTTTTTGCTGCTTCTGCTCCCCTTGCTTGAGAAACATTAAAGATCAGTATGCTCACATACGCAGACTAACCCTAATTAGTCAGACCACATTTTTCAATGTAAAGCTCTTGATTTAATAACAGCTCTGCTCACTGGGGTTATGAGATATATAATGATATCGAGTTACACATTAACAGTTTTAATACTGATATATTGAAGACATCATTCATTTTATTTAAAATTGTTCCAATATTATGTGACAGATAGTTTTACCAATTTAACCATTGATGTCTGACATATTAAATTATTAGAAAAATTCTAACTCTATAATAGCCTTACTTGGGGTCAATAAAAAATAAAACAGTCATAACAGGGGTTTTTTGAGGTCACTGGTGTGAGCCATTTAGTTCCTGCAGAGTTAAGAGTTATGTATGCAATACTGTACTTACCATTAAATTGCTGCCGATCAAAATAGGCATAGAACTCCACTAACCTCCTAAAATCCGCTTCATGATTTTAATGGACAGAAATGGAAGATACAACTGAAAGGCTTTTTTTTTTTTTTTTTGGTCCTGAGAGGTTGCATCTCAGCTGTTTGGGGATAGTATTGCCATATCAGTCAATGAAATGTGCCACACACAAGCTTCAATGAAATACTGTAACTGTTGTTTACAGTTTATTGGTATAAATGTAAAAACAAAAGCCTGAAAGGTAAGCCTATAGACTCCACTTTGAATTGCAAGAATAGGCATGTTGTTTTTCTAAAACTTCATCACTTGAGAATGCGATTTCCGGTGCTACATTAATGTATACCATCATTGTAAAAAAATAAATTCCTAAAATACCAAAAGTATCCTTTGATTTGCCAGTAAATCTACATTCCCATAGTCAACTATACTCTTGAACACTATGTAACCAAAAGAATGATATTGCCATTACAAGTAGAACGATTTAGTTTCCTGTGTAAGGCTGAAGAGCTAAGCAGTGCCAAAGGATCTCACTGTACTGATGCTTTGGGTGTTTTCGTCATATCTTGGTCTGCTTGGATGCTCCTGAAAACTTCCCAGGAAGAGCTGGAGACTAACTGACTTGGTCATGTGACCTGAGGTCCTGCTGTAATCCCAAGGAATATTATTCATGACTGCAATGATCTGAGCCTTTAAATTTTTTTTCAGTCCCTACAAAATCATAATTGTTTTTAAGCTATAGCTTGTTGTTTTGCATAATATGTGCCAACAAAGCATGCAGGCAACAGAACACAATCCTATAACAATGATTGCTATACGTAAGGTGCATGCACTACCATTTTGACAGCAATTTTTATACATATCTGATACAGATCAGATTTTGCTGCAAACACCCAAAACCACATGTTATCTAATTTTTTGAGATCTGATACTGCCTACTTTTGTATATGGTCCTAAATTCAGAATTAAATCTGATTGTCAATATCTATACCAAATCAAAAATATGAAATTAAAAATGTGATCTAAATGTACACAGTCAAATGAATTTTTGCTCAAAGATGCGGCTTGCTTACTTTGTTTTTGCTTTGTTTAGTGATCATGCAACACAGGAGAGGAAGGCAAAGGGAGATGCAACTGTACAGTTATGCAAATATTATTTGTATCATTCGAAAATTCCCCAGCCATTTTTAATCATCAAAGCAGCAAACAACGCCATCCTACCACTTTTTCACTCCTGTAGTGTATAAAAATTCTTCATTAAATGGAAGTGGAGGAAATCAGGGCAAAAAAGAATAGGGCATATTATGCCATATCCTATATATGATGACTGACCATATTGTCTGATTAGAAGAGAAAAAAGAAGAGAGTTGATAAGTTCACTCCATGTGCACTAGAAAAAAATAATTATTTCCTAAAAATAATTATAATTGCAGAGGTTAGATGTGAGTGACAGCCACTGATAAAAAGGCACTAATAAGTCAGAAGGACTGCATATGCAATCAACAAACACTTTAATGTAGCTGCCATTGACGATACCAAAGTGTGTTATCAGTTGCACACTATTCTGTGAAAGACTTACTGCATTGAGCTGCCAAATTAAACTGTAGCTAATTCTAATACATTTGTACAAATATCATTTAAAATATGCCGATATAAATGTACCCACTGCTTTATATAAAAGGTGTTCTTTTTTCATTCTTTTGTCTGGCTAATTTTACATAGAATCAAAAAGATGAGGCAAAAAGAAAAGAACTGCTTTGAAGAATACAAAATACTGTTATTTCTATGTGACAGGAGTCGTCTTCCTGGCATTTCAATGTATTCTATATATTTAAAAAATCCTTCAGTAAGCCAGGGATTTAAAGAGCAAGTTGAGTGGGTGGCATAAATAGACTTTGTCTTCACCTGAAAAGAGCATAATTTTCCCAAATTACTTAAAATCACTGCAGAATTACAGGGAAGGAAATACGCAGTTTCATAACCAACAAATCACAGTAAATCCCCTAAGAAGGAAACATTATTGCCCATTTTTAAAAAAAGAAATACACTTACTCAACTGATTCTCGTGTCTGTCTTGTCACAGCCTGAACAAGTGTGTCTTGGCCTGAGCTCACAATCTGCCCCTCAATATTAGAACACAGCTCAGTTTCACCCTCTATGACAGATCCAAGGGCATTATCTATATAACGTCGCAGATACCTGACAAACTCATAGCTGAAAAATCAAAAAAATGCCTAATGTTAATACAAGTATAAGCTTATATACTATATAATTTAACATTTTAAAAACAGATCTGTGGAAGAAATCTATTTCTTTACATTTGCAATATGTAACACACTATAATGTAATCAATAAGTAATATATTTTACTTTAAAGATACAAATAAATGTTTCAGCCATCCAATACAATTTAATTTATGCAATATCCCAATGATTCTAGTGTATTGTACATATCAAAGGTACACAAATACTTGTAAAATTAAGTAATATAACATCTGTTCTGTCTATTCAGTCGCTTACTGTTCATGTGTTGACCACAACATGTAACCCCTCCAATGTGCTTAAAACTACAATTACTTAAAAACACTTTTTTTTTTTAATCTTCTGATATTGAAAAAGAGCAAGACAGATTATTGCTTGAATCCACAGAAAACATTTGCCAGATATGATCACTTATATCTACTCCAAAAGTAAGCTACCTAGCTTAGCCAAAAAAAACAAACACAAGTTCAGAAATAGGTTGGATAAGTGGTTAAAGTTAGTTATGGCTAAATCCTTCAGTGAAGCTACCTGCAACTAGCCTGATGCAGCCACTGAATCCAGCAGTTGATCTACAGTAGAACTCAGGAGAGCTTCTAATTAGCGCGAGTCAAAATCTTACTTCAACAAAGAGCAAATAAGGATAAAGCTAAAAGCAACTTGTGACAAAGTATCCTGTATCAGTACACATAATTAACCTCCTCTGCTATGTGTGGTATGCAATGAAGTGCTGTCCAATAAGTCTCAAACATTCACTATTAAGGCAGCACTTAAGAAACAAATCATCTGCAATATAAAGATATTTTTTAAAGAGCATTGTCTTAGCTTTTGTCAAGCCTGTCAGTAATGCATACACCAGGAGGCAGGGATGTGCACAGAGGTGTTGGGCTAAAGGGGCTGAAGCCCCTGCCGTTTTCCACTCATTTCTCCAAGTGCACTTTTTTCCTCATTAGGACACAATTGATTGCTTACGGTCACTGCCATTTCTTTCTAAGAAACAGAAAAAAACAGTGACCTGGGCCACTGTTTACCTATTCTATATGTAAATAAGTAAAGTCTGGTGTATTGTCATTATTGCTATTAATAGTAGAAAAAATATATAATAAATATTTGTGTGCTGGTTGTGTTGGTTTTCTATTATGTTGTGTCGTGAAAGGTATATACCCTGTATAATGTCTGTGCATTTTGCTTATAACTCTAGCTCTTCTACTTGGACTGTAAGGTTTCCTAGCCACTATCTACTTTTAAAAAGTATTAGAGATTTATACAATAACTCTTTTTCACAAAGCATAATATTTCTGTCTATTAAGTGCATCACACAGTCTGAAGATAAAGAAGACAGGCATTTCAGTAGTACAGTGTGTTACAAGGTGTTTAGCACATGCAGGTATGACTTTCACTGGATTTTGTATGTGTGACAACAATGACCCTATAAGCGAAACGGCAAACGTCCATGAAAGCGAATCTGTGTGATATCTGAAAAAAAGCAAGAAACGCAGAAGTTGCCATTATTAAACAATATTGTCTCACTTTGCATTGATGACATGGCAGATGAAATGCTAGGGCAGTTAGTGTAATACATAAGACACAGTGCATAATTTGCTTTGCAACCGGATGAGTCTATCTACAGAGTGAGCTTGTCTAAGCTCCTTTTATACATCAGGCATTGTCATGAAGGTACAACTGAAGAGGAAATTTTGTGTACCAACTCTGGCAGGAAAAGACATTGAGACCACAATAAAAGTTTTTAAATTAATGCCTTAATATTATCACGCCTGTTAAATAAATTAGTTGTCAAACTGACATTTAAGTCATTCAAATGAGAAAAAAATGTCACAGCCAATTGTGTCATTCAAGTGATCTAAAATTTTGATATTGGTCTATTATTTTTCTTAAATATTTGAAGTACTGTAAGCTTGACAGGCTGACTAGTAAGAGAAAGAGATTGATCTATAATAGCACCAACAAAAAACTCTTTAGTTTTTACCAAAATTAATATGGAGTACACATGATTGACACTGTTGATGCTCTGACTCTTTACCTAGATCTCATCTTCATTAATAAGCAATCTTGAAAGAGTACGGTCATCTGTAAAGTATAATAAATTAAGACAGCTCCCTACACTTTCATTTCATTTATGCAAATTGAAAATAATCAAGATGACAAAAAAACAACCCTAGGGTACAACAGTATTTAAAACAATCTCAGTACAAAATGTAATATTCAGGAAAACCTTTTGCCTAACAGATCCTTAAAACTTTTTACAAAACATTAATTAACATCCAAAACCCCCAATCCTTCTAAAAAATATAAGAACTCTCCTCATAATAAAAGCCGAATTAATGCCTGTAAAATATACAACAACAACATATACAACATTTGCAGATAGTAAGCAAGTGTACTAAATTCATGAAATTCAGAGATGCGCCTTCTGCCCTCTGTATTCTTTGTAAGTAATTTAAAGGGTTCAGCTGGTCTGTAAAATGCTTACAACTTAACCACTCAGCGTATTTAACTAACAGGGATGCTGAGAGCAACCTCTCAAGAGGTTCCAAGATTTTTTATGTATAGGTATGACAGTTAAGCTGTTTAATAAGTTTGGAATATAACAAGAATTAAGTATCACTTGAATTAACTGAATTACATTCATCAGTATACACTTAAAACACCTTTCCTTGCACTCCCTTTTTCAACATCTGTAAAAATTATCATCTTTGAATCCCCTTAATTAGCTGACTTAGTTCTAAAATCAGCAGTGTCAAATATTTCAAAAACTGACTCAAATTGTTTAATAAAGATGGATTAACAATGAAATCCTCACTCTGTTTTCTATCTTTTTCCATCATTTCATTAAGCCCCCTTCCAGATTTGTTCAGAATTGTCTGTGAGAAAGCACAAATTAAAATATTCTTATTTTTTCTTTCTTTAATTTTAATCTGAGTTCCTCTCAAACAACAAACACAAGTTTAATAATTACAAAAAAAAGCAGTTTTCACTAACTCAAACAGTTTTTATATTAGCAAAAAGTTTTAGAATTTAAGAGTTCAGTGATTGTAGATTTGCACAAGGAATCTTGTCAACATTTGTATAGTCTGTCAACATATGTGGGTCTCTAAGTCAAAAAAACATATGCCAGCATGGCATGTGGTACCAGAGCAACTGGTCAATAACTTCCCCTTGGTCTCCTTTGTCCATTCCTGGATTGATTTCCATATTACAATTGTTATCTGTATATAAAAAATGATTGATAATTTTGCGGTTCAATTTCCTGCTCAGTGATCTAAACACTGACTGGAATGCTTCTTTACATAGCACTCATCCAGAATGCAAATCATGTAAATGCAGCATGTTTCATATTGCTGCAGGGTTAGATGAAGCCCAGGAACATAATCTAGAAATCTGTATTAACTCTTCTGTTAGATAAAATGAATTTAATCATACATTCATGATTTTTATCCCCTACCTGCCCAAGCAGATTAAAATGTGTCACCCAGTTATTATGGACACAAATAGCCAAGTCAACAAACAACAAAAATGTTCTTGCAACCAACAATATTAAAGTCAATAAGAAAATGAAGATTATTTAGGAAAAAGAAAACAAAATAATAATAATAACAATAACAATAATTACAAACATTCAATGACATTTAATAGATATTTGAAATCAACTACAGTTATATACATATATTATAAAGATTTCTGTTTTTCAAGTACAGGAGTTGTGCTGTAAGTTGCCCTAGTGAAGATTGCACTGGCATCAGGTACTTGTGTGACTGTGCAATTTATAACCAGCACCATAATTAGCACCACAGAGGACACTACACACCTTATTTATACCAAATTCGTCAGAAAAATATTTCCCAAAAGTGAGAATAGTGGGGGACCCCTACTTCAAAAGATTACAAATGATAAACCCATTATGGTTATATGTGGCTTTCTGCAGACCATGAAACTAAGAAGGTGACCTGGAGGATGCATGGCCCTTTAAAAGTGAGCTGGTGTTACAACAGATATAGAAATTTTCCAGAGATTTTATATGTCTCCAGTATGGTATCAATGCCTCTGAGCTGCATGCCTCTCTGGAGAAGCATAGAGCTCTGTAAACTGCACCTTTAGTGAGTGGATATAGTTTCTGTCTCTGTGATTTAGACTTCCAAAGGATAATGTTCAAGTGTGATTTGATACTGTATTAGCATTTTTGTTACATGAAGGAGAAAAAATGCTCCTGAGGTAGATGAAACTGGGTATGACTGTGAAATTTGATGTTGAAGTGAAAACAGGGTGGGTTCTATGTGGTAGTAGTTTATATGATGCTTTTTGTTTATTTGACACTGACCTGTAGACCGAAGAAGTTATAAATGGGAGAAATGGTGTTGAAAGCTTTTTGCACTGATGACAACGACTGGGCCTGGATACTAAAGGTAAATGATGTGAGAAGTTGAGATCTTAGTAAAAGCTAGTAGATGTCAAATATTAAAGAGGCTACCATCCAGATATTGTATGTGGACACCATCATCATTTCTAAGGTGCTTATGAGTAAGAAATATGACAGCAATGAGGAATATGTTAAAAATCATGTTGCAATAATCTCCATACTGAACATGCCCTTACTGAAAATTTAGCTTTTGTTGACATAAAGCTGAAATCAAGAAATATCACATCAGGTCTTTTTTCACTTTTAATAAGATATTGTGACCAATAACATTTAAGTAAACAATAAATTGATCATTTGAAGAAAAAAACTCAAAATAAACCTTTTGATGTCCTGACTGTATGTATAAATGTGCACAGCGTTTATAGTCAAAGCTCCATAACTGTATTCAGATTTAACTGATTTTATTTCTGGTTATGTTAAAAATTAATTTGCCTTCACCTGACATCAACAAAAATGACTCTGATTTCTCTCCACATTTCTTGGTTGCATAGTGGACATAGGCCCATGCAAACATCATCTTATTAGCATGAACACAGTTGGTACTGCAACTTTATACATTGTTTACTTCTTGAAACGTCAAAAGCAATCTGTATTATAATATTTATAAGAAAAAATATTTTCTTGTAACCGTTAAAAGCCCATCAAACAATCTATCTCAATATATATCTATATATCATATATATATATATCTATATATATCTCTCTCTATCCCTCCTCGATCGCAGGGGTTACATTCCAGAACCCCCCGCGATAGGTGAAAATCCGCGAAGTAGAAACCATTTTTTTTATTTTTATATATTTTAAGCCCTTAGAAACTCTCCCACACTGTTTATAAATATTCTCCGCACAGTTCTACAGTAAACCCTAGTTTATCACGGTTAATCTGCTCCAGACAGATAAATGAATTTCCCAGAAGTAGGATTCTTTATTTATAAATATTTATAAATATTTTCGCATATAGAGCATTGAAAACCTGTTTACGACCTTCTAAATATGTTTTTAAACATTATTAGAGCCCTCTAGACATGAAATAACACCCTTTAGTCAAAAGTTTAAACTGTGCTCCATGACAAGACAGAGATGACAGTTATTTCTCACAATTAAAAGAATGCAAGCATATCTTCCTCTTCAAAGGAGTGCACGTAGCAGAAAATGTCAGAGAAAGAGAGAAAATCAATAGGGCTGTTGGGCTTTTATGTATGTGAAGCACCGTGATAAAGCGGCCGCAATGAAGGGATCAATGTGAAGGTAGTCTTTCAGCATTTTTTAGAGGTGCGTCTGTATCTTCTAAGCAAACAGCCACTGTGCAAACAGCCCCTCTGTCAGGAGCAGAGAATGTCAGAGAGAGTGAGAGAGACAGAGAAAAGCAAACAATCAAAAATCAATACGGGCTGTTAGAGCTTTTAAGTGTGCAAAGCACCGTGCGGGAAGCATATCGTATATCATTGAGGAGTTTTATTTAATATGTAATACGTGCTCTGATTGGGTAGCTTCTCAGCCATCCGCCAATAGCATCCCTTGTATGAAATCAACTGGGCAAACAAACTGAGGAAGCATGTACCATAAATTAAAAGACCCACTGTCCGCTGAAATCTGCAAACCAGCGAAAAATCCGCGATATATATTTAGATATGCTTACATTTAAAATCCGTGATGGAGTGAAGCCGCGAAAGTCGAAGCGCAATATAGCGAGGGATCACTGTATGTGTATATTATATATATATATATATATATATATATATATATATATATATATCTATACTAATAAACGGCAAAGCCCTCACTCACTCACTCACTCACTCACTCACTCACTCACTCACTCACTCACTCACTCACTGACTGACTGACTCATCACTAATTCTCCAACTTCCCGTGTAGGTAGAAGGCTGAAATTTGGCAGGGTCATTCCTTACAGCTTCCTTACAAAAGTTGGGCAGGTTTCATTTCGAAATTCTACGCGTAATGGAAGTTGATTTTCTCCATTTACAGTAATGGAGTTGAGCTGGAGGGGCGGAGTTTCGTATGACATAATCACGCCTCTCACGTAATCACGCATTACGTAGAAAGCCAGGAAGAGCTACAAAACGCGCTTTAGAAAACATGCCTTATATAATTAAGAAGGCAGCGAAACAATTAGAAGCGAGCGACTGACATATAAAACCATATTCAGCGGCTCACGTGAACTGACGCAGTGCGCAGACAAAAAGTAACAGTTCCAAAGAGTGCTGAACAAAAACCTAATTACACTGCTACGCTCGAATAGATAAACCACACTCAGTGGCGCGATGGTAAAGCATTCGCCTGTAGCGCCCACGTCCGAGGTTCGATTCCTGAGAGGGGATGCACTAAGTATGTACGCGCGCTTCTCGATTTATTTTAACCTCGCATCCCCTTAGTTTGAGACGTATGAAAACGCATGCGGTTAACGCAGAAAGACAGATCACCTATTCACCTATTGAAGCTTCATGAATAATGGATACTTTATTCGCGATCAATGATTGTTTTGGTAAAGCCATACTCAGTGTATTCATTAGATGAACGGTAAAAAAGTAAGAGCGAGGGGACGGTAACTTACTGAAGCACACAAGCAAAACCACAATAGCACGCGGGCTCGATGTACTGACTTGCGCGATCACATTCCAAAAAATATTTCTTTTCAAGTTC
>JANRMT010062791.1:88596117-88612376 GCA_026402145.1 Polypterus bichir lapradei | reverse complement strand
ATCATTAATATGTAGATACTTTTCACCATATTGCCATACAAATAAATCCAATACATTATAAAAGTTACAAATAATAAAACTGCTGTGAATATTCCCATTTGACCATAATATATGCAAGAATACAAGGCAATGAAAAGATCAAGCTCCAGAATTGAAAAACCTTACTTTTCATGTACAAACTACAGCATTTTTCCCCAAACATACAAGTTAGTATGTACTGCTCAAAAAAATTAAAGGAACACTTTTTAATCAGAGTATAGCATCAAGTCAATGAAACTCCTGTTATATTGATCTGGTCAGTTAAGTAGCAGATGGGGTTGTTAATCAGTTTCAGCTGCTTTGGTGTTAATGAAATTAACAACAGGTGCACTAGAGGGGCAACAATAAGATAACCCCCAAAACAGGAATGGATTAATAGGTGGAGGCCACTGACATTTTTCCCGTCTTATCTTTTCTGTTTTTTCACTAGATTTGCATTTGGCTATGGTCAGTGTCATTACTGGCAACATAAGGTGATACCTGGACCATATAGAGGTGGCACAGGTAGTCCAATTTCGTCATCAATATGTGCCATTGCCAGTAGGTTTGCTGTGCCTCCCAGCACTGTCTCAAGGGCATGGAGGAGATTCCAGAAAACAGGCAGTTACTCTAGGAGAGCTGGACTGGGCCGTAGAAGGTCCTTAACCCATCAGCAGGACCGGTATCTGCACCTTTGGGCAAGCAGGAACAGGATGAGCACTGCCAGAGCCCTACAAAATTACCTCCAGCAGGCCACTGGTGTGAAAGTCTCTGACCAAACAATCAGAAACAGACTTCATGAGGGTGGCCTGAGGGCCCGATATCTTCTAGTGGGCGCTGTACTCACTGCCCGTCACTGTGGAGTTCGATTGGCATTTGCCATAAAATACCAGAATTGATAGGTTCACACAGATGAGAGCAGGATCACCCTGAGCACATGTGAAAGACGTGAAAGGATCTGGATAAGCCGTGGAGAACATTATCCATCTATCCATTATCCAACCCGCTATATCCTAACTACAGGGTCACGGGGGTCTGCTGGAGCCAATCTCAGCCAACACAGGGCGCAAGGCAGGAAACAAACCCCGGGCAGGGCGCCAGCCCACCGCAGGGCACACTCACACACACCAAGCACACTAGGGACAATTTAGAATCGCCAATGCACCTAACCTGCATGTCTTCGGACTGTGGGAGGAAACCGGAGTACCTGGAGGAAACCCACACAGACACGGGGAGAACATGCAAACTCCACGCTGGGAGGACCCGGGAAGCGAACCCAGGTCTCCTAACTGCGAGGCAGCAGTGCTACCCACTGCGCCACCGTGCCGCACTTGGAGAACATTATGCTGCTTGTAACATTGTTCAGCATGACCGGTTTGGTGGTGGGTCATTGATGGTCTGGGGAGGCATATCCATGGAGGGATGCACAGACCTCTACAGGCTAGACAATGGTACCTTAACTGCCATTAGGTATCGGGATGAAATCCTTGGACCCACTGTCAGTCCCTATGCTGGTGCAGTGGGTCCTGGGTTCCTCCTGGTGCATGACAATACCCAGCCTCATGTGGCAAGAGTATGCAGCCAGTTCCTGGAGGATGAAGGTATTGATACCATTTGCTGGCCCCACACTCACCTGACCTAAATCCAATAGAACACCTCTGGGACATTATGTTTCGGTCCATCCGACGCCGCCAGGTTGCACCTCAGATTGTCCAGGAGCTCAGTGATGCGCTGGTCCAGATCTGGTAGGAGATCCCCCAGGACACCGTCTGTCGTCTCATTAGGAGCATGCCAAAACCCCCGTGACGATGTAGGTTCAGGCTCCACACTCCCATCTGCTGTTTGGGAACCCTTGAACCCAACACCGTCGATAATGCTACCGAGTGAGCTAGTCAGTGGAGGCAATAACTTCTAAGCAAGGGGATGGTTGAAAGTGCAAAAGTGCTTTTATTAAAACAATCAAAAACAAAGTGTCCATAAAGTGCAGTGCTTCTCAAGTTCAAATAAATAAATCCATAAAACGTGGAGGTTAAAATCAACAAATAGAAAAACCAATCCATTAAAATTCAGAGGTTAAAACATTTCTTTCAGGAGCAGTCATTAAAAATCTACAACAACAAATCCGGTGCATCGTTTCTGTTAGCGTCTCACCTGCTTATCCCGTTTGGGCTTAGCAGCAGGCAAGACGCTCTCTGCAGCTGCCCTCCTCTACACACTCACACATGAGACTGGAGACCTCCCGATCCCTGGCTTCGGTCTGGCACTCATCCCAGTCCCCGAGACTTGATGTCCACCAACGGCCAGGTCGCCCACATTGGGGACTCCACCACCAAGCCTCCCGACTTCCGCTGTTTTTCCGCGGCCTTCTGCGGCTCATCGCTTTCCTCTGGTCACTCCCGCTACCTGGGCGCTCAGCGGGAGCAACGTCAACTCAAATGCTTGGGTGTAGGCCCAACACCCAGCTTCCTCGCAGCTGCCCTCGAGCGCTCGTTCGCGCGCTCACCACACGCTCCGCGTGACTGTCTCTCCTGCACCGCCTGCTTCCTCACTCGCTCACTACAACCTCCGTCTTCTTTTCCTCTCTTTCCTTTTTCTGATCTTGTTCTTTTTTCATCCCCCCTTAACCGACTCACGCTTCTTTTTTATAACGTGAGGGGCCATCACAGCTGTAGCATATTAGCCTTGGGAGCAATCACGGATGTGGGCAGTTCCTCACCTGTGCACTCAGTGAGAAACGCCCACACCGCCGACTGCCCCGCGGCTTGCTACAACAACGCCCCCCTCACGAAGCCGCCTTGGGTGTGGTGATTATTTATTTAAAATGGCCTTTGCTCAACGAGCTGTGGACCCATAACACCACACCCCCCCCAACGTTGTCAGGTATGTATACAAGTATGTGGGGGACATAAAAACTACGGAGTATGATTTTGAGTTGCTGCAATGAAATTTCGACAAATTGGACTATCCTGCTGCGTCATTTTTTCACTTTGATTTTCAGGATGTCTTTGAATTCAGCCCTCTGTAGGTTGATAATTTTCATTTCCATCAAATGATGTGGCATCCTTTTATTCCTAACACATTACCCAGTCCATATCAGTATAGATATCCAGTATGATTTTTTCCCATTGAGATCTGATGTGTTTTCAAAGTGTTCCTTTAATCTTTTGAGCAGTTTATAAATTGTGTCCAAAGCAAGACAGCATTTACTTAATTTAACTTCTGCAGTGGGTACTGTATGAAGTACATCTTAATAATTATTGATATGTTAAATTACATTAAAATGCAGGGAGAAAGTGGCTGTAAAGCTAAAAAGATTCATCCTTCCATCCATTATCAAACCCAGTTAACAGAACTCAGAGTAATGTGAGTTGGAGCCTGTTCCTGGCATTAAGCAAGAGGCAGGACCCAACCTGAGATGCAACACCTATCCATTGTAAAGCAGGTCAATATGATGACCAATGTTGATAAAATCAATTCACTCTGTTTGTATTTTTAAGTATATACATTCTTGATTGGAAAGTTTAAAAGTTTGGCACATATAGCTTGCTCAAGTTAAAATATTACATTCACCTACAATACAATGAACACTGTCACAAATAAATGCATATTAAAATAGCTCTGCTTTTATGTAATTCCAAAAGAGAATAAGGGAGTATTTCATTTGAAAGTAATTTTCGAGTGTGACTATTTAACAATATTAAATTATTCTAAAGTGGAAAAAGAATCGGAAATCTCTGTTCTAGAACTTTCTTAATATGTGGTACAGAATACTTAGCAATTTTTTTAATTATGCACAGATGTTCAAAGATAGTCCCTTGTTCCTGTTTGCAGATAGACTTAGTATCTCAGAGTTGCGTGTTCGGACCAATTCTCCTTTCTCAATATGTGTTGCCATTACAAGGTGTAATTAGAAGCATAATATTACTTTTCAATCATATACTGATTACATTCAGCAGTATTTATCATTTAATTAAAAAAATAATTAATTAACTGCTTTACTTATGGAAAGTGATTAAATAATCTGCAAAGGAAAAGTAACTCCAATGCTAACTATAGGAATAATGAAAGCTTGAGATTGCAGGTTTAAAAAAGACATTAGAAAATCAAAAATACAATTAGAAAAAATATTTTCAAAATGGTGAAAGATGAATCAAAGAGATTCTTTAAGGTTATTAGTAGTCAAAGAGGAGGTGAAATGCATTTAAAAAAATGTACAGGCAAACTAAAATATGCAGACAGTTAAACAGCAAATGGTCTGAACATGCATGTTTCTGAAGTTTATAAGTGTGAAGAAGTTAACCTCTCAACAGGAACAGGGACTGCCTCTCATGTACCTCAGGACCTAATGACATATGGTAGGGACTGGGAACCAGCAGAAAAATAAGGAAGGCCGACAAAAGAGGTGATGATGCAAAAAATTGAGTGAGTTTATTGTGCGATACGTAATTAAAACAGTAGCAATCGCTAAAAAGCAAAAAATTAATGAACAGTTAAAAACGTTCTCACTGTTCTTAAAAAGCTTGTAAAATAAATAATTGAAATAAATTAGTTTAGCACATCCAATATTGCACAAACCCATAATCAAAGTGTGTAAAAAATCATCAAAAAAAATTATTAGCCTTGATCAAGAAATCTCCCTTTCATATAGTATGCAATCAGAGAGTTCAAAATGACTTTCCCTTCCATGGCAATTCTGTAGCACCCTAGATTACTCTACAGACTCTACAAACTATCCTTTCCCTAACAGTCGTATCCTGCACTCCCCTACCTCAAACAGGCAACTGCTTTTTAAAAAGTTGCCAAGCCCAAACTGACCTCCCACAGCCCTGTCACATGTATGTGCACACACTAAAATAATGCAACTTTTTGGAAAGCATCCTCACTTGAATCAGTCTGTGGTGCCTTAACACAAACCCCACAAAAGACAAGAAATCGTTCTGAACCAAATAGTCTGCCCACAACTCTCCAACCAAGACAGGATCCAAATAAACAGCACAATATGAAGCCACTGCCAGGCACATGTGCACCAGCTATCAGTCAGCTTCTCAAGAATGGCACTACCAGAGAGAAAAAAAATCCTCTAAACAGATTTTAGATAAGATTTAGGAAAAAAATAAATACAATTAGGTGACACATTCCATAACACTGCCAAAGATGTATTATGCACTTTGTAAACTGCAAAGGGAGAAGTGCTGCTTAGATTAAATAAGCTTAAATATAACAAGTCACCAGGACTAGATAAAATTAATCCTAGAATGTTTAAGGAGGTTACTAAATATATATATAAATCCCTGACACATATTTTCTGAAAATCACTGCACATGGTTCGGAAAAGTGAAAATATCCACTGAGCAGCAATTATCTGGGCAAAAATGCCTTGTTCATGCCAAAGGTCAGAAGAGAATGGCCAGACTGGTTTCAGCTGATATAAAGGCAACAGTCTCTCAAATAATGACTCATTACAACTGATGTATGCAGAAGACACATCAAACCTTGAAGCAGATGGGCTACAGCATCAGGAGACCACACCTGAAACCACTCCCGCCAGCTAAGAACAGGCAACTGAGGCTACAGTTCACAAAGGCTCACCAAAATTGAATGATAGGTGATTGGAAAAATGTTGCCTGGTCTGATGTGTCTTGATTTCTGCTACAAAATTCAGATGGTAGGGTCAGAATTTGGCATCAACCAAACGAAAGCATGGATCCATCCTGCCTTGTAGTAACAGTTCATACTAGCGGTAGTGTAATGGTGTAGGGGATATTTCCTTCGCACACTCTGGGCACCTTAGCACCAACTGAGCATTATTTAAATGCCAGAGCCTACCTGAGTATTGTTGCTGACCATGTCCATACCTTTATGACTGCAGTGTACCCATCTTCTGATGGCTACTTCCAGCAGGATAATGCACCATGTCACAAAGCTCAAATCAACTCAAACTGGTTTCATGAACATGACAAT
Source organism: Polypterus bichir lapradei (assembly GCA_026402145.1). Classification (NCBI taxonomy): domain Eukaryota; kingdom Metazoa; phylum Chordata; class Cladistia; order Polypteriformes; family Polypteridae; genus Polypterus; species Polypterus bichir. Next base: position 88,606,397 of record JANRMT010062791.1, on the reverse strand, counting down.
GCGTTCATTGTACTCAAATGGCCTCCACAGTCACCAGATACAGTGCATCCGGAAAGTATTCACAGTGCATCACTTTTTCCACATTTTGTTATGTTACAGCCTTATTCCAAAATGGATTAAATTCATTTTTTCCTGAGAATTCTACACACAACACCCCATAATGACAACGTGAAAACGTTTACTTGAGATTTTTGCAAATTTATTAAAAATAAAAACATTGAAAAAGCACATGTACATAAGTATTCACAGCCTTTGCCATGAAGCTCAAAATTGAGCTCAGGTGCATCCTGTTTCCCCTGATCATCCTTGAGATGTTTCTGCAGCTTAATTGGAGTCCACCTGTGGTAAATTCAGTTGATTGGACATGATTTGGAAAGGCACACACCTGTCTATATAAGGTCCCACAGTTGACAGTTCATGTCAGAGCACAAACCAAGCATGAAGTCAAAGGAATTGTCTGTAGTCCTCCGAGACAGGATTGTCTCGAGGCACAAATTAAAGTATCTATCTATCTATCTAAATCCAGGGAAGGTTACAGAAAAATTTCTGCTGCTTTGAAGGTCCCAATGAGCACAGTGGCCTCCATCATTCATAAGTGGAAGAAGTTCGAAACCACCAGGACTCTTCCTAGAGCTGGCCGGCCATCTAAACTGAGCGATCGGGGGAGTCAGGGAGGTGACCAAGAACCCGATGGTCACTCTGTCAGAGCTCCAGAGGTCCTCTGTGGAGAGGGGAGAACCTTTCAGAAGGACAACCATCTCTGCAGCAATCCAACAGTCAGGCCTGTATGGTAGAGTGGCCAGACGGAAGCCACTCCTTAGTAAAAGGCACATGGCAAGTCCGTCTGGAGTTTGCCAAAAGGCACCTGAAGGACTCTCAGACCATGAGAAACAAAATTCTCTGGTCTGATGAGACAAAGATTGAACTCTTTGGTGTGAATGCCAGGCGTCACGTTTGGAGGAAAACAGTCACCACTCATCACCAGGCCAATACCATCCCTACAGTGAAGCATGGTGGTGGCAGCATCATGCTGTGGGGATGTTTTTCAGCGGCAGGAACTGGGAGACTAGTCAGGATAAAGGGAAAGATGACTGCAGCAATGTACAGAGACATCCTGGATGAAAAGCTGCTCCAGAGCGCTCTTGACCTCAGACTGGGGCGATGGTTCATCTTTCAGCAGGACAACAACCCTAAGCACACTCTGTGAATGTCCTTGAGTGGCCCAGACTTGAATCTGATTGAACATCTCTTGAGAGATCTTAAAATGGCTGTGCACCGACGCTTCCCATCCAACCTGATGGAGCTTGAGAGTTGCTGCAAAGAGGAATGGGCAAAACTGGCCAAGGATAGGTGTACCAAGCTTGTGGCATCATATTCAAAAAGACTTGAGGCTGTAATTGCTGCCAAAGGTGCATCGACAAAGTATTGAGAAAAGGCTGTGAATATTTATGTACATGTGATTTCTCAGTTTTTTTATTTTTAATAAATTTGCAAAAACTTCAAGTAATCTTTTTTTCACGTTGTCATTATGGGGTGTTGTGTGTAGAATTCTGAGGAAAAAAATGAATTTAATCCATTTTGGAATAAGGCTGTAACATAACAAAATGTGGAAAAAGTGATGCGCTGTGAATACTTTCCGGATGCACTGTATCAATCCAATTGAGGACTTTTGGGATGTTGTGGAATGGGAGATTCATATCATCAATTTACACCCAACGAATCTGCAGCAAATGCATGATGTTAGCATGTGAATATGGACTAAAATCCCTGAGGAATGTTTCCAGCACCTTTTTGAATCTATGCAACAAAGAATTATGGCAGTTCTGAAGACAAAATGGGGTCCAACTTGTTACTAGCAAGGTGTATCTAATGAAGTGGCCAGTGTGTATGTGTGTGTGTGTATATATACTGTATTTACACTACCAGTCAAAAGTTTTAGAACACCTCAGCTGCTGTGCTGTAAAGCGTGTATCACGCAAGCTGTCTTCTGATTGGGTTGCGACTTTGGTTCTGCCAAATCTCCTCTTGTCAGGATTGTGTAGGACAACATAATCACTGACACTTTTGATTTTTTTTTTTTTTGCAATTTCTCTAACTGAAAGGCCTACATTTCATGGGGTAATAATGCTCTGTTACATTTTGTTTTTTAATTGCTGTATTCTTGCCATTATCACTGGAATATTGTCCAAGTAGTACTTCAGGGGGTGTAGTAACACAGTCTCTTCCAACCCTGCTTTAAGACAGACAGAGGATGTTTAAGTAATCAACAAAAGATGTTACACCTATGCAAATTGTTTGCTTCAACTTGCAAGGCTTGATTTACTTTAAATGCTGCAGAACTTCTGTCAGTTGTAACCTGATAGTTGTTCCCTGAAAAAGGCTAATTTGTAATATATTTTACATAAACTTTAAATTTAAACCTTTGGCAGTTTACTGCTTAAATTTTCACCATTTTAGGTCATTTATTGCATTTCAACTGATTAAATTTCAAGAAAAACTGGAAAATTACAATATACAGTATATGATTCAAGCCAGTAAGCTTAGCATACATTGCTGTAAATTAATGGAAGAAATTATTATCAAGAACAGGTATATTAGTGAACAGCTAACTTAGGTTTATATAAGAAAGATTGTATTTCACTAATATACTGCAATTATATAAGGAACCAACAAAAGCATGTGATCAGAGACAGGGATGTGAAATTATTTATGTTGAGTTTCAGAAAGGTTTTGATATGGCCCCACATGAGCAGCTAGTGATTAACCAGAAGAAGTTGAAATTCAAGACAGAATCTGTAGACGTGTGCAAAACTGGCTTTAACACCAGAACAAAAATTATAGTGAGGAACTTTTTCAAAATTAGATTATGTTAAAAGTGGTGTCCCTCATACATATAAATGATCTGGGTAAGAATATAAACAACAAGCTGGTTAGGCATGCAGATGTTATCAAACTGACTGATGTTTTTAAAATTATAAACAGAAAAAATACAGTAGATTCCAGCTTTTACTTTATACACAAATTTTGTTTGTGTTTACTAATCTGTTCAGTTCCATGTTCAATGAAATAACATGCATACTGAATTTTAACAAAACACAATAACTAAAACAGAACAAGTCAACAGTTAGGTCTTATATAACAGTGCATTGGTTAGCATGACTAACTACTTCTGTGGAGTTTTACTAGTTTTTCTCTGGTTCACTCTGCTTTTCCTTCCACTCTCGCAAGACTTGCCTGCTTCATTTATTGATGATGAGGCTGTGATATATCCAGGAATCACTAAGTGTATGTGCAGTTGACGTATGCAATCTATGCATGAGTTTTCACAGAGAAGGACCTCAGAAATGGAAGTCACCATTTAAAAGCTGTAAATACTTACAGGGGCCACTAGATGGCATGCAAGAAACTTTATTTGATTCAGCACAGAATTCATGGAATAGTAGGTTCACATTCTGTGTTTAATGGAATCATCAGTTGTGTTGTGCAGTACTGACTGATGGACAAGAGAGAAGAAATGCTGGCAGATACAAAATCACCTTCAATCAGGTCCTGTCCCTTTTTTGTAAATACTATCTTATCAAAAAGACAACAGATACTAATGTGAAAGCCACTTTGCAAAAATCAACAGTAATAGATACTTGGCAAGGATACATTTTATAGTAATAGCAACACAGTCAGACCAAACAAAAAGTTGCACACTTCAATATTTTGTTGGGCCACCTTTAGCTTTGATTATGACACTCATTTGTCACAGCATTGTTTCAACAAGCTTATGAAATGTCTCAAAATTAGTTTTTTTCCAGATTTGCATAAATTTTTCATTGAGATCTTGCATTGAGATCTTGCATTGATTATAGGAGAGTCAAATCAACCTGTAAAGTCTTCTACGCCCCACATCATAAAGAATTCCAATGGAGTTAAGGTCAGGACTCTGTGGTGGCAATTCATGGGTGAAAATTATTATTCATACTGCTTTAGCTACTCTTTCACAATTTGAGCCTGATGAATCCTGGCATTGTCATCCTGGAATATGTCTGTGCCGTCAAGGAAGAAAAAAATCCATCAATAAGATAACTCAGGTGACTTCATTTTCTTGCCATATAGCATTGCTGTGCCTTGATCAGGCCAAATGAAGCAACCTTAGATCATAACACTGCCTCTGCGGACTTGTATAGTGAGTCAAGTATCTCTGCAGCCTAGCTCCAAGTAGGTGGACTTAACTTACTCAACAGTAATTGGCATTATTTAAGTTAGATAACCTCTCACAACCCTGATCGTAATCATTGTGTAACTGGGCAGAGCTCTGGATGTCTGCAGCTAGACTCTACTGGTGCCCATTAGAGTCAGTTTCATCCACAAGTACCTTGCTTTCCAGACAACTCCACCTACATGGAGCTCTAAGGAGGAGGATTTGGGCTGTGGATATATCTACTTAGTTACAGTGGGCATTTTGCATGACAGGTTCATCGCTTTGTGTGCTTTCTTTCTTACACTGATGCACCCATTGCTATGGAATGGGGAAATCAAAACTCATCAGACCACATGACCTTTTTCCATTGTTTCACTGTTGAACTTTAGCAAATTAAACAATTTTTTTTCAGTTTAGCCTCACAAACAATTGGTTTTCTTGTGGCCACACAGCTATTTAGTCCATTCATTTCAGCAATGTCCTTAGTTGTTATTGTTTTCCTGGGGCAGACCAATAATTTGCCATTTTCAAAAGCAATATCTTTTCTGTATCTATAGGAAACATCTTCAAACACAGTTGCTTAAGAAATGAGAAACTACACACTGAACCAATCAAAATTAAAATAATTACATCCAGCTGAAACATATTAATCACTGCAATAACAATCTAATCACCGGCTCTTAAAATACTTGCTTATTTAAATTCAAACTCTGACTTTTTTTGGTCAGATAGTATACTTTACAAAGCTAGATAAGTCCAGCACCTAAGACATTTGTAAGGCAAAACTAATGCAAAAGAAAGAACCATGGTTGTCTTTTGAATACTACCTAAAATAAAGATATACATTTTTAGTTTCTCAAAAATGTAACAATTAAACTTGCCTGATTTTTTGGCAAGTAGTTCCTACAACTTAACAGAAAGATAAAAGATGAGAAAAGGGCAAGATTTGTTTATTGAGTGATAAAAATACCTACTTGTGGAAATTGTCATCAGTTTCCTCCAGATGTAGAAGGATTTCCTCCGCACATTCCACAGAGGGTGCACTTGCAATTCTTTCTTTAACACTCTTCAACAATTGTCTTAGGAGAGACTGAAGTTCAGCCTCGTCATCAGCTGTAAAGTGGGACATCCTAGCCAGAAAGAGGAAGATTTCCATGTAAAAAATACTTCCTTTTAACTCAGGTTAGTTTCATACCTTATTAAAACAGACTAACACAAAATTGGTGACATTAAAATGAAGAAATTATAGAAAACTTTGAAACTATTTCCCTGACTTATACATAAAAAAACTACTTTAAAAATACTGAAAAAATATACAATATGATATTAATGCATTAGTTTAACAAAGCTATATTAGCCTGTTGCTTAAGTAAAATATACTCAGCAAAGCTAAAAAATATTTTAGAAAAGTTAAACTAAAGCTACTTGGCATTTCAGAAAACAATTGCAAATATTTGCCTTAATAGTGAGTGTGGCTACTACAGAAGCATGATTTATATACAAAGTGCTTTGTGTCCAATGTTATCTATTATATAGACTGATTGATTTCCTATTTTTAACAAAATTTATTGAGTAATTCGAGTAGTTGTTTCTGCTTCTTCCAATCATGTGCACTTACTCCAATAAAATTTAGTCATGTATATTCTTTTTATTATTATTATTATTATAGTTGTGTTATGAGATTATATTTTTGTTTTTGTTGAAGATACAGTGGGATGCAAAAGTTTGCGCAACCTTGTTAATAGTCATTATTTTCCTGTATAAATCATTGGTTGTTACGATAAAAAATGTCAGTTAAATATATCATATAGGAGACACACACAGTGATATTTGAGAAGTGAAATGAAGTTTATTGGATTTACAGAAAGTGTGCAATAATTGTTCAAACAAAATCAGGCAGTGCATAAATTTGGGCACCACAAAAAAGAAATCAATATTTAGTAGATCCGCCTTTTGCAGAAATTACAGCCTCTAAACGCTTCCTGTAGGTTCCAATGAGAGTCTGGATTGTGGTTGAAGGTATTTTGGACCATTCCTCTTTACAAAACATCTCTAGTTCATTCAGGTTTGATGGCTTCCGAGCATGGGCAGCTCTCTTTAACTCACACCACAAATTTTCAATTATATTCAGGTCTGGGGACTGAGATGGCCATTCCAGAACGTTGTACTTGTTCCTCTGCATGAATGCCTTAGTGGATTTTGAGCAGTGTTTCGGGTCGTTGTCTTGTTGAAAGATCCAGCCCCGGCGCAGCTTCAGCTTTGTCACTGATTCCTGGACATTGGTCTCTAGAATCTGCTGATACTGAGTGGAATCCATGTGTTCCTCAACTTTGACAAGATTCCCAGTCCCTGCACTGGCCACACAGCCCCACAGCATGATGGAACCACCACCATATTTTACTGTAGGTAGCAGGTGTTTTTCTTGGAATGCTGTGTTCTTTTTCCTCCATGCATAATGCCCCTTGTTATGCCCAAATAACTCAATTTTAGTTTCATCAGTCCACAGCACCTTATTCCAAAATGAAGCTGGCTTGTCCAAATGTGCTTGAGCATACCTCAAGCAGCTCTGTTTGTGCTGTGGGAGGAGAAAAGGCTTCCTCTGCATCACTCTCGCATACAGCATCTCCTTGTGTAAAGTGCGCCGAATGGTTGAACGATGCACAGTGACTCCATCTGCTGCAAGATGATGTTGTAGGTCTTTGGTGCTGGTCTGTGGGTTGACTCTGACTGTTCTCACCATTCGTCGCTTCTGTCTATCCGAAATCTTTCTTGGTCTGCCACTTCAAGCCTTAACTTGAACTGAGCCTGTGGTCTTCCATTTCCTCAATATGTTCCTAACTGTGGAAACAGACAGCTTAAATCTCTGGGACAGCTTTCTGTATCCTTCCCCTAAACCATGATGGTGAACAATCTTGGTCTTCAGGTCATTTGAGAGTTGTTTTATGACCCCCATGTTGCTACTCATCAGAGAAAATTAAAGGAGGAGGGAAACTTACAATTGACCCCCTTAAATACTCTTTCTCATTATAGGATTCACCTGTGTATGTAGGTCAGGGGTCACTGAGCTTACCAAGCCAATTTGAGTTCCAATAATTAGTTCTAAAAGTTTTGGAATCAATAAAATGACAACGGTGCCCAAATTTATGCACCTGCCTGATTTTGTTTGAACAATTATTGCACACTTTCTGTAAATCCAATAAACTTCATTTCACTTCTCAAATATCACTGTGTGTGTCTCCTATATGATATATTTAACTGACATTTTTTATCGTAACAACCAACGATTTATACAGGAAAATAATGACTATTAACAAGGTTGCCCAAACTTTTGCATCCCACTGTACATCATTCAAGTACTGATTCTGAGCAATTCCTTCAAAGATGCACTACCTGCTGCCAACTATTTCATTGTTTCACCTAAAAAATAAAAAAAATCATTCAAAGGTATACTGATCATTTGCTTGTGTGTGTGTTTTTGGATCATTTCAATTTTCTCAGCACCTGTTTACTCATTCATATATGTCTTATTGAAGACATTAAAACTTGCAAATACAATTTAGATAGCAGGGCACATGCACATATACACAGCTCCATGTGCAATTTAACAATAATGAAGTAGCAGGATATGATACTTCACTCGAGGCTACGTGTAGGAGCTTCAGCTGTACTGCCCTATGCACATGCAAGGTCAGATCTAGATCTTATACGCTGTGCATGTTCTCTACAATGGACAGGCCATGTTAATCTGTACATTATTTTTGGTATGGTGTTGGTATGATTTTTCGCCTACATCTGCAAAAGAGGTGTTACGTAGCACTGTACATTTACCTTGATATGCTGCATCTTTTTATAATTTATAGATGTCTTTCTGGAAAAATATGTCCAGGCCAATAGTTAGATAAAACAGGAAAAGACATGATATTTATGTCACCATAACTAAGTCCCTTCATTCTCTTCTTTGCTACATGCTGAGGGTATTGTATATTTTCTTTATATCTTATATTCCAAATTTTCTTAGATAAACATTTGGAAATAACTGCAGCACCTTTATGTTGATGGTGTGACATATCACTTTGAATAATAACACAGACTGTGGGTGTCCTAATGTTATTCAGCATATATGTAAGTAGTATGTGCTCTGTTTGTAGGCTGCCTTGTATAAGGCACTGGATGCTTCATCAACTACATAGTTGTGAGTTCTTTTCTTATATACAAATTATTTTGGTGTAGCTTTTGTGAAGGTTCATAATTACGAACGTCAGTTTCTTGTTTTCATTTTTCATCATATGCTTGTTTTGTGGAAATGGTGTGTATTTGTGATGGAAATCTTTACACTTGGGAGGTAAGATTAATTTGCCTATAGTGTTGATTTTCGAAATTACAAAAAAAAATTGTTTTCTTTTGTTGTTAATTGATGTTATTTGTTTATTAGCCATGGAAAACCTTTTGCTCAATTGAACAGAGGAATCAAAGGCTTCTGAAAGGTCAAAAAGGACCTCTCCTCAGACTTACCAGGAAAAAGAGGTTTGGTACAATGGACCAGATAAGACAAAAGTTTGAAAACTTTTGAGGTAAATACCTAAAGATTTTTTTTTTTTGCTTTTTTATTTTTGAATTTGTGCTATTGCATTTGATCTAGGACAAATACAGTTTGAAAATAAACTGTGTATTACCAAGACAACGACTAACACATGTATTTTATGTGAAAGTGGCATATTAGACAGTGTTGTGATACAGGCAAAAGAACCACCAGTTGATGATGTTGAACCACAACTGAGGAAGATAAGAATATTTAATAGAAACAACAGAATTTGGTATATTCATTACAAAACAAGGAGGCCTGTTTGTTGCAGCCAGATATGGAGATTATAAAACTATAATTTCCACCAGTACTCCAGAGGATGAAGCATTAGCTATCTGCACAGAAGGGCAATTTCAATGTACGCAGCATATCACAAAAACTACCTTAATATAAGCCTTAAACATTTCTACAGGTACACATGGTGTATGTCTGCTCAAAGATACTGATAATTCCAATGACCCATATGTTTTTACACTTCATAGGAACCAATTTTTAGGCACCATTTCAGCGACTATATAGAATAATTTGCTGTTGACATTGTGCTGCCCTGCATCTTAGAGATGGGTGAGGAGGATGCTGTAGACACTCTGGAACAGTTTTAAAAAGATGATCACCATGAAGGTGAGAGAAAAGAAAGACTGGATCCTTTTAGTTTTACATTTAAAAAATGGAAGACGTGCATCTTTTCCTTAACATTTTTGTAGAAAAAAAGAATTTCTGTTTCTTCAGTCAGATTCCACTTTAAAGATGTGGGACAGGTTCTATGTGCAGTTTATTTTCAGTTTTATATTTTAATATGTTACTGTATTGTGTTTGTAATTGTATTATTTTCACTTAAATATTTATCTGGTGTACATTATCATGGTGTCTCATTGTAATGTGTTGAGCTTTTTTTTCTTTTCTATCTTTTAAGTAAATCGTTAAGTTTAGCAGCTTGTTGTTTGTTTATATAGTTTTGTATCTGGAAAAAGCAAAATTTCCTACTTGGGACAAATACATAGGATTTTTTTAGCTTTTTTTTACTTCAGATGGGCCCTAACAGTCCTGAAATTCTGATCCTTAACTGTATTTTTTCATGTTATCAATGTTAGAACAATTAATACACAAGTTTAGCATATGCCAGGCAGCCATTATTAATGCAAGTGGTAGAAATAGCTTTTAGCATTCCGTACAACTGTTGTTAAAGTCCAAATAATTGTCAAGTTTGTAAGAACCACATTTCAATAAATATGAAATTATAAAAACACATAAACAAAATACATATTTATGTAAACAATCAGTCACAATCTGCATACATTTCCCAAATTAAATGTTCTTCAATAAATACAGTAAGCTTCTAATATAAATTATTTTGAGTGAAAAAATAAACGTTTTTGTAAGTTAACTTCACCCTCTTATGGCAAGTCCTCAAAAGATGTCAGAGGGTCTGTAGTCAGACAATATTGTGTGCTACTCAATACAGATAGATAGATAGATAGATAGATAGATAGATAGATAGATAGATAGATA
>JANRMT010062791.1:88566052-88596107 GCA_026402145.1 Polypterus bichir lapradei | reverse complement strand
ATAGATAGATAGATAGATAGATAGATAGATAGATAGATAGATAGATACTTTATTAATCCCAAGGGGAAAATCACAAAGGGTTCAGCAGTGAAAATATGTACTGTATTGGCAAATGTTAATGTCTGCAATAAGGCAGAAAGGACAATTAAATTGTGGCATATCATTGGAGAAATGGCTAAGAAACAATACAAGAATACCGAACCTGCAATAAAAACATAACACACCCGTTATAATAAAAAGAATGCAAATAGCAAACATAAATTTGAACAAACACCTAGGCCAATTTTTTTTTTTTATCACTGATTAACTTTTATCACCCTAATAATGTCTTTAGACTGTGGGAGGGAACCCAGGCAGTTCATGAAGGGAGTGTCCTAGACCTAAACTCTGCCTTATTAAGTGGCAGCGGCATCTTCACTGCCTCAATTTAAGCCTTTAAACTTGGCCCCATTGTTTTGGACCTGTCAGAGGGGCCGCAACAATGATGCAAAAAAAAAAAATTTTAATCCAGAAAGAACCATCGTGTACTTATACAGTACAGTGCATCCGGAAAGTATTCACAGCACATCACTTTTTCCACATTTTGTTATGTTACAGCCTTATTCCAAAATGGATTAAATTCATTTTTTTCCTCAGAATTCTACACACAACACCCCATAATGACAATGTGAAAAAAATTTACTTGAGGATTTTGCAAATTTATTAAGAATAAAAAAACTGAGAAAGCACATGTACATAAGTATTCACAGCCTTTGCTCAATACTTTGTCGATGCACCTTTGGCAGCAATTACAGCCTGAAGTCTTTATGAATATGATGCCACAAGCTTGGCACACCTATCCTTGGCCAGTTTCGCCCATTCCTCTTTGCAGCACCTCTCAAGCTCCATCAGGTTGGATGGGCAGTGTCGGTGCACAGCCATTTTAAGATCTCTCCAGAGATGTTCAACCGGATTCAAGTCTGGTCTCTGGCTGGGCCACTCAAGGACATTCACAGAGTTGTTCTGAAACCACTCCTTTGATATCTTGGCTGTGTGCTTAGGGTTGTTGTCCTGCTGAAAGATGAACCATCGCCCCAGTCTGAGGTCAAGAGCGCTCTGGAGCAGCTTTTCATCCAGGATGTCTCTGTACATTGCTGCAGTCATCTTTCCCTTTATCCTGACTAATCTCCCAGTTCCTGCCGCTGATGCTGCCACCACCATGCTTCACTGTAGGGATGGTATTGGCCTGGTGATGAGTGGTGCCTGGTTTCCTCCAAATGTGATGCTTGGCATTCACACCAAAGAGTTTAATCTGTGTCCCATCAGACCAGAGAATTTTGTTTCTCATGGTCTGAGAGTCCTTCAGGTGTCTTTTGGCAAACTCCAGGTGGGCTGCCATGTGCCTTTTACTAAGGAGTGGCCTCCGTCTGGCCACTCTACCATACAGGCCTGATTGGTGGATTGCTGCAGAGATGGTTCTCCTCTCTCCACAGAGGACCTCTGGAGCTCTGACAGAGTGACCATCGGGTTCTTGGTCACCTCCCTGACTAAGGCCCTTCTCCCCCGATCGCTCAGTTTAGATGGCTGGCCAGCTCTAGGAAGACTCCTGGTGGTTTCGAACTTCTTCCACTTACGGATGATGGAGGCCACTGTGCTTATTGGGACCTTCAAAGCAGCAGAAAATTTTCTGTAACATTCCCCAGATTTGTGCCTCGAAACAATCCTATCTCGGAGGTCTACAGACAATTCCTTTGACTTCATGCTTGATTTGTGCTCTGACATGAACTGTCAACTGTGGGACCTTATATAGACAGGTGTGTGCCTTTCCAAATTATGACCAATCAACTGAATTTACCACAGGTGGACTCCAATTAAGCTGCAGAAACATCTCAAGGATGATCAGGGGAAGCAGGATGCACCTGAGCTCAATTTTGAGCTTCATGGCAAAGGCTGTGAATACTTATGTACATGTGCCTTCTCACTTTTTTTATTTTTAATAAATTTGCAAAAATCTCAAGAAAACATTTTTCACGTTGTCATTATGGGGTGTTGTGTGTAGAATTCTGAGGAAAAAATGAATTTAATCCATTTTGGAATAAGGCTGTAACATAACAAAATGTGGAAAAAGTGATGCACTGTGAATACTTTCCGGATGCACTGTATATGTAGTAGGCTCCATACAGTAAATAGTAATTAATAAATCTGTGCCTCATGATTTTAAAAAGACTCTTGCTGCATAGAATAAAATAACTCCAGGTTTTCTTAATCTGTTACTGTCCTGCTTGGTAGCCCACCATACATTAAAGAGTTCAGTTTGATTTTCTTTATATTAGGATGTTTCCCGAAATACAAAGATCCAACTTCATACGCAGAGAACCCTTCCCAGAATGGAATGGTGTTTTGTCACTCAACTCAATAAAGAACCATAAAATGCCATAAAGAAGTAATCGTTTGCTGTCTTGAACTAAATTAGGAGAGCATGACAATGTCATCATATAATGATGAACACAAGTACACACAGCGGTATAAATCATTATAGTTCATATTCCTTTCCGAGTATGTTGACATAATCACGTTTTTGGAATCACATCCATTAGCGTTCTTTCAAATCTCACACTCTCAAACTACAAATTCTTAACGAATGTCCACATAAAGTACATATCGCAATTCATTTTGCTTCATGATTGTTTAGGGCACTGTTTTCTGTAAAACCCAGTTTGGTTTAACGTTGAGGATTTAAACAAACGTGTCGGAGGTACGTGAACGTGTCGTTCTAAATTACAATTGTTATGAGATCTATTTCATTTTGAATTTAAAATCACTGCAAATCTGGACGAAATGTCATAATTTCTCTTCTTTTTCCAGTACTAAGAAGTCAGTTTTGATTGTCCTTTGCACATTTGTCCCATTTATTCAATGAGTTATAGCGCTCAGAAATGACATAAAAAATGGTGGTAGGCTATTTGAATTGGACTTTTCAATACGTAAACGACAGATTTTATGTAATATTTATTGTTCATATTCAGAGCAACAATATTTTAATAAATATTTCAGGTTAATCAGCCCCTTATTTTTCATTTGTCCAACGAATACAAATTCGATCTCTCATTCTTCCGCCCGCCACCTTTGTTGAGTTCCGATGCGCAACTCTCCTAGGAGGCGCTATACGGGAAACACTCAGTCACTATGGGCCAGTTTAAAGTCTCACACTATCACTTACTGAACGGTTTTTGAACACCTGAAGGGAAACCATGCATCTTGTTGCAGCTACACAACCTATTATGTCTTTACGCAATGGATCGTGAGGGCAAGATAAAAATGCAAGACAAGTCCGATTTCAGCTCGCTTTGATGCGTGAAATTGACACTAAGGACAGTCTTAGAGCCCCACCTGTCTACAAAGCCTGCGCACAACTCTTACCTACCGAACTTATAAACTTCATTACATGAAACTGGTTGCTCTTTCCTCAAGTTTAGTGACCACCACAGGATTTTTACTTGGCTAAGCAAAATCTAAATATGCATGCGTGGCTAATAATAACGGCGGAAAAAAAATAACAAAATCAACCTCCAACATAAGATGAAGTAATACGTAGAATATGACACCTACATTGTATGCGCCACTGAGCTTTGCTTGTATGCAACGAACGATAAGCAAGAGTATCTCACTTTCTGGTTTGTCAAATTAAGCTACTGCATATTATAAATATAAGCATGCAGTTTTAAACCGCACGGCTAATAACATTCTTACCTGGCTTTTGTCAGATGAAAACAGCTTGAACAGAACAAAACAAAACATAAACAAAGCGTTCTACGCCGAGTTTAAAATGTATTTTAGCATGCATTTATATGTGTAAATTCCTGTTGCATGTGAATTTCTTTATTCACAAAAAGCAACAAAAAATCCTATTCCAAGTATTGTTGAACGGTCACAGGAAGTAATTTTATCACTATGGAAACAAACCAACAACACGTCATGTGGGGTTCTTAGTGCAATGGATCATGGGAGTAAGGACTACGTAACACTTAGCCGCTGTAAACTAACACAGTGCAATAATCAATCAGATTCAGTGATTCATTCACATCAGACCCAAAAATAACGATTGTAATAAATAAACGCATGCGTTTATAAGCGGTAGCATTTCCTTCATGTTAAAATAGAACAGCCAAAAACAGATTAGTTAGGCGTCGATGTGCACGCAGAGACGATGATGGATGGATGGTTGGGAATAGCATAGGATAATACATCTTAATTCGTAAAAGTAAAACTCTGTCTAGTCTGTTTAGAACACTGAATGCACACTGGATACTAAACATTTTAATTTCAGATTTTTAACAAGATATTGTAGCTAGCAATATATAAGTGAAAAACAAATGGATCATTGTGGCACAGTGGTAGCGCTGCTTCCTCGCAATAAGGACACCAGGATTCATGTCGGTGCGTACTGTATGGAGTTTGCATGTTTTCACTCTGTCTGTATGGGTGTTTTTGCATACCTCAAAGAAACACAAGTTTGGTGAATAGGTTTGGTCTTGGTGTGTGTGTATGTGCTCACTCTGCGATGGAATGACATCTTGTTCCGGCATTGCACCCTCCTTTTGCCTGCTGGTTGCTGGGATAGACTACCAATGGTCATGCTCTGGATAAGCAGATTTGGAAATTGGATGCAAAAATAGATCCTTTCCAGGACAAACATGTTAAAAATTGAATGAAAAAAATGGGTGAGAATACCTGGAGAAGCCGGCAATAAAAAGCAGCCCCCTAAGCAGTGCAGTGGAAGGGGCGCAAACAGCGTCTCTCGGCTTTTTGCCTTACACTCACTACTGATTACGATGTTCACTGCCTCGGTGTGCCACCTTAAGCCTTGTTTATACTTAGCCCTGTTAGCAAATAAAGTACATTTCTATTTGCGGCTGCTGTGTCTATCCGCACGTAGTCAGTCAGCAAGCAGGTGATAGTGTTCGGCCAATGTCGTATACCAAACAATTTTCATAAAAAGTGAGTATCTGCTAATGGAAGGAGAGTTGTGCATGTTTGCACTGACTTTAAGAGAAAAAAATAAGGAAAAGGTGGAATGTCAAACCTTTTAAGCGACAATGGCGAAGGGAGGGCGAGTATAATATTTGCATAAGTGTGTGACCTACGTGATGAAATAAATATTTTTGTATGTTTTCCTTGCGTCATCATCTTTCCTGTGCTCATCATTCTGACACCCACGCAGCAATCGCCTCCTCTAAATTCATTATACACGGCGCCGCGTCCGTGCGCAACGTGAGAGACCCGCGACAGCACGCGTCTTCTCGTCTGACGTCATTTTTGGCTTGCGACCAATGTGACACCTGAAGTGTAAACCAGGCTTTGATCCGACAGCAGCAAGTTTTTTTTGCTAAAGAAGTAAATAGTGCAGTATATATATATATATATCTCACCAGTATCACCCGTATACATCAGAATATATTAGCTTGGCTGTTAGAATCTTAAATTGTAACGCATATCTGATTTTTTAAATATCACCAATATTTTTACTTCAAGTAAATCAATATTGCGTCACGATACACGTTACTATACGTAACACGCTCCACTTTTAATGCCTAACTTCCAACACCATGTATGACTGATGATGGGGAAGGCGTGTGAGCAAGGCTAGGCCAAGGGCAACCTTTAAGGAGCTGCAGTAATTAAAAGCAGCCTCTCCCTGCATATTATATACATTTTGCCACCACTAGTCTGAGGTATAGAGTAGCAGCCAAGATCGAAGATAGTTCCCAGAAACCAGAACATTCATGCCTCTGTATATTTTTCAAGAAGATTCAACGAATCTCTGAAAACAATACCTGCAACCAAGGTAGAATTTTTACCCTTAATTTCGAAAAATGGCTTGTTGAAAGCTAAAACTGCTCATCACCCAAACATTGCAATACCCACCTTGTCAAACACAGCTACACTATAAAATAATGCTGCCAAAGCGGTTCTTTGGTGCAATGCCTTAGGGATACCATTTTTTGTTCCCAAAAGACTCATCCACATGAAGGTTCCAGAAAGAACATTTGTTTAATTAGATATGTAATAGGCTCCATCCATCCATCCATTTTCCAACCCGCTGAATCCAAACACAGGGTCACGGGGGTCTGCTGGAGCCAATCCCAGCCAACACGGCAGGAACCAATCCCGGGCAGGGTGCCAACCCACCACAGGACACACACAAACACACCAAGCACACACTAGGGCCAATTTAGAATCGCCAATCCACCTAACCTGCATGTCTTTGGACTGTGGGAGGAAACCGGAGCGCCCGGAGGAAACCCACGCAGACACGGGGAGAACATACAAAGTCCACGCAGGGAGTACCCGGGAAGCGAACCCGGGTCTCCTAACTGCGAGGCAGCAGCGCTACCACTGCGCCACCGTTGTAATAGGCTCCATACAGTAAATAACCATGAAAAGATGGTAACAGATCTGTGAAATACCAGTAACTTATAATTGTAATAGGATTGCATACAACAATACAAGCAGGTTTTCATCATGTTAGTGTTCTGCTAGGTAGCCTACCATACATTAAAGATGTGTTTTTTTTAGAAAGCCTTTCAAAATTGAAAGAACCAACTTCATATGCAAAGAATCCTTCCCACAATTAAATGGTGCTTTGTCAAGCAATGGTTCTACAAAGAACTACACAAACTAGTAAAGAATCATAAAGTTCAATTAAAAGAACCAATATTTTTAAGAGTGAATGGCAGCATCAAGCTATGGAGATGCCTTTCATCAGCATGTTATGGGGCTCCAGTCGACAAAAAGGGGAAGATGAATGGTTACAAATATCAAAGGTATTTTGGAACAAAACTTGCTGGATTCAATCATAAAGCTGAAGGTAAAAATAACATTACACTTTTTATCACAACAACAGAACTGTGAAAAACATTAAAACCTGGAATGTCCCAGTCTTAGTCCAGAGCTCAATCCTGTAGATCAGGGTCAAAGGAGCCTATCCCAGTCATGGACAGGGCACAAGTGCATCCCAGGGCAAACACACACACACACGCATAACATATCACAGAAACACTTGGTTCAATTTCATGGCCAATTCACCTAGCCTGCATGTCTTTAGACAGTGGGAGGAAACTCAAGCAAATACAGGGAAAACCTGCAAACTCCACATAAGGAGGACCTGGCATGCGAACCCCTGTCTTCTTACTGGAAGGCAGCAGTACTACCACTGTGCCACCATATAAAACAAATAAAAAATCTGACATGATTTGTCTTGTTTTCAGTTTTTACATTGAGAGGCACAGATACTTCTGCAAGGGTTTGTAGAATTTTGTTGCCCGCTAAAATTAAGTGCTATAAAATGCAATTGAAATACTTCTATTTACAGAGAAATTTAAAGGATACTCCACCTAAAAACTATATATTTTTTATACGTTAACCTGTTTAATTTGTAGTGATGGTCAAGAAAATTTCTAATCCCATGTTTTTAAACTGAATGGAGAGATAAAATTTTATGATATAACAGAAGCCAACAGTTACCAATGCAGTACAACAGCTAACAATGTGAAAAACGTTTATGGAAAAAATGAAAATCTGTTTATTGTGCTGTCTAATCCACATTATCAATCATCCAGTCGTGACGTGCAAAACACAGGCTTTTTTTGCTAAAATATTGTTAGTTACTTCTGTAAAAATCAATGCATACTACAAACAGGACACTAAAGCTTCATGGGATTGTCTTTTGAGATGAAGACAGGACTCTTGACCAACAAATGAAAGGGAGAGGCAGATACTGGGGCAGCAGACCATATCCAGGTGAAATCGTACAGTGGGGTGCTTAAAAGTAGCTATACTGAAGTCTCATTTTTCTTGAAGCAGCTGTACATGTGAGATACTCTAAAGCAGTTACACAGAACTCTCAGTTTGTTTAAGGCATATGTTGACATGCAGGTAATGCTGCACACATGATGCTCTCTAAAGCAGGTATACCTAGCTATCATACGCACATCATAGTTTGCTATACCTGTGCTGCGTAGGTGAAACAAAATAGCAAATAGGTGAATTTCCTTGATAAGACAACTGAACATACCTTAGAGAATGTAAATTTAAAGCTTTGACATTGACTCTTAGTACAAATTAGACTAGACTGCTCTTAGACGCTTTAATCTATTGTACCCCAGGGTCTATATCTAGCTGAAGTTCCAGTTCCTGTTTACTTATACTTTCCTCAGTCTAATTTTGGTTTTAAATTACTTTATGAAGTGAAGTACCACCCAAGCGTGACCATGCTCCACTCTTGCTTCCCTTAGTTATATATTGGGCCAAAGAGTATTAATTATGCAATCCACTGTATAAAAATACTCACCCCACATACAATTTGATTTGGTTAAAAGGGTTTGGGGCTCTTCTGTGTGTCCCTGTTTACTTTGATTTGTCAAAGAGTCACCATTAGTCACAAAATCATGTACTTTTTAAAGTAGACATTATTTTCATTTGGCAAGTAGTTGAATGAATTAGGGAGATGAGGGGAGTAATGCAAGTTTAATATTAAACAGTAACAAGCCTGAAAGCAGAAAGGGTAATAAAGGGAATCAACTGAGTGTAGCTGGGTTTAAATTAGTCACAGTTCAATAAACTTTGGTGAGCAAAGAATGATAATGGACTTTAACCAAGTTTTACAGATGGATGACACTTGGTGGCCAAGTCATGATAATTAATAAGCTTAATTCAGTTTTAAGTTTTTAAAGATTGTTAGTGAAAAAAATGTTATCTGCATTAATAAAGGGATAACTCTGCCTGGTTGATATCTCTCTGTCATTTCCACAGATAGCGCTTCACAAACATTAACACTGCTTTTACCAGTCCCTTATCAAACGGCATGTAACACAGACATATGAATTGCACTTGTCATTCCAACAGATGATGAACATTTGTAGTAATGCATTTTATTACTGTAAATGTTTGTGAGCACCATCTGTTGGAATGATAAGTGCTATGCATTTTCTTGCTACATGCATTACAAAATACATTCCTATAGATAGTGCACTGCAAACATTAATGCCGAAGTCTACATTGATCATTTAGATTTCAACGTGTCTTAGATGGGTAGCACAGGTAGCTTGACATAATGCTCTATGAAGTCATGGTTCTGCATCTCCCGACTGAATAAGATAAACTTCAAATTATTAACCCTCCTTTTGATTATTATGGCTATATCTTTTTCCACTCACTCATCTTGTAGCCCACCTAATACAGTTGTGTTGTTGGAAGCAAGTGTTAATTCTAGCAGAGCTAAACACTAATTCAAAACCAATCCTAGACAGGCTAGCAATCTACAGTAGGGAATATTTACATATACACATGCCCAATTAACTTCTTACCCCATGTAGATGTAATGATGGCCGAGGAAAAAAAATAATCTAATGTTTTTGTGTAGGGTAGCAATGACATTTCTGAAGGAATAGAAGCCTATGATAACCAGTGCTGGACAACAGCAAACAATATTATAAACGCCCATGACAAAAACTCCTCAAGAAAGAACTCTTGATCAATGAATCAAAGAGGAAATGGATCTTTAATTCAAAAATACAACCTGTGTTAAGGGGTTCCTGTTTGTGGACTAATTTCATTTTACTGTGGTATTTCTTTACCGATATTTTAACAAAAAAAATGCATGCGTTTTGCATATTATGAGGATGCGACTTGGATGACTTGACGCGTAAAGGGAGATTTTTTCATATACCATTTTTTCAATCCTATTCAATTATGGGTGGGCCACCCTGCTATACAGAGGATTATCACATAGTGGTCTGTATTATTTTTTTTTTTTTTTTTTTTTTTTTTTTACTGGACTCTTCACATGATTAGCTTCACTTACCTAAAAGGTCTTTTTTCTTTAGTAGCTCAGGTTATTGAGATTACCTTTTTATAGTCATTGTCTAATGTGTATGATTCAGTTTCCCCATCTTGATTACAAAGCTAACATAGGAAACTTGAGTTTTTTGTTATTTGTGCACCTCTCCTACAAACAGTCATTTTGATTATTTTATTTTAGGAAAAGCTTTTACAGGATTTCAGTCAGATGCACTTCCCAGTGATTGTGTTAGAGAGGCTTCTTTATCCTGAAATTAGAAGGATAATTTAGGAAACAAAGGCAAAAGGCAAACAATTCACTGCAAGCCAATTTAAAGCTTTTTTTTTATTTTAATCTCTGATGCAAAGCTGCTAGTACACTGAAACCGAAGTAGCCAACATGTCCCAATTTCTTTGCAAGTCTCTTTTTTACTTGCTTTGATTAATCAGTGTCACCAGTGTCTATTAACATTTGGAATACATTTGCTGGTAAGGCTTTTCCAGTTTTCTCTTTCATATTTCACAAAAACTTTTTACCTAATTGTAACATGTGGTTAACCACCTCCTTTGTATAAACTGTTTAAGAAAAAAGCAAAAACAACAAAAGACAATGTTAATCATAAATGTATTAGTTTATTGAGGAACAAAGGTATCACAATACATACTTTGTAATTATCAACTTATTTAAACAAGAAAAATATATCAGTACTACAACAGTATGCATAAAAACTAGAATAAATGAAAAAAAAATATACCACTTCAAAAAAGACCTAGTCATTCATATTATTCAATTATAAATGTTTGTACATATACATACTTTTTATACATAAGTTTTATATTTGTTCCTCATTCTGTCTTTTCAGGAACATCAACTACTTTAACATCTACTACTACAGCTCTGAATTTTTTTTTCAGACAATTCTGTTCAGTATGAAATTATTTATTCTATTTTGCATAATACACCTTTATTACAGTACCAAAGACAAAAGCTAGCATAGACATTATTTTCTAATCATCAGCTTTCTGTTAGGCATTTGTGAGGGTGACGTTACAAAAATGCCTATATGTATCAGCCTCCAAAGTGATGATTTTTCTTTGAAATTTTCACTCTATGACTCTCAAAAACATATCTGTAATAATGATCTATTTAATTAGGCCACTAAAGAAAAACAGATTACATATAAAATACTTAATAGTATTTCAGTAATCAACACCAAAAAGACTTTAAACAATAAATTATCCTTGTAAGCAGTATCTGCTTATGAAAAACATTTAATAAAGTTTTGCCTTGTAAACATTCTTATTTCCTTTGCATTCACAGAGGGATTTTTTTTATATTATCAACAAGGGAATTCACATATCTGCTAGTTTTTATACAATGCAACTTGGCTAATTACAGTCTTTATAGTTCACTTAACATAGATGCAAGTTGCTGGTAAACCATTTAATGTACAAAAAGAGTATTTCAGTCTTTGTGTTTATATATGTCAGCTTTTGAATTAGCTGCTAGACTTCTGCTCTGCTAACACTTCTTCAATTACATTTCTCATTAGATTCATCTCATGCACACAGATGAAACGCGTATGTAACTTGTGATGAATACAATATGTTTATGTAACAGAGGACAAGGTCTACTCTGTCACATTGAATCTGTTTATGTTTATTATAAAAAAAAAACTAAAAAAAACCCTAGGAAAAAAATAAAGGTATAAAATCTAACAAACACAAATATTTCTTAACATGAAAAACTGAAAAATCCTATGAATTTAAAAAGTATAAACATAAGTGATTAGTGTTATCACTTAAAACAAAATCTATTCAAAAATATATTTTTATTAAAGACAGCTTCTGTCTGATTAGTGTATCTTTTTAAACAAAAACAACAGGCACAAGGATCCCTCAGAACCATGTTTGAGAACACCTGACTTTACTTACAGAACAATATTAGGGGAGCTGTGAGCCAATATGTCTAAAGTGGGCATGACCAGACCTATATTACATGTACAGTATATTCTTTCTTATAATTTCCATGGTGAAGTTAACCACTGCCCCCAAACTACATCCTCATAAGTATTTGGTTAGATCAAAAAACATGCATGAAAGCAAAATTACACCTGTTTATTCCATCAAAATCCAAGGAGGAAACAAATATAATTTAAAACAAGATGGAGATAATATTACTTTTACTTTTTTGACATTACATTTTACTTACATTACCATGTATTTACAGTTGACTCACTCATAATGAGGCTTTAAATGAAATGATACATGTTAACCTTTTATACTGTCCCTATGGCCCGAGTTTAGAAAAGGCTGTGCCCTCAGATCCTTTAATGAGAGATATGAGAATGTAAATTCAGGGTGTGACTGGCTTACCTGGGAAAAGGACTACTAAAGTGGAGCTTGTCACAAAACACATTTAAAATATATTATAATCCGCTCACTCATCATGTAAAAATCAATACTAAGCCACAAATTTCAATTCTAATATAACTAACATTTGTTTTGTGGCTTTTAAAAACATGTAAATAGTTCAAGTGCAAATGTGCTATGAATGTGCAGTTTCAAAACAATTTAAGGCTGTATCAAAACTAAGCCATAAAAACAAAAAGGAATTCCACTGTTAAGTTACATTTTTTTCTGAATATAAACTTCTTTCACACAATAACAAAAGAACACTTGAAATACATCAATTTCAAGTTATTAAGGATACCAGATGTTTCTTATAGAATTCACAGTTGTGGTTAGTTAATATCAAGAATACACTGCAAATTTATGCAGCTTGTTCTTTTATTGCACATTGTTTGTACAAGATATTGGAGCCATACCCCCACATCCATTCAGGCATGTACTGGGCAAAGCAAAACTGTAAAAAAAAATAAATAAAATATAACTATTAGTACAGTGCACTATTAATAAACAGGATCAGCAAATAAGATTAGCCAAACCTGAACTCTGTCGAGGTAGAAAGAATTAACTAATTAAAGCAGAACAAGTACAATGTCAGCAAAATAAGTAAATAATAATAGATGTAATAATAATAATAGCCCACGCTAACATGCATACATTTGAAAACTCATCCTTTAAGCAGGCAGTATGGCATAATGATTACGTCTTTGGACTTCAAACTCTGAGGTTGTGGGTTCAAATACATAAGGATCTGAATACTTAGGACCATGTGATATTTCAGTTTTTCTTTTTTAATAAATCTGCAACAATTTCAAAAATTCTTTTTTTTTGTCTGTCAATATGGGGTGCTGTGTGTACATTAATGAGGGAAAAAATTAATTTAAATGATTTTAGCAAATGGCTGCAATATAACAAAGAGTGAAAAATTGAAGGGGGTCTGAATACTTTCCGTACTGATATATATATACCGATATATACTGTATATCTCTAAGGAACTAGATAAAATACTGACAAGTGCTCTTGACAAGGTGAAGTGCTTTGAACATACTTTGATTAATACATTTTTTAGTGTGACCAGCCAATTATCTGTGCGTGACATTGTGGGTTTGAGAACATCTCTCAGTTTGTTGGGGACATGGCATAAAGAATGGATTGCAGTCTCATTCCTGGGGACCCCATGTGGCTGCAAGTTCCAACCAACTTCTTGTTTTAATTGGACTCCTTGCCTAATTAAGCAACTTATTATTCCCAAATGTTTATGTTTTCAAGTTAATGGAGAAAATAGAAAACCAAGTTTAAAATGTCTAACATCAAAATAGTTACAGCTTTCAATACATTGGGTCATTTTACTGTAGGTCTGCTATGCTTATTATTGTCATTATTAGGATTAAAGTAAGTCAGTAAACTACACAGAAAAAGGTTTGATGATTTTGATTAAGAAAATAAAAAAGTGTTTAGCATTTAAATCTACAGCAAAAACACAAATGTTTCTAAATGGTTTTAGAAATGTAAAAATCCCATTGCTGTGCTTCTCTGTATGCAAAATAAGAAAAGAGGAAAAAAATGACTCAGTAATTGTGAAACAAAATCCTGCAGCCACACTGGATTGCCCAGAAATAAGTTTGAGAACCACTGGCATGCCAGCCTGAAAATGTCCTCTCTCTTTTACTTCCTTGCAAAGATATGTGCTCTATGAACACTACTCATCAGCTTTCATATCCTTTCTGAAAGTGTAAAGCTTTCTGACTTTGAAACAAGGGTGTATTTTATTAGGCTGTTATATCCAGACTTTGTTGTTATTCATTTATTTTTGCTGCTATTACTGATTTTATTTGCTAATAAATACTTTACATTGAACTCCTATAATTTGTCTGAACATCTTAAGTGATTGAGGAAATTAATTAATTAAATAAATGTTTTCTCCAATCAGTAAATTGTTAACTAAATCATATTTAATATACAATGAAAGCAGTTAAAACAGTTGATCCAAACTGAAAGATAGTTTGTGGCATAGCAACATGCCTAGCTCTCTGCCCAAAGCGGAGCTGATGCTGGAACGTTGGCTTGTTTAAAAAGAAACACAATTTCTTCTGCAGTTTAGATTGCCAAATGTGCAGATCATGCTGCTCAGCAAAATCAATTTTTTAACATTATAAAGGCTATGCACATCTTAAATAAAATGGTTTTGGGTTTGTCCCAGGTTCTTTTTTAAAATGGTGCAGACAGCCTGATGACCATTCTACTGCCCTCATCTTGCCGGAAAGGAGCACCTTGGAAGAGTTATACTGATTGCTACCTTATTAGTATTCTTTAGTGTAAAGGTTTACTCCCACTTCCCTTCGCCTTCTATATCTGAAACAATTACAGAGACTGTTATCTTTAGTAGAAGACCTGTTCAGACAGAACTCATTTGTGTGTTGCACAGAGCCTTTTGTACACGATTTTTGATTGATTATTAATGTCCACTTACTATATGGGGTAGCCTACTGATTACGATATCTAGTAGGTTGCTTTTGAAAAAGTGAAAAATTGCAAATGAAGAAGAATTTAAAATGAATTACATGTGTATTGTCAACCATGCTGTTCACCATTTTTATAAATAATGTTTCAATGATGATGGCAATAAAAAGCAATGGGAATGAAAGAAAAAAAATGCTCGCTGTGCAAACATTGCACCCTTCAGAACAAAGCTGTATTAAAATCAGAAGTCCATAAACTGTTACTGAAAAGTTTAACGTATAATCATTTAATGTTTTGAGGCTGCAAAAGTACAGAATATTAGATTTTAACTCAATCTTATCTTCAAGAGATATAAGTTGCCCATCAACTGCAATATGATTTCAGATTGTATGATTTATACTTTACAAACATTATTAAGCTGCTTTAGGCCAAATATGCCTTGCCACTATATTCATGTCTATGAATAGCATCTATCTCAATTTAAGATGGATAAAAAATGTGAGAAATAAACATTAGAATGGATCAAATTTAAGACTTAAGTCTAAAAGAGGACAAATTATTTGGTCTTGTTTCAACCTGCATTACTGACATCAAGTTATTTTAATTTAAGTCCATTATTAATTAAAAATATATTTTCTTACTTTTTAGGCTTTTTCTGACTTAAATATTTAATGGTTAACAGCATTGTCTTGTTTGCTTTCTTGTTGGGAGTTATTTTATTTGTTTTTTTCATACACTGATGTTTTCAAATCTACTCTATAAATGGAAATATAAAATCATAAGCCTGAAAGTGCAACGATGACGTTTTTATGTCACATTTTTTGTCACGCTTTAAATCGGCTTATTTTAAAACCTACATATATATGTTTGGTATCATTTCAAAATGTATCAAACTTTAATGTGATGATGTTAGATTTTCAGATCCTTATTCTGTTTTTAAATTATAAACTAAAAAATATCATGAATGCACGTCCCGCGAGACGAGAACTTGTACCAAGAGATTTAACCATGCTCAGGGCCGGAAATAAAAGACAAAGAGTAGGACAGCTGCTGTACAGAAATGTTCGAAGCACCGTGTGAGATGCAGATCACATGGCACGGCAGCAATAGCAAGCCAGCACCTGATCGGGCAAAGAGGAGGTAAAAAAAAAAAAACCTGTACTTGTTTCCCATTGTAAGGAGGAAGTACTCCAAAAGTAAGCTGCACAGAAAGAAATACTTGGAAAATTACCTGGAAAAAGCACAGTAGTCTCCTTTGTCTTGAAATACCTGTTTAATGTGCTAGTAAGACCCCGTCAGAAGCACTAGAGGAGTGGTATTCTGTAGGCATCACTCATAATCTGTGCTTCAGTGTGTGTGTGTGTGTGTGTGTGTGGCAGAGTTGGCCAACAAAATAACAAACCTAGCAACCCCTTTTTAGTGCACGATAATAGACAGGCTATATCTATTTGAAGCTGATAAAGACTCAACTGCCTTACTGATCTTGCTTCAGTATGACATTGGCCATTAGATAAGGATAGCTTCTGCTATCCTTTATCCAAGGGTATGATAGTTTTTTTCTCTACTGTACAAAAGTAATTACAACATCTTTGTCTCCCAAAGATCTTTGATCTCTTTGTCCATCGAAAATGATTAAAGAACTGACTTGTTCTCAACCTTGGATTGATTCTTTGTGGCATTTTATGTAAAGGCAAACTATGCAAAAACATGTGGGTTTACCTTACCTGAATGGAATGGGGCCAATATCCTGTGGTTCGGTGTGATATACCAAGAGTAGACACTGCATGCTGTGCATAAACCCGTGGAGATGGTGCAAGCCAAGCACTAACATTCATCAAGCCAACACAATCAGATGATTCAGTACCAATAGAAAATGGAACTAGACTCTGTACAAATATTCCTTTAGATGCATATTCATAATGCAGTGCACGACTGAAATGATCCAAATAAGCCTAGAGAGCAAAAAGAAAATACAATGGCAATGAAAGGTATATCCATTGACTTTTGAATCCACATTTCAATGCATGCAAGAGTTTTTCTGTCTGGGACAGGATTTCAAACATCACTGGAAACATTTAAACACAAACTCGATCAAATTTACTTATAAAATCCAAATGTATTATTGACCATTCAACTTACTTGCACGTCTTAGGGATGTGCGAAGAAACTAGAATAACTTACAGGAGAGATGAAATGAAAATATGAAAAGTATTTTGAATTTTACCTGGTAGGTTTCCAGTTGCATTAAGTAGAGCAGGAAGAACCAGACTTATCTATCTCAAGTAACAGTCTCCAGCTCTTTCTGAGTAATTCTGTAATTCCTCTGATGTGTCCTGGGTCCTCATTCATGCCTTGGTACCAGGTCAAATTATGAACAGCCTACTGTTCAAATATGGTTGTAGTTAATTATGTGTATTCTATAATTATGTGTATTCTACAACTAGCATAAAATTTCAATAACAAGTCCAACTCTATTTAGACTATGTAAGATGTTCCTCCTAATCCTCTATGTGCCTCCAACATTCCTCGTGGCAGTAATGCTACAAAAAGAACAAGTGGCAATGCCCGAATACTATGTCTGTGTCTTACAATTATTCCATTTTTTTCATTATTGGAACTCAGAATAATATTGGTGATATGCCTTTAACAATCTGAACAAAGTTCAGGTACATGGCATCCAACTAGAATCTTGGTTTTACTGGTACACCCACCTGGTACCTCTTTGACAGTGTGATACTCAGAGTAGGCAAAAAAATCACCATTAATCTAAAAGATTCATAAGCAGCTTTATGACTTGTGGTTGTTGAGTCTACACATAGATGTATGTAGATTAAGTATCCACCACGAAAATAACAATACTACTACTACTACTACTACTACTACTAATAATAATAATAATAATAATAATAATAATAATAATAATAATAATAATAATAATAATACATTTATCTAATTGTGCCTTTCAAGATACTTAAGGACACCTTACAAAACAAAATAGTACAGTTAAACATAAGTAAATACAATAAATCAATTAACTACATCAATTAGAACAATATGAACTACGGCATCCAGAAGGAAATCCTGAAAAGGCGAATTTTAAAGCATTTTTTAAATAAAGAAATAGAATCAAGAAGCCAAATATTGTGAGGTAGAGAATTTCAGAACTGAGGTAGAAGTATAACTAAAGCCCTAACATCTATACAAGACAGGTGAACTGATGGACAACAGGAAGGCCAGAAGAATAAGCAGTGAATGGAGTGAATTGTAAGCAAAGACAAAGATCTTAACAGTCTATATGGTACTTAACTGGATGGTAGTAAAATTTATACAGACTATGAGCCTTAGTTTGATTCAAAAAACGTTCAGCAGAATTCTGAACTAACTGCAGCTCATTTATAGGTTTAGAGAGGGATACAAGATAATAGTGTTAAAATAGTTGAGCGCTGAGTTGACAAGTGTATTCATTTGTGCCTCAGCCACATGGTATAACATTGAGTGACATGGTCTTAAAAATGTTATGAAGATGATAAAAGGTAACGCAGGATATAGCATTAACATGACACTAAAAAGATAAGAGTGCACTCAAAAACAACATCTAGGCTTTGAACTTTAGAACAGGCATGTCATCAATGCAAAGCTTAATGTTTCTAAATTTTAAAGGGTGTATTTAGAGACTATAAGGATAATTTCAGATTTGTCCCTATTAAGCTTGTGGAGATGATGTGCCATCCATATTTTAATATCACGGAGGCAACTAACCAAAGAGGATGGAGAACAAATCTGACATGATTTGTTAGAAATAGGAGGCTAGATATAACAACAATGAACTGAATAACATGGTGATTCATAGTTGAATCCAAGAGGAAGGAAGTAGATAATATAAAGCAAGGGGTCCATACTGAACCCTGTGGTGCACTATGGGCAACAAGTGAATGGTGAGAATTGCTTTTATTCTGTTGAATAAATAGAAATCTGTTAGCTATGTAGGACTGAAACCATGAATTAGCAATGCCAGAAACACCCAGGCATTCTAATGTAGACTATGAGAAATATTGTCAAATGCTAAACTAAGATCAAGAAATATAAAAATACTTAGCAATCTGGAATCAGCAGCTTGAAGTAGATCATTTGCAACTATAACCAAGGCTGATTCGGCACTATGTTTAGAACAGAAAACAGACTGAAAATATCTATTATTGTTCAAATGGTACCGAGGTTAGGAAGCAATTAATAACACATTCAAAATTTTGGCAAGACATGGAAGATTAGAAATAGGAGAGTAATTGCTGAAATCACTGCAATTAGATTACCACCAACATTTGTGAAAACCGGAGTCACAGCAGCAATTTTAAGATAATCAGAGATTATACAAGTGGAAAGACAAGAATTAATAACAGCAGTCATAAGATGAACAAGGGAAGGTACACAAGGTTTGACTAAGGCAGTGTGAATAGGGCCAGTTCAAATGTAGATTTATAGATCATTAATTATATCAAAATATCACTAACTGCAGAGAGATTTGAAAAAAAAAAATGTTTTGACATGTCAGGCTGTAAATAATCCAGGATAGAAGTGAATGATTGCTGTTTAGTGCCAAGTTGTTGATGAACAAAGAATAACAAACCTCTGAAAATTATAGTGAGACTGGAAGAGTTTTAACTAATGAAAAAATAATTTTGGAATTTCCTTGATCAGAACTAATATTAGTAGAAACATAAGCAGATGTGACAGCTCAAAGTTCATCTTTATATTTAAGAAATTTATCAGCATGTGCATATTGGTGGAAAGACACTGTAGATGGGAGACTTAAAAAGACATCTTTTACAAATTGAACATTCAATTTATGTCAATATATGCATTACAAGTTGATGTAAAATAGGGTAATTAGGTACAATAGGTAGGAATCATAAACAATGTGCCAGTACATTATACCCTCAAATACTGTTTCAAACTTGGCCAATTTGGATTTAAAAAGTACTAGTGACATAAAAATATGTAATGCCAAAACTAACAAATTAAAGCTACTTTTTCTGCTCATTTGGATGTACAATTATTGAAATAATAGATAACACTGGTCCCGATTTATCAAGAAGAAGAAAAAACACACTACTTATACAAAATCATTTATGTGCATGACTGACTGTCATACATTACCATCTTATGGGTGTGTACAATATTTAAATTATATGTGGAAAAGGCTCCATAACAAAACACATACTGTTGAATATCTTGCAATTATGACAAGTTTTCAAAATAAACTAAAATTCATTCTTAAAAGATTATCTCACCTTGGAGGCAGAGTATGCAGCCATCCTAGGTGTTGGTTTACAACAGCAACCAGAAGAGATGTTTACAATGGCACCCTTCTTTCTTTCCACCATTCCTGGTAGCACAAGATGCACCATCAAGCTTGCTGCTGTTATATTTCGGTTAATAATATCCCAAAGTCTTACTTCAGACAGCTCTGTAAAATAGTGAGGTCTTTCATAAGAAACTCCAATATCATTAACTAAAATGCCAATTTCCTTGCTAGAAACAGCCTGCTTGATAGGTTTGCAGACTTCTTTCCCCTGGCTGAAGTCAGCATCAATGATGGTAGTCTCCACCCCATAGGTCTCTGCAATGCTCTTGGCAGTGTCCTCCAACTTGCTCCTGTCCTGACCAATAAGGATGATGTTTAGGCCTCGCTTTGCCAGTTCTGCTGCGTAAGCTTTTCCAATAGCCTCTGTTCCTCCTGTCCAAAAATGAAATAAGTGAACCTTAATTCCCAGCTACAGTATTTACAAGTAAAAATTGAAACATTCAGGTTTTGCAAGTTTGTTAAACGCTATTGAATGGACTAAGATTAAATCTGTGCTGGCTAGTCAATGTTAGTAAAATAAATGCAGTATTTCTGTAAGAAAATTAATTAAGAACCACAAGGATTTCAAATAATCCTTTACGGGAACACTGCCAAAGATTGTGCAGGCCGCAGTCATAATAACACCGTAATTAATGTTGTGAATTACTTCTACAAATTATGCCTCCAACTTGTTGCTGAAAATGTACTTTTAACAACTTCCTGTATTTTTGCAGCCCTATGTGAAACTTCCTAAAACACCTTTTAGGACTATTCATTTGTTTCTCTGTAATATCTGATGTTTATTGGTCTACAGCTCAACATTTCTCCTTGGTATTTATAGTTATTCAGAAACCTTTTTTTGATGTACCAAAACAATAAATGATAAACATGCAACTGGAATAATATCCAAATAATTCAGCCTGAATGATGTTAAAGGATACATTTGTTATAAAGTCTGCAATATAGGCAGGGTATGTGATGATGAAAAATTGGCCACAGTGATCTATCTATCTTGCCTCTCAAAACCGATCTTGCTCCTGCAGTATATCAGGTAAGATGACTTGTGGCTCCTGTTAAATAAAATGTAGTTGTCTATTTTAATATATTGCTTATCACGGCCCTGGTAAATGGCAAAGTGCTGCTGCATGTTGGTTGGACATGCAAGTAAGGATTTCACAGCACTCTATACACAATACTACCAATTACTATTAATAATAATAATAATAATAATAACAGTAGTAATTTTTTCAATTAAAAGCAAGGCTTTGTATTAAATAAACTAAATAAACAAATGCCTTCTGAAAGATAGCCCCATGCAAAGGCAATGTTATCAAAATTAGCACTAACTTAAGTTACTTTATGATTCCTACAGTTTGGAGCTGTAAATACTACAAAGCTTTCATGATATATGTTACTGAAAAGGTGCATGTGCATACTTGTACTTAGTTGCCAAATATTTATTAAAATAAAATTGTGGCAAGTTTAGTTGTATTTTTTGGCAACTTAGAATTACTGTACACTTCATTAATGCATAACTTTCACCCAATTACTAGGGAGTGTTTATATGAAAATTGCTATAACTACTGCAATGCTGAAAATACAAATGTCTGTATCTTTTCTAATTGGCACCCTGTAATACTGCAAATTGTACTTTAATGACAACAAACTGTTTATATTTTCAAAAACTCTATGGCTCCAATTGTGCAAAAATTTCAAGAAAATATTATTCTTAAGTCACTTTGAGTTAAACTGTATGCTCATTTATAACAGACTCTCAACATAGATGCAATATGTTGCAAAGTATAAAGGTAAATGACAAGAACAGTACAAAGTGGGACATATGATATATAGTAATATAAATATGGTAATGCAGTTGGTACAATAATTATATAATTAGTCAAAAAACATTTTAGCAAAAGGAGTAATATAGTCAGAAAAACTGAGATGAGTGTGAGTTGATGGGGAGCATGCCTCATGGTTTTGGGAACCTCTTTCCACAATATGGAAATCGGCACTGAGAAACAATATTTACAGGCATAAAAGTGTCTGGTATAGATGGCAGGCTGATGTGGGGACTCATTGAAAGAATCTGCACACAGACACAAAAGGAAGTGGGGGAGTAGAGCTGTATGGGTTACCTGTGATTCAAAGCAAGACAACAATTCTGAACTATAAACAAATCACAAAGCATTGGAAAAATTAAGTAAAAGAGTAACATGAATGTAGTAAAGCATAGAGTATAGAACTTGGTAAGTAGCAACTTGAATGAGTTTTGGAAAAAAAAATTGCTTCCTTGATGAAAAAACAGCAAAATATTCTGGTAGTCCACAAGAAACTACGTAACATTAAAGATTAAGAACAGAGAGACCGTATGCAGGGCCGTTTTAAGAAAGACATCTGCTAACTGAAGGACAGAGTCATTCAAGGTTACACCAAGGTTTCTAACAGCATTTGAAAAATGGCACTGTTTTGAAAACTGCTGAGAAAACTATCTATGGTGTGTTTATGATAATCAAGGTTAAAGAGTTTTTGCTGACAATGACAGCCATTCATTTAAAGGTTTTGCTCATGTAGAGTCAAGTTCTGCAATCTGCAACCGCTTATCTCCAGCTAGTTTGTGTTTTAAGACAATGGCAGATGTAAACACAAACTCCAAACAAAGTCTTTAATGGTTGAAAATCATTTTGAAATGGTGCATGTTGATTAGCACAAGCAAGTAAAAACTTCACTTACATAAAAAGCTGGTGCACCCTGGGACACCGGTAGTCCCGAACCCTATGTAGCCTTAAAAGGGCCAGGACTCCTGTTAAAACGGGAGCAACATATTCTAACTCAACCAAAGAACCTAAAAAGGAAAATAACAGCCTCCCTCCAGCTTTCCTCCATCTTACACTTAAAAGGTCAGCATGACTGCAACTTTCTGGCTAGAGACCATACATTGTCCATTAAAGGACAGAGGTCTTTCAACCTCTTCCTGAAAGTCCTCTGCAGGATACTGCTTCTCCCTCAGTAGCAGATCTGGGCACACTGGCCCATTGATTGTATAGAATATCTCTTCTTCTGCTTACAATGGCTTTACTTTCCTAAACACGCTTCTCACAAACTGGGTATCTCTGCTCAATTAAGAATATTGCAGTCACTGACTATCTCCCTTTAGGCTGTAGTTAAATTGCACAGAAGGTAAGCAAAGTAATAGCTTTTTATTCCAGGTACTTAATAAATTGTTAAATAAAGTCCCTACATGATAAGACTATGCTGCAATGTAAAATAACCTGTGTTTATGCTCTACATATTATTGCAGTCAAGGTAATTAAGTCATGGAAGATCGCAACAGTGAAGTAAAGCTTCATCTATACTTTTATAACTTACTAGGATATTTAACACAGTCTCAACTGGGAAGACAACCATCCAGCAACTCCACAAGTTACATTAAAAAAAAACTGAGATGGAACCAATCCTTTTATATTAGAAACTCTCAAATTGTGACTTTTCTACACACAGTAATAAGACAAATGTCTAAATAAGTAAATAACTATTCTAAAACCGTTAAGCAGTAAGAAAGACAGCAAGAGAGAAGCAGACATTGGAACTCTTCCATAACATGCAACACTTTACATGTTGACAATATTACTACTCTGGGAGTAAGCTTGCTGAAGATGTGGGACTTCGCCCAGGCAATGTTAGCAAGCAGGATGGAGTGCCAGATGCCTGCCTGTAGTGGGTGGCTTTGCAGCCTACTCCTTAATCAAAGCCCTTATTTTTCTGTGCATAGCAGTGCATGGGAAGAAGAAAGCCATGTGTAAGACCACTATTGTGGCAGAGAGTGTGCCTCTCGATGGCTGTGACTAAAGAAAGGATAGAGCTCGGGTTTAAGTCACTAGCGTGCCGGAATTATGAAAAGTGGGGCCAGTTGAAAAGAAGAGAAACTTCAGTTAAAGAGGAAACAATTTAAAGCTGAAGAACAGCACAGGGTATAATGAGAGGTCTATATATAGAAGTAGAAGTTTAAAGAATGATTAAAAGGCAAAGTGAGAAAAAATTAAACAGCACACCTATGCAACTAACAAGTGGAAGGCACATATTTGTTGTTGTAGATGATGTGTAGAATACCTGGTGAGGAGTACTGACGTTGGCAGGATCTAGGCAAGGCAGGCAAATGACTGACTTAATGGGCATTAGATTATTTTAGTAATTTGTCACAAAATGAGGTGCAACAGTCATTAGGTTAAGTTAGCTTTGGTAAGTTTTATTATCCCTGAGGGATGTCTGTTTTCTGTAGAAATGTAAATATCTAAAACACTGTTCTACAGATACATGAAATGTGCCAAGAGACGATAAATATATAGAATCTTTTTTTTTATAATAAGAACACATAGCTACGAGTCTTACTGAATTCCAACTGTGCACTGTAAAAACCTGGAAGTTTATCTGAGCCCCTGCACCCACTAGAACTCACACTGATATAGCACTGGGAATAAAAGTTTTACATGTGTTGCTGTAAAATTTATATCTGCAGCCTGACTGCTACAAATGAAACGTTGCAGAGAATCGCTACTGTCTAACGGAACCGATCTGACGTTCTTTCTACCCTGCATGTATGACAGCTCATTACTATAGGAATGTATATTTCATAGTGAAGTACTGAATTTTGTCAACATAATGGCACAATTGCTGCTTCTGCTGCTGTTTCAAAACTGCAGGAGATTGGGTTTAAGTCGCAGTTTGGTTATTATCCACCAAATGAGCCTGGTCAAGCTTATACTATTAATTTAAAAAGATGACAAGTGTGGATGTTTGCTAAAATGAATGGCACGCTTAGGAAACACGTCCTTCTGCACCGCAACTGCCACATTGTACACTTTTATATTATATTAAAATCAATGGCCACTTAAGTACAGTATAGTAATATTCAAGTGTCTGTTTCGTAACGAGATTGACTTTCACGTCTCATCTACCACAGTTGTTTGCTACGTCACATTTACAGTATGTCACGTCGTTCGCTTACCCAAGACAACTGCCCATCTTCCGTATTGGCTGACAAGGTTAGGTCGACTGATAAGTCTGGGGATGAAGTGTAACCTGACGAGGTTGTAACAGTCCCTCGCGACGCCGACTGCCTTGCTCGCAGTGTAAAACGCACCGACCAGCGCCAGCGTTTCCACATAGCAGTTACACGAGCGGACAATTTCTCGATACAACAGGTAGAAACTATCAACTGCAGCCATGACTTAGCGTGCACGGATCAGTGTGCTGTTAACTGGAGACAAGCGTCAGAAACAATAAAGGACAGCCCTGGCGTGTGCATTCAAAAGGGATCGAATTAAAAACACTGTTTACAAGCCATAACTGACACACACTAAAGAATACTGAAATAATCCGGAAGAGGATGCCGGGACAACACAGTACTGTCACATGACAAAGTCACGTGCGTACACCATTTAGGCACCGCCTTTGCATTGGCAACACGTTGTCTGCCCGCATCTATAACGCTGAAGAAAAAAATAGCGTTTCTTGGATTATCAATTTCCTAACATGTTTAAAAACCACGTCAGAAGCATGATGGGAGCAATTCAACAAAATATTCGAGGACCCTGCATGATTAAGTTTTAGGATCGCCAGGAGGCCGGTCGAACGTTTACGGCAAATCAATTATCTTTGTAACACACCCTGGCAAGGAAAGCACCTCGTTTCTTTATATATCTGGTGTTTTGGAAAGTACTTCAAAGTAAAACCACTAGTTAGTAGTTTTAAAAAATTATACCCCCCCCGATCGGCCAGATGTCATTTCCTGGAGGCAACACATTTGGACAGATCCTCTTTATAAAGTCTAGGCTAGGAAATCTTGGGGAGCTTCAATAATGAGTGAGACAATTAAAGTGTCAATACGATGTCTTAGGATCAGTTTAATGTGTAAGCATTTTTGAGCAACTGATTCATTCACATTTTGGGTAAAGGAAATACTGTAATTATGCATCATTATCTGAAATCCAATCCGTCCTGGAAAGATTGAGAAACGATTTGGAAGTGTACACATTAGTATTTTGCAGTAATATGTTATTAAAACTGTCAAAATGCTGGAAACAATATGTCATGGCGTGTTATATACAGCAGTTGTCATTCCTACATACAAGTCAATACAATAGTGGATTTTAATATAAAAATAAACATATTAACAGATGCAAAGTACAGTATATACAAACAATTAATATACTGAAGCTATCTATCTATCTGTCTATATACAGTACATATAAAGTGACCACAAACCAAAGTACTCACCACCACAGCTCATTTTTTTAATACACTGAAGATAAAAAGTAAAATAAATTTTGATTTTGATTTTTAATTTGATACACCCTGTTAATCCCCAAGGGGAATCTGTCTTTTCGTGTGACCAGTAGATACAGAAAATAAATATGTCCAGGATCTAATCAAAATAATATATTAAAATGACAGGGAAAAAAAACACATAATATGACCAGAGGTTATATTGCAGCTTCTAATGGCACTTGGTAACAATACCTGGACACTATGTCTTCTGCTGATGATACCCTTCAGACTAATCAAGGAGTCATGTTGAGTGTGTAAGACATTGTTCATGACTGCCTGTAGCTTGATTCAAGGATGCTTAGACTGTGACCATTTGCACCATCTGATCCATATAAACATGTATTACAGCTAATATTATAAAAGTGATACCAACTACTTCAGTTAGAAATGAAGTAAGAAACAAGAAAACAAATAAGGTTACCTCACAGTGATTGTTCCCTACTTTGATTCCCAGCTGAGCACTTCTCTGTGAGAGGTGTTTATGTTCTCCCTTTGTCTTCCTGGGTTTCCTCTTATGATGTGTGTTTCTCTCTGTGAGTAACACTGTAGATCCATTAATAAATGTGAATAAAATCAAGTGCAGGTGCAGGCATGCACCACATCTACCATTCCAACAGAATGTGCACAACATGTTCTGCTGCTTAGTGTATTACTATGAAAAATATACTCAAGAGGCACAGCTTCAGGCATTCTCATGAGAAGATTATTATGTTACTGTATGTCGTACAGTTTTAGAATATCTTATAGCAGCAGTAATTATACTGGATATGGATTTCCAAGATTGCTCAGGTTAGACATTTTAACTTTACTTCAAACTTCACTTCACACAGGATTGATGGTTGTGCCACTCGTAAAGATTGGCTTGGGATGTCTTATATTTCTTCTTGGTTCTCTCAATCACCAGAGACAAAAGAACAGAGAACGGCCCACTCCCTGCATATTTATGCACGTTTATTATTAGATGACCAGTAACGGCGTACTGCACAATAGCGTGCAGTGAATACACTTGACTTGAGCGTTCCTAGTTTTCATACTTTGTCTCTGTTTAGCATTCGTTTGCTCAGAGGTTGATGCGCTTGCTGCTTCCTGAGCAGCTCTCATTTTCTCCACCCTAGCGGCCCGCTGCTTCTCTTCTTTTGTTGGAATCTTTTCGCGTTAAAACTGATTAAGTTAGTTTTTGTGTTGCAATTACTTAGTACGTTTTTCTTAATTTTTCACTTAAGCTGGCACTTAAGTCATCAATCTGCCTCAAGAATGATTAGCGAAGGTGGTAGGGAATGAAAACGGCGCCCATACTCATGCGCCGCACGGCTGCCCTGCTACACGCTGCAGAGAGTTGATTCTACAATAAAATAAAATATAAAATAAAAAGAGTAATAAAAATCATCACCCCGAAAGCGGATAGTAGACGTCACATAGTATATGTGTACCAAATTTCAGATCAATAGTTCAAACGGTTTGCGAGCTACAGGTGATTTAAAATCCTGGACAGACAAACGAACAGCCAAGGTAGCGTATTATATAGAAAGATGCATTATCATCAGTGTATCTTTAAATTGGGAGTTCTGAATACGATAATCACTTTTATTTAATTTGGCTTAAAGTATAGTATCCACACACCATCCATTTTAAAGTCACAGGGCCAGAGCCTGTTTTTGTGACACAGGTGCTAAAGTAGAAACCAGCCATGAGAGGAGTGCCAATCGATTGCATGGCCAGTTCACCTGCATCCCCACACTCTCAATGAGCCAATCTGGGATCACCAATTAAGTTTACCTACATGCCTTTTGGGAATGTGAAAGGAGGATTGGGAGCACCCTGATATAGAAACAGAGAGAATGTGCAAACACTGCACTGACAGTGACCAGGCACTTGATTTAACCCAGAATACATAATCCAGGGGACAGCAGCATTAGCCTCTACACCACCATGTAGCCCAAATTATTATTATCTTTATTTAAAGACTCTCTATTCTGAAAGACTTTGAAAATCATTATATTTGCAGCATGATATCTTGGAAAGATAGTGCCCAGTTAATGGACAATGACATTATTTTTTATAGCGTGTGACATGTAATACTTACATTGGCTGAAGAATTACAGTAGATGTCACATTAGCAACCTAGAAACAAGACCATTTAAGCATAGAGTACATTGTTAACAAACGAACGCAGTGGCAAATTTTAAGCAAGTTTTTTTGGTTGAGGTAAGATGCATACATTTCATTAAACTGGTAAATGATATTACAGTTAGATATACAGTATCATTCCACATTTTATAAGCAAGAAATGCAAAAGAGCAATACTTTTTATAGTAGCTGCAGAGGAGGGGCACAGCAAAGAAGACCGAGCAAGGCAGAAGGCAGAGTTCATGAAGGAGCATACAAAGAGACAAAAGGCACTAGAATGAGTTAATAGTACAGCCAAGCAGAAAGCAGTAGGCCAGAATACGAGTTTTCAAAGAAAATCTTAGTAGCATCGAGAACTCACTGGCAAATGTATAGCTGAGAAGAGTAAGTTTGCAAAAGGGTAGAATTTAGTAGATGGGCCTCAACATTCTTGATGAGATATACACTTCAGACATTGCTGAGAGACCTACCATCTTGGACTAGTAGTGGTTCAGGTTAGGAAGAACAAAAGCCTGAACAAAATATTGAGTAGCTTAGCTGGTGAGTTAGGAATGTACTGTATGTTGTGAAAGTTGTGGACAAAGAATTAACTGGACTGGAACAGTAATGAAATATGAATGTAGAAGCAAGCCATCTATGGTCATGTCATGGATACGTACAGTTGATAATCCTGCTGGAAGTCACCTTAATGCTTTACCAGACCACAGACTACAAAATGAGAAATTATATGCATTAATTAAACAATGTTGCAAAAGAAACTATCACACAATGGAAGACATCTTACATTTACTATCTATATAAGAACAGTTTATTAGCGTTTAATGCAGAATTTAATATTATTGGATTAATATCTGCTTTATGAAGTTTGTCATAGTTGGGTAGGGCTCCTAAACGCACCTTGGATCAGGGTTCAATTCAAGGTCCATTCCCAGTTTTCATGAACATTTTCATGGGTCAGTACATGCTACAAGTATCCTCATACATCTTAAAGATTTGTGTGTTACTTCAGTTTCTGACCCCTTATTTGCCTTGTGGTTGTCAACATGGTGATGTCATGTCCATGACTTATTGTCTGTGCTGTTGGAATATTATACAAATCAACACAAATATGTGTGTGGTATTTTTGTGTATTTTGAGAAGAGAGCTATGTAAGGCTAATGTTTCCAAAGTTGATTGATTGCTAGCTGCTGAAAGCATAACAAAACAACATTTCATGGTCAGTCTTTTGATGTAAATACCACCCAAACAAACTTTTATTTTATGTAAACCTTTTCTATAGTTAACACCATCTCCCAAAACTTTACAGGTTGAAAGATGTAATGCCACACATGGTTGGACATTGCCTTTATTATTAATGTGTTACAGTATGAGTACAGTACTGGTAGATTAAGGGTCTCAAGTTATTGTCTGTCTGTTATACCTTCATTGTTATCACTGTTTAATTTAATATTGTTCTTTATCAGTATGCTGCTGCTGGAGTATGTGAATTTCCCCTTGGGATTAATAAAGTATCTATCTATCTATCTATCTATCTATCTATCTATCTATCTATCTATCTATCTATCTATCTATCTA
>JANRMT010062791.1:88404196-88566042 GCA_026402145.1 Polypterus bichir lapradei | reverse complement strand
CTATCTATCTATCTATCTATCTATCTATCTATCTATCTATCTATCTAAATCAGTGGCATGAACTGAAGAAATAACTCTGTGGTTTAAAGTTCAATACATTAGCCTGAAGGCCACACTGTTTTCTCTAATAAAATAAACTCTATTAACGTGAAGTGCAGTGGTAGCTGTGCTATGTGCAGGCCCTGCATGTAGACAGACTACATTCAGAATCTAGGCAGAGTGGTGGCTCTGAGGCTAGGGATCTGCACTGGCAATTGGAAGGTTGCCGGTTTGAATCCTGTAAAATGCCAAAAGGGCCACTGCTTTGTTGTTAAGCAAGGCCCTTAACCTGCAATTGCTGAGCGCTTTGAGTAGTAAGAAAAACGCTATATAAATGCAAAGAATTATTAATCTGAACACAGAAAGATAGTAGAGGGCAGCAAGATTAATTATCACAACATCACACTTCCCACTTGGTAAATGTTACTGTGCAGAATGAAGACCATTTGATAATATATGGCATCAAAAAGATTTTTCTTTTCTTTCTTTTCAATTTTTTGATTTACATTTTCTCTTGGTTATAATATAAAGGTATACAGTACTGTAAATGAACTAAAAATGTGTTTAAACAATTTACTCCAGCAGATGTCACTATTGTTCTACAATTATAAATCCTTCAATGTCAAGCTCCACTGGTTATCTACCAGGGATGATTTTATTTTTGTTTCCTTTTATAATCACTATGCTAATTTTATTTTAGTTG
Organism: Polypterus bichir lapradei; assembly: GCA_026402145.1. Classification (NCBI taxonomy): domain Eukaryota; kingdom Metazoa; phylum Chordata; class Cladistia; order Polypteriformes; family Polypteridae; genus Polypterus; species Polypterus bichir. The sequence continues at coordinate 88,565,300 of JANRMT010062791.1, read as the reverse complement.
TTCATTTGTATATTTGACACTGGCTTGTAATCTTATTTGCTCTTTGGAACATTGTATTGATGCATGATGTTAATGACAACAGTGAAATTTAACATTGCTTCATTGATTGTTTAAATGATTACCTTGTGAAAGGCTAAATCTTTTTTTTTTTTTGTGCTGCCTTGCTGCAGAAGATTCTCAGCTGCATACCAATTATTTTTTTTAAAGGTTTTGCTAGTACGTTCTGCTAATAGAAGAGTTTAGGCTCCTATTAGGAATAAAGAACAGCATATGACAACAGAGCGTAGTAATGTGTTTCATGTTCATCAGACTTTCGAGTGACAACACTGTGATCCTGGACTTGATAGTCGTCAGATCATTTGAATTGACAGAGAAATATTTTTGACAAATATTAAGAAACAGCATGACCAATACTTGACTTAAACTCCAAAAGCTTTGAAAAAAGGATGAATAGTTAATCCTTCTAAAATGTTACTACAGTAGCATAATGCATTACTATTAATGATAAAAAAAAGTGCATAGACAGAAAGTGCTTTATCTGTCCTAAAGTGAAATTTAGCCTTTTACAGATGTTCAAGAAATATAGAAATATTATAACAAACAACAACAACCACCCTCAATCACACACACAATGATTACAAAAAATAATTTCAAAAAAAGGTAATTACTTTGGACCTGTGTACATGAGTAGACTCTGCGGTGGATTTGCATTCTGTTAAGGGTTGATTGGTGCATTACGGCCAGTGTTGCTAGTGGGTCTGAGAATGCTGTGTCATAATTATAAAAGCAGTGTAACAACAGTGCAGGCCCTTAAACCCAGTGCCAAAAGTGGGTGAATAAAACAGACAGCAGGAGGCACAGTGTGTGGTCTTGTACAGGAGGTTTGATAGTATGCAGAGCGGCTCAGAGGCAGTGTCTGATTAACGTAAAGACAGAACAGGCAAGTATACTTCAGAAGGATTCTGTAGATTTGTTGTTTTGCTTGTGTCTACTGTGGATAAAACAATAGCTGTGGGACGGATCACAGACAGGCCTTCTGGTTTGCAAAAACCCAGTGTGTTGAGTCCATTATTCAGATGCTTGTCTCAGTAATAATAATACTAATAATACAAGGGGGAGTCAAGCTGAAGTTAGAAAATGGGAGTTATCAGAAAATGGAACGAACCTTAACAAAACCGATAATGCAATTTCTCAATGTAGTCTTGCACCTTCTCAATGTACTTGTGCCACCTACCTGGAAGTGCCTGGATTCCAGCAGAATAAAAGATTTTGTTTTGTCCTCCTAAAGTTTTACTCAGAATCTAAAATGACCCTGAGATTCTTTACTTCTGGCCTCATTTATAAAGCATAGTTTTTATGTGGTCCTTACTTTTTTTTGTTGCCAAGTTAAGTTTAAATAAATTATTATTAATCCATTTGATGATGCTGGTAAGACACTGGGTCAGAGAATTTAGAGCCTCAGGGTCATCTGGTGCTATTGACAAATAAATCTGTAAATAAATCAAATAAACCAGGCAGAATCAGGTCCTGCTCCTTTTACTTCTGGCAGTCCATCCTGCCAACTACGCCATTTGTCAAAGATAAGACAATAGAGTCAAAAAAAGGTTTTGGGCAGCCACTCATATAATTTTTCCTAGATGCAAAAGAGTTAAATTGGGAGTACATTGTGTACAGATTGAACAGAACTGACTTAAGGAGGCAAAGATGGCGGTTTTAAGGGAGAGCAGATGAAGTGAGGTCATCAGGGCCAGAAATGCAAGTGACATAATTGGTCTGCAGTGGAAAGAAAGAAAGTGTCAGTACACTCTGCCACCACTTGGTCTGTTGTGGAATTAACCTGATTCAGGCCCTTTAGCTGCCTCCAATGTGTACGTGTGTGACAGCATGAATCATCATGAAACAGAGGACTGTTATAGTTTTTACCTTAAAGTGGCTGGGGCGTTCTGGATTGTTTCAAAGCTGCAGTCCAAGTGCAGTCAGCATAAAGCCATACTCACTTCCCCACAAAAGGACCTCCCTCTTTCACACCTACAAGCTGATAGAGGTCATTTTCCATTTCACCTTTTTAAAGCTCCCACCCATCACTCTTTGACGCCTAGCATAAACAGCTAATGCTTGATTCAGCTTTCTTTACTAATGAATGTCTTAGTATGAAAGTTGCATCATTGGACCATTTTTGGCGTTTATAGCAAGTGCTGTGCTGTGATGTATCTTACTACTTACTATCTAATTACCATTGTTACAAAAATTATTATATATACAATATTCATCCTTCTTTGCATCCTTCCAACCATTCTTCCTTTTTCATTTTAATTCCAAACTATATCAGCATTAATGGCAAGCTAGTAACTGAGCCTGTATTTACATTGCAGAACAATATATAATACCCATTCATACTAAAGCATACAAATTATTTTTCATTCTATGTGCAAAAATGTGATTTTTAAAAACCAAAATGGTCTAGTGCTATATAATTTCTAATCCATTTTATTACCGTAGATCCCGGAATATAAGCCAAGAATTTCGTCCTAGATTTTTGGCTTGGAGTTTGGGGGTCGGTTTATACAACGAGTATCGTTTCAGATTCAAGATTTCCAGCGCAATGCCGGTTTTGCCGATAAATACAGAAGTAAATAATGACGAAACTACAGAGCCATCTTTCAGATGAAGAAGTAACTTTGCATGCCGGTACTTTAAATTAAATAAAGAATTTATTCAAAAAAGTGTTTTAGTTGTTGATTTTATTAATAAAATTTATAATAAATTATCGGGAAGTTTAAAATAAAAATTTTTGTTTTGATTTACGACCAACATCTTGCGTTACGATCCGAATGCGGTCACGTGTATCCGCTTGCGCGATTGTAAACAAACAACTGAGAGCGTTAGTAGCGTCAGTTGGAGCCCAGATACATGTGTTTGTGGATGTAATTTCGGTCATTGCAGTGATTTACCTATATATATAATTCACTAAGACCATGCAAGCAAGACACATAATTGCTAAGGAAGGAAGAGAAGGTAAACAAAGCGATCACAATCAAAACGAAGATGGAAATTGTGTGGAAATATGAGAGTGCTGTTCATGTGACCGATCTCGCTAATATGTACAGCATGTCGAAATCCACCATCTCGACAATTTTACAAAGAAAAGATTTGCATAAGGAGGCTCTTTCTAAACAATAACCATCTTCCGTTTCATTCTCCTCCTCCTCCCTTCCTACAGCCCAAAGATGTCAAATTAAATGGTGAGTACAGTATGAAATTGTTGTTTCTAGAATAGAATAGAATAGAATGCCTTTTATTGTCACTATACACATCTACAATGAGATTAAAAGCAGCTCCTTCAGTGCAGAAAAAAAGTTCTGTATAGGGCTTATATGGTTGTTTTTTTAGCCTTAGCATAACGCCGGATCTGCGGCCCCACTTCTGCTTTCTTTCCCTCCTCCGTCTGCGTTGTCTCCTAGACCCGACAACAATCCACGGAGAGCCCGCTGGTCTCGCTATGTTGTCTGGGATGTTGTGCGTGTGATGAAAAACACTCAAAACCGATGTCTGGCTCTGGACACCGATGACTATAAGGTTCTGACGGGTGTAGCGGATGTTCGCTGAACCGATCGTGCACAAACAAGGGAAAAAAAAAAGTACAAAAACAACAAAAAAGTGCACTGAAAAGGAGAGCCCTGAGCCACTGCGACCATGTGCGCCGCCATGCTCCTAGCTTAATCTAGCCTACTTCCGGTAGGCTAGGCACTTTTTATAACTTTTTGGTTAGTACATTAGAAAAATTATTGGTGTTTTGGTAAATTATGCACATTATACAACCCTTTTTTATTATGAAAAGGTTAAGTAAGTGTTGCAGTGGGAGGTTCGGAACGCATTATGGGTTAGCCTTCGCGAACAAATTAAGTTCGTAAGTCAAGGGTCCACTGTATTGCGTATTTAAGTTAATCAAATTTATAACGAGTCCCCGGAAATCCACCCGCCGATGTACCGTATTTGCGTATATAGTTTCAACGCAAAGGTTTCATTTTACCAAACTTCTCCGCAATCACTTCCTGGTTTCCATCAAAAATGCCGGCAGTCTCAAATTCTCGCCGATAAACATGATAAATATACCTGAAGAGACACTTTTAAGGAAATTTAGAAAATCTTGCTTGGAGAAGGGGGTCGGCTTAAATACCGGTCATCGGCAAATACATGTAATTTAGTAGGTAGAGAAGGGGGTCAGCTACTATACCGAGTCGGCTTATATTCCGGGATCTACGGTACTTTGATGTGCACTTTCACTTACAAGCTCAGTATGCTATCTAATAATTGCAAGTATAATATGAAAAAAGAAATGCAGCATAAACACTAAAAATAATTATGATACATTAACCCAGAAACAACATGCAATATGTACAAAAATACATAAATGTAAATATATTAATTTTTAAGTTCAAATTACTAATGTCCCCAGTTTTGGCATATTATGAAACAAATAATTCTGTATTTAAATTATGATACTTTCATTTGGAGAGCAGATGTCTGAAAATGGTCCTATTATTTGTGACAATGCAATCAGTGCCAACATAATCACATAGAAGATAAAAACAATGGAAAAGACTTGGTAATCGCAAATCAAAAACATTAATTACAAGTAAAATGCAATATAAGAAAGTAGACTATTCTACACTAAAATACTAAATATTTAGCTGATCGATGTAACTTTTCTAATACTGTACTGGTAAGAATGTCATTTAAGAGTTTTCATGTGCTATAACTAAAGGCAATGTCTCCAACACAAGTCTTAGTCATGTCATTTTCTAACCCACTTAATCCAGACCAGGGACGCAAGGAGTACTGGAGTCCATCCCAGCCAGCATAATGGAAAAGGTAGTAACAAACCCTTGACAGGACGCTAGTCCACCAGAGAGCAAACACACACACTAGGGCCAGTTTAACCACACCAATTTGTCTAACCTGCATGTCTTCAGACAGTGGGGGGAACCCACACAGACGCTGGGAGAACATATAAACTCCATGCAGAGAGGACTCAGGACATGAACCCTGGTCTCCTTACTGTGAGGCAGCAGCACTACCCCTGTGCCACCGTGCTACCCTATCTTTAGGTATTTTTGGAACTTTAGGGAGACATTCATCTTGCAATAGCAACACACTCCCAGTGTCATTGGCACTAATAATTTCTGTAAGGTAAAGGAGAGGGCAAATTAGTTATGCTTTTCTATGTGAGAAAGAGGATTTTAAAATTGGCTCTCAACTTAATTAGATGTTTTGCATTTCTGTAATAAGTGAACAATTCGAACATCCTGACCAAAGTACAACCCCAAATCAGAAAAAGTTGGGACAGTGTGGAAAATGTGAATAAAAAAATAAAGCAGTAATTTACAAATTTCCCTTAACTTTTATTTCATTGCAGACAGTATGAACACAAGATAATTCATGTTTTTTTTGGTCAACATCATTTGATTTGTAAATAAACATCCATTCTTGCCATTCAGGCTTGCAACACATTCCAAAAAAAGTTGGGATGGGGGCAATTCAGGGGTAGTAATGGTAGGGTAGAGGTATAATAACTAAATAATGATGTGATTTGAAACTGGTGATGTTAACAGGTGATTGCAATCATGATTCGGTACAAAAGCAGCATCGAGGAAAGGCCTACTCCTTTAGGAGCAAAGATGGACAGAGGATCGCCAGTTTGCCACCAAGTGCGGGCAAAAATCTTTGAAATGATGAAGAAAAACGTTTCTCAAAGACAGATAGGAAGAGATTTGGGCATTTCTCCCTCTACAGTGCATAACATAGTGAAAAGAATCAGGGAATCTGGAGAAATTGCCGTGCGCAAAGGCCAAGAGCGCAAGCCTAAACTGAATGTCCATGATCTCCGAGCCCTCAGACGGCACTGCATTAAAAACCATCATTCATCAATAAATGATATAACTGCGTGGGCTCAGGACTACTTCAGGAAGTCACTCTCAAGCACTACAGTACGTAGTTACATTAGGAAATGGCAGCTAAAACTGTACTGTGCCAAAAGGAAGCCCTACATAAATAGTGTCCAGAAGCGCCGTCGACTTCTCTGGGCTCGGAGGCATCTGGGATGGTCCATTGTGCGGTGGAAATGTGTATTGTGATCAGACGAATCGGTTTTTCACATCTTTTTTGGAAGAAATGGATGCCGTGTGCTGCGGACCAAAGAGGAAAAGGACCATCCAGACTGTTACCAGATACAAGTCCAAAAGCCAGGGTCTGTCATGGTATGGGATTGTGTCAGTGCCTTCGGCAAAGGTAACTTGCACTTCTGCGATGGCACCATCAAAGTATATCTCAGTTTTGGAGGAACAAATGCAGCCTTCAAGACAACGTCTTTTCCAGGGACGCCCATGCTTATTTTAGCAAGACAATGCCAAACCACATACTGCGCGCATAACAAAGGCATGGCTGCATAAGAAGAGGGTGTGGATGCTTGACTGGCCTGCCTTCAGCCCTGATTTGTCTCCTATAGAGAATGTTTGCCGCATTTTGAAATGAAAAATGCGTCAACGAAGACCCTGTACTGTTGCGCACCTAAAACGTTGTTTGCAGGAAGAATGGGACAAACTAACACCTGCAACACTTAGTCACTTGATTTCTTCAATGCCTAAACGTCTTTTAAGTGCTGTTAAAAGACAGGGGAACTGTACAAGGTGGTAAATGCTGTACTGTCCCAACTTTTTTTGAAATGTGTTGTAAGCCTGAATGGCAAGAATGGATATTTATTTACAAATCAAATGATGTTGACAAAAAAAAAACATGAATTATTTTGTGTTCATACTGTCTGCAATGAAATAAAATTTGAGGAGAATTTATAACTTGCTTTTTTCTTTTTTTATTCACATTTTCCACACTGTCCCAACTTTTTCTGATTTGGGGTTGTACTATGATATTTTACTCACAGCTTCAGAGTCCTGATTTTAAATCTTAGCCTGGACACTGTCTATGTCAGGTTTGCATAATCTTCATATTTCTGAGATTTTAGAGGAAAGTCAAAGCACCAGATGAGACAAAAAAAAAGACAAAAACACATTTGACATGAGCAGAATGTTAAAATTCCACACAGACAGTGACCAGACTGAACCAAGGACTCAAGCTATGAGGTAACATTACTAGCCTGTACCTTTTTTGGTACAAATTATTCCCCATTTTTATAATCTGTTAAGTTTTAAACCCACTTTGTCAGTTCAGGGTCACAATCGGCCAGAACCTAGTTACACCGGCATAAGGCTGGAAGAAACAGAGTCTATTGAACACCAATGACTCAAACCAGGCCAATTTAAAGTCTCCAGATGGAGTGTTGGGGGAACATTAGAGGATTTGTATCACTAACATGATATAAAATATTTTTCCCCTTTTAATATATACAGCGGTGCCCTTTCCCTGCTCACATGTTAATAGGCAACAAGCAGAAGGAAAGGCTATAAGATCTAAGGTCTAATATTAATTTGGCTATTGAAAAATAAACGTTACCTCAGGTGCCCCTCTCATAACATCTTTCATAATTAAACAAAATAAACTAAATCTGTATTTTATGACTGTTTGAAAAATTATTTTAACATTTTATGAAAGCAACTAATGCAACCAGACTTCTTGATTTCTTCTTGTGAATTGAGAATTGAACTGAAACATTGACGAAACAAACCAAATTTCAAAAAACTATGTAATCATTAGTTTTATATCATTATAAGTGATCATTCCATCCATCCAACTTAATAACACATTTATATTGATCAGGGTCAGAGTGAGCAGGAGACTATCATCTTGGCAGTACTGGGTGCAAGACCTTCATAATTCATTCTGCAATATCTTTGCAAATCCACTTGTGAAAATTTCTGTATAAAGAGATATAATACTTGATTTATGGACAGTATGTTTCTTCAAACAATTGAATAAAAGGTGTTTTTTATTTACTTTGTCATTCATTTTGTTTGTAACCCAAAATACGCTGGGAACATGCTATGGTAATTCTCTTTGTTCCACTAGATGTCAGTAGTGCTTTCATCATTAAAAGTTGGCAGCCTCCCTTCTGAATGTGTAAAAAATGGATTTTATTCAATGATTTTTGAAGTTACATTTATCACTAAGTCCAAGAAACATATTTAGTTGATAATGAAACATTAAGAATTTGTTTGTACAAGTACAAAATCTTTGTTCTCTCAGAAAATGGATGACAATTCCTCCTCAATAGGTTCTTTGGAAACACAAAGTAAGAAAGTCACTGTTAATATTTCTTGCTGTAACAAGTTTTTTTTAATGAAATTGTGTTTTTTGTTTATACTACTGCAATGGGGATAATAAAAATTGTAAATTCAAACTCTCCTTTCTTTATTGTTGTTTTAACAGTACCACAATTAGTATAGCATTCTATGGGCCAAATCTGTTCACTCTTTTATTTAATGTTATAGAACTCTGTTCCATAGAACATCTACTGTCAAAGTACATGGAACTCCACAACAGTACTAAGTAACTAAAGGCAGATCATCTAATAATCTCAGGCAGATCCCACAGTGTGTCCTGGCAAGGGCAGTTGTCAATGGCACACCAGATATGCACTGGTGTAACCCAAGGATCGGTGCTGGTTCCTCTATTCTTCTCTCTGTATACCACCTCATTGGGTTCCATAATCCAATCCCATGGCTTCTCTTACCAGTGCTGTGCCAATGATACACAGATATACCTCTCGTTCCCTCTGGAGGACAATACAGTGTCATCTAGAGTCTCTGCATGTCTTACTGGTAATTCAGTCTGGATGAAGGACTTCCATTTACAGCTCAACTTGGCAAAAACTGAGCTTCTTGTGATCTTGGCCAGCCAGTCTGCTCATCTCCCTGTCTCTGTACAGCTTGGCTCATTGTTGCTAAAGCCTGGCAAGTCAGTACGCAACCATGGGGTGGTTACAGGTTGATGAGCAGGTATCTTTTTTTGACCACATATTTACTGTTTCTCATTCATGCAGGTTCACGCTGTACAAGATCTACAAGATCAGATCTTATTTGACAGAGCATGCAGCACAACTACTGGTCCAAGTTTTGGTCTTGTCACATCTGGATTACTGCAAGTTGCTTCTGACAGGAGTAGCTGCATGTGCTATCAAGCCGCTGCAGATTATGCAGAATGCAGCAGCCCATCTTGTATTTAACCAGTTTAGATGGACACAAGTCACTTCTGTCTTCAAGTTACTACATTGGCTTCCTGTAGAAGCATGCATTAAAATTCAAACCCCTAATGCTACAGTGTAGTCAATAGGTCAGCACCTGAGTATATGGAGACACTGGTGAAGTGCTATACTGCTTTTTGTCCACTCAGGTCTGCCGGGGAACAGCGTCTGGTGATGCCACCTCTATGCAGCATCAATTCTCAATCCAGATTCTTTTCCTGTGTAGTTCCTAGCTGATAGAACGGGCTGTTCACTACCATCTGTACTGCTGTCTCCCTCAATGCATTTAAGAAGCGATTGAAGACCCATCTGTTCTGTGAATATCTGTCTAATTGATGAAGGAAATAAAAGCTTTACTCTGCGATACTTTATATTCTTAATTTGTTTTAAGTTTATATCTCTTTACTGATTGTATTCTATGATTATAAATGTATGAATTATTACATCTTTTCACTTGTGGAAATCAACTTTTGTTACCCGTCCTATTATACGTGCTGAACAAACAGGCCCTTGCCTAATGTTACTTGATTTTTTACCTCTTTTGAAAGTCACTTTGGATAAAAAGCATCTGCTAAGCAAATAAATATAAATGTAAATGTAATTTATGTGATACCCTGTGGTTTACTGCATCTTATTCCAAGATCCGCTAATTGGATTTGAAGCCAGGGTTTCTACAGTAGCCCCACCTGTCTTGGGGATGAAAGGAAGCAGCTTATTATAATTCATTTTTTTGTGCGCATAGTTCTCTTAATTTAAGACAGGCTCAAAGTGCTTATGCAATCACGGCAGAATTTTTGCTCAGACATACAGTTTATAAAGTAAACATATAGTATAATATATATCAAAGTTTGTATAACATACATTTACCGTTCAAAATAAAACATTAATGACTCAATATGATGCATTATAAAGCTTAAGTTAGTTGGCACCATTCAATAGAGACTTTGCTGTTACTATCAGGCAAAGCCAAGGAGTAAAGTACTGGCTCATAGGTTAGAATTCATCTAACCAGGATTTCAAAATCAGTCAACCATCTTTGCATAGGAAGGCAAAGAATTATATGAATTCAAGTGAAATTATGCACTAGTTTTGATCTAGTTACCAAAGCAATGTGATCAGTAGGTCCATGTGGGACAGCAAAGCAAGGCATGTGATGCATCTAGGCTGATTAATAGGAGAATCAGCTCACTTTCTGAGTTATTGCTGTATTAAGTCAGCCCTCTTCCTCAGGCAATAACAACATGCATCAGCAACAACAGAGTGAACCTTATCAGATCCAGACACCAATCTCATATCTTGTTATATCTCTCTTTCTCTCTCTCTCTTTCTCTGATGTTCACAAGAAGCCACTTATTTGATGGTATTCAGGATTAGCCTGGGTGAAGAGTAGAAATTTTGAGTTAGACCAAAGCACATACAAGTCTGTTTGCTTTCTCTGTACTCATAAGCAAATCTATGTGATTATAACCTTTGCCTCAGACATAATGGAGCAGAACATAAATTTTAGTTATTAAAAATGAAACCTAAAATAATTTAAAAAATACAAATGTACAACACTAAGGGTACAATATATTAGGCATTGCTATCTTAAACTGGTACAGATACAAAACAGCAAAGCAAAAGTAGTATGGAGGAGGAGGTCTTGGTAAGCGACAGGCAATACACTCAGTTGGTACAGGAGGAGGGTCAACTTATAAATGGATTGCCATGGTGTTCTGGCCCTTTAAGGCCAGTATTATACAGTATTGGAACTTGCAGGGACCGTAGAAGCCAATTTTAGGAGGTCTAGACAGAAAACTTCAAGTAGCTATCAGAATTGATTGTCAAAACCAAAAGCAAAAAATTAAAAATCATTCTTCAAAACAAGGCCTCTCACTGGCTTATTAATTTGCTCCTAACTAACATTAATATTTGGTTATTTTTTCTGAAGAAAGGATCAAATGCTTGGAAATTAGGTGTAGTGTACTTCCATGTTAAATGGGTGGGATGTTATGATGCAAAACATGTCACTAGCAACAGGGATAGCAACCATAAACACATGGCTGCAGCCAAGCAAAAGCAATCACAAAATGGTGAAGCCTAAAACCAATTACCATTGAAACTGGTGGCAAATTGACGTCATTGTCAAAACAATATTAAACAAAAATAAAGACATTTAAAAATGAGACAAATGACTCTTAGAAAGCCCATAGATTCACTATAAATAGACAGTGTATTTTAGTGAGTTTCAGGTGGGTAATTACAACGGGCACCCCAGGTAGAAGGAAGGGATCAAGAACCATTTACAAAGGGCCATGAGAAGCAGTAAGGCTCATTGTTTCCCTTCTGTTTGATGCTTTGAGCTCTCCTTTCTTTGAATTTTTTTTTATTTAGTAAATTATTTTTGTTTACTGCATTTACTGCCTCCTTGGAGTCATTCTGAGTTTGGAGACAAATTGACAGTGTTTCCTCTATACGCTACATAATCATGCAATATTTACCTACATAAGCACACATATCTATTTAAATTAAGGGTAAATGAGTCCATAAACATGGCTAAAATGCACAGCTTATATATTCTGGAGGAGTGGGGGTTTGACTCACAGGCAGTTTGATAAACTGGCACTGTAGGAATGGAAAGCAAAACTCTGTCTAACCATGCTCCTGGAGAAAATAAACTGCTAGGGATCCATAATCAGAGTTTGGCTTTCTCAACCTTGATAGTTGCTCTGTTTACTGGCAATGTATATGACTTGATTATAAGTGGAGTTAGCACACCCATAAAGGTTTCCTATCATTCTGAGTCTCCAGTACATCCACTGCAGCAGAGTCTAGAATCCTTGGACAAAATTCAGACCCTGAGTTTCTGCTAAAGTACAATGCCACTCATGAATTAAAGTAAAGAGATTACAGAAAATGAGCTAAACTCACAATCATTTTCTAAAGAATGCCAATGAGACCAAAAAAATAAAGAAAAAAATTGTTTACTATAATGAAAAGGTAACAGTACAGATGAGGACATGACTTTGGAAGCAAAACATACAAAGTTTAACAAAACAAATAAAATTACAAACCTTTTACATATTCACCATCGAATCCTTCCACTCTTCTTCCTTCTTGCACCTCTCTTCCTCCTACCAGTTGTACTCCTATATGCTTTTGACCTGCATTATGGCCAGGAGGATGCTTTAATAGTGAGAGAAAGATATTGGATGAATAGCCTCCCTGCAGCCACCTAACAGCATGGTGGAGTTCAGGCATACAATCTGTCAACTCCCAGTACCCTGGACTTAAATGGGTGCCCCAGCTGTCACTTTTTCTGGGGCTTCTATACATGGGCTTGTACTTTTTGTTCACCCAAGAACTACAGTATTGTGGATGGGGACTGGATGATGAATTTGTTGACTGGTTGACAACAAACCCTGGTGCCATCTTACAAAGTCTAGTTTGGAGTTTGGAGAATTGTTGCTGAAGTCTATGCACTGCATTGAAGCATTAATATTCCCCATGAAATCATGATCTCTTTGAAGCAATAAGGTGGGGGGTCACATGTGAACCTTTGATCATTTTGTTCTTTGCATCACATCACTCTTCTGTGCACGTTACATACTTTGGATAAAGGTTAAAGCTCCTAATCTGTGGAGGGAACCCAAAAAACAAAATTGTGGTCAGAGATCACAAGTGGACCTGGACCTACATTATTCAGGAACTCATTGTTTCCTGAAAATAAAGTTCCCATGGTGAGAAAGCAACACATATTCCAGTTGCCTCACATAACTGAAGAAACCAATCAACATCTATAGCAAAGACATTCAAGATAGAAACCATGAGGCATTACTTCACAAGAAAGGTTTTAAATCACTGAATCATCGAGCTGTTCAAAAAGTGATGACTTTTACAATATGTCTGGGTGTAATAGTGGGATAAATTAGCTATCCATCTTAATAAAGGGATAGGTGTCTATGTATATGTGTTTGCCCAGCTGCTATGTCTCTGTTATTACAATAGATGGTGCATCACAACCATTTGTAGTAATAAAGTGCATTGCATTTCTCATTCTAACAGATGGCACATCACAAATATTAACACTGCTTTTACAAATCCCATACCAAATACTATATAACAGATATATGCATTGCATTTGCCATTACAACAGATGGTGCATCACAAACATTTGTAGCATTGCATTTTCTTACTACAAATATTTATGATACGCCATCTGTTGAAATGACAAATGCAATGCATTTTATTATTACATGCATTACAGAATACCTTCAAGTAGATGTTGCACTGCAAACATTAACACTGATGTCTATGTTGATTACTTAGATTTCAACTAATCTTAGAGGGGTAGCACAGCTAGTTGGATAATAAAATTATATTAATTAAATGAATGATCTCCTCTTGTACATAGAATTTCTTACATTCCAGGTGGTATGGGGTGCATGGTGACACAGTGATTAGTTCTTAATTGGACTGGGTTCAAACTGTAGCCTGGTTTACACAAGGTTTTGCTAAAACATTCCAAAGGCAGACAAATTAGGTAAACTGGTAACACTAAAATGGCCCAGTGTGAATGTGTATATACGTGTAAACCCTGCAGTGCAGTGGCACTTACCCAAGGGTTTTTTTTCTTGTGTTGCATTAGTCTGCATCCTTGAGATTTCTATTAAGTAGGTTCAGAAAATTAATAAATTAGTATAATTTAATGGTGGCATATGTAATCTTAAAAATGAAAACCAAAATCATAAAAAAGATGACGATGAAGATATGACCACTGAATATTTGTCAAAAAATCTATTTCATGACTGGCTGAAAGAAAAACACTGAAACTTAATTAATTAACAAATATAACTCACACCACACATTAATTAAATTCTGAGTTGCCAGAACATATCCTAATAACACTGGTGCCAAGACAGAAACTAAATCAGTTTAGAACTACCAATCAATGTAACCTACACATCTTTGAGATGTGGAACTAAACACCCTAATGGCAGAGAAAACCCATAAATATTCTAGCAGTTGTTCAAAATCCACACAGACAGCCACAAGATTTGAAACTAGGATGCTGAATCTGTTAGAGAAAAATGCTAACCAATTTTCCACCCCAATGAACAGAAATATGACACATAATTTCCTTTGAAAATTTTAAATATCTTTTACAGTACTGTGCAGCTAGTGTAACTAAATCCTAACTGAACAGCAATGAAAGCAAGGCAGCATTCATCCTTGGATGAAATGCCAGTCTACAACATGGCACCCTCACCCATGGAAACACCCAGCTGAACCCAATTTAGTACTGTGAACTGTCTATTAGAAAACTAGAGTCTCCATTGGCAGATCATGCTAGAAGAGATCAGCTTATCAGAGATGCTAACCCTGTCAGTAGTATTCAAGTACTGTGAGGTGGAAAGCATTCAACCATTAGCCATTTAACCATCATTCCACATAAACGTTTTCCCCTTAATCTAGAGTTTGATGGTGACATTAGATTTATATTTGTATTTATTCCATATTCATACACAGAAATCATATTGCACACATTCTGGAAAAATTACACAGCAGTATCCTCTCATTCCTCCTGCTAGGGTATAAGAAGCTAATGGTGTGCCTATGTAGACCTTACAAATTTGTCTAGTATTAGAATAGGTTTGGTACTCTGGCTTCCTTCCACATCCCAAATAAGTCTGGGTTTGGGTATCAATATGGGTCTGGGTATGTGTGCCCCTACAAAGACTGGCATCCAGTTCAATGCTACTTCCTGCCTTGCACTCAATGCTGCTAGACTCCTATCGTCTTGCAAATGATCAAGTCAAGCAAATATATTCTTCAAATGAACACAAGAGGTCAGCAGAAACAAAGACATAGAAAGGTTATTTCATTTCTTTCACTCACAAGCTGAGGTTATGCAAGTGGGAAATTTATATTCACTCTCACTTTGACGATTCATAACTACACCCCAGACTCAATTTTGTAAAAGATGTGACTTAATAATAGGAGGACATATAGAGGTATGCAAATAAAAACGCATATAAAAGTTTGGCACATAGGTAAATGTTTCTGATTTTACCACCTTTGAAACAACAATTCAAAAATCTTACATTCATACACCTCCCATCCCCAGCAGAACATAAAAGGAAAGAACTATATATATATTATATATAGTTATAATAATCCTAATATATATATATATATAGGATTATTATATTTATATCCCATACATTCACATTTCTATGTGTTTTTTTAAACTACAGTATTTAGTTTATTTTTAAAGATACCAAAAGTACGCAGTAACCTAAATAAGTTGAATACTACTTCCCAATGTTATATTGCTATATAGTGCCTTTTCTATTTGTCTGACTATATGTCTATCTATCTTCCTACAAGCATCTATCAGAACAAACAGTATAATATCCTGTACTGAACTATAACGGTGTTATCATTTTATTTTCAAAGCACCTTGTTCCATTCTGACTTGCGAGGAGATGTAGCTCAATCCTGGTAGGGACGCCACTTATGATGCCATAAAGTAATTGACGTATTATCATCTTTAATCAGTTAATGGATATTTGGTGACAGTAAATCACTTAACACATTTCATTTCACCTTTTTAATAAATTTTGCAAAATAAATGGCATATCATTTTGTCCCTGCCTTTTCAGAAAATCTTTGCTAAAATTTGAAGACATGAATATTGAAATCGTATTCAGGACTACTTTAGGGCAACTTTTTTTGGAAATTAGCACTGTTACCTGACAGACGTGCTCCGACTCTGAATATTTCCATATTTAAAGACTTTTGAGCTCTGACTTCATCGATCGGTAATTGTAAAAATTACGTATGGTCTCCTTTTGAGAGTGTCTGTCTGCGGCTGAACCCTCTTGAAATGTCGAAGGCGTTCGTGACGTCACGGATCAGGTGACTTAAACTTTTTTAAAACCCCGTAGAACAGATGAAGTTTGTCATCCTAAGCAGCTGCTGTTCTAGTCCGAAACGTGGATGTTTTTCCCGAAACTTTAAGTGATATAACTTTTTTTAACTTCTGTCTGGCACCCAAGAGACTTGAGCTCGTAAGGTAGGCTTTCCTTACTAGAAGTTGTTTAAGTAAAAATTATATTATGTCTAATTTTTATGCAAAAAATAAACATCTGAAAGAGAGATTAATAAGACTATGCAATGTTTTCTGTACATTTATTTTGGACAAAAGTTACTAAAAAAGTTTTATGTTAACAATTGTTCAGACAAAAGTTGATTTTTTTCTTGTTAGTATATATCGATCAGATGAGTATAAAGCTTGTGCGTATAACATATTTGTTAACGTGTGTATTTAGAATTCACGTACGCCATCTAAAGTATTCATTTTAACCCCTTGTGTATATATGAACAACAAATGTGGTATAAAACACACCATGAAAGAAATGTGTTAAATACTTTTTTGACAGTAAAATATTAATGTGTACATTTCTAACTTATTTCTCAGTCTCCCCATAACGAAAACAGATCCTTGGATTTCATCTAACGGTGGATAATTATTCACTTTAGCCAACGAGCGAAACATATGAATGAATCAGTTTCTCCAGAATGCTTACACTTTAAATAGATCAGAAGACGGCGCATAGTTTACGCCGATTTCGATCAGTTCAGTTTTTCAAGTCCCCAAGTCCTCCTAGCCGTGACTTTAGTACTGATGTGTCTAAATGTGTTGCTTTTAGGAACTGACATCTGGGGCACATAATTCTATAAAGCGTGTGACTCTCGTGTCAACTTTGAAGTACTTTCCGAAAGACCAGATATGTAAAGAAACAGAAGGAAAAGAAACGGAAAAAGTCAACCGCTGCCAGTGGGAGGTACAGTGCAAAACGATTAAAAAAAACTATCAAAAACATTGACTTGTTATTTAGTTTAATTCGCCTGGGAAATGTACACAACCAGTGTCTGCGTTTACCAATTGAATTCATTACAGATACACCTTCTAAAGATGTTTTTATTTTAGTTACCAATCTTTTAAAGTAGTCTTGGATTTGAGCGCTCCATTTGAAGTATCGGTAAAGTTGCATTCCTTCGACAAGAAAAGACTGAAGTTAAAGCCTTCAGGAATTCTCTATGCCTCACGCAGTGAACATAAACCTGTTTTAAACATGTGTATTGGACACCGTTAGGGAGGTCTCATTTAACGTGTTTAAGCAGTTTTAAAAAGCTCCTTCTTGTGAAAAAAACATCCTATACAAATGTAAAAATAAATCCTTTCTTCTTTTTCTGATAATTTAGGATTACTGTTATTATATATAAGATACAATTTCAATCTATCTATCTATCTATCTATCTATACTCTCAAACTTTTTTAGGGAATTATTTGTTTTTACATTAGTGGTAAATTATTGTTTCTCTCTGTTAAATATATAGAGATGTACCCTTATCTCCAGTTCTAACTGGATTAAGTAGGTCTGACAATTTTATGTTATGTTGTATAGAGACAAGCAACATTTACAGTTTAACTGGAAATATTTGCCCCATTTTAAATTTGCTTATATATATGTACCATCTAATGAAATGTACATCCATTTTCAATACTGATATATTCAGCTCAGGTTTATGAAGGCAAAGGCCTGCCAACATTAGAAGCATGGTAGAAATAAGTTTGTAGAAAGGTGCTAGTGTTGTCGCAGTACACATTCAGTTCGTGGCCAGTTTATACTCTCCAGTTTACCTAAAACACACATCTTAGGAATGTTTAAGAAAAACTGTTGTAACTAGGGAAAAGCCACTCTGACATAAGGAAACATTGTAATTCCACACACACATAGTTACATCTCTGGGTTTTAAAAATTAGGGACTGAAGTAGCAACGATGACTACTGTGTCTCCCCACCATGCTTCCAATCCCATGAAATTATATAAAAGTATTGTATAAAAGTACACACACATACATACATACATACATAAACACACACACACAAACACATAAATATATATAGTCTCTTCCATATATACACTGTGTATACGTATCTATCAGTATGAAATAATCATACTACTTTTTTTAGTTATTTTCTTCTTTAGATCACTTGTCTATAATTGTACTTTGAGGCCTCTACTGTCATGCCTGCCCCAGAAACCCGACTTTGCCAATGAACTTTAAGTGCTGACATAATTTTTTTTTCAAATAAATATGATTTTCATTATTTTAATCGTCCTATGTATTGGATCATATGTGCAGCTCCTTTTCCAACGGTTGTCAGTAGTACAGAGTGGTATTCAACTACATGGGCTCTGGGGTACTGTTGCCTTACCAGGTTGCTCAGGACACTACTTGTAATGTATAAATGGGATGAGCAGGTTGTGTAGCTTAATTGGTAAAGTACTGAACTGTAAATCCTAAAGATGTTGCTTCAGCCCATTCTGTTGAGTCAATTCATCACCCAGAGTGACTGACGTAGCCATGTAAAAGCATATCTTATAAATTGTAATATGCTTGTAGGTCTTTAGCTACACAGCAGCCTGAGGACATGAAATAAATATGATTTAAACAGTTGCTCTTCTGTACTGGTATTGAAAAGATACCATCCAGTTTAAAGTTTTTGCTTTAACACATTATCGTTTGTCTCTTGCAGCTAAGACTCAGTCAACATGGGTGACTGGAGTGCTTTAGGAAGACTTCTTGACAAAGTCCAGGCTTATTCCACTGCCGGAGGAAAGGTCTGGCTTTCTGTTCTCTTCATTTTTCGAATCCTAGTCTTGGGGACAGCAGTCGAGTCAGCCTGGGGAGATGAACAGTCAGCTTTTAAATGTAACACCCAGCAACCAGGTTGTGAGAATGTATGCTATGACAAGTCTTTTCCTATCTCCCATGTCCGTTTCTGGGTGCTACAAATTATATTTGTCTCAACTCCCACGCTACTTTATCTAGCGCATGTTTTCTACCTAATGCGCAAAGAAGAGAAATTGAACAAAAAAGAAGAAGAACTGAAAGTTGTCCAGAATGACGGTGGCGATGTAGATTTGCCACTCAAGCAAATTGAAATCAAGAAATTTAAGTATGGGCTGGAAGAGCATGGAAAAGTAAAAATGAAAGGAGCCTTGATGCGTACCTACATTGTGAGCATACTTTTCAAGTCTGTCTTTGAAGTTGGCTTTCTGTTGATTCAATGGTACATATATGGTTTTAAGCTGGAGGCCATTTACAGATGTGAAAGGGATCCGTGCCCTCATAAAGTGGACTGTTTCTTGTCCCGCCCTACTGAGAAAACCATCTTCATCATCTTTATGTTAGTAGTGTCTTTGGTGTCACTTCTACTAAATGTGATTGAGCTTTTCTATGTCCTCTTCAAAGGCATCAAGGATCGGGTGAAAGGAAAA
The DNA here is from genome assembly GCA_026402145.1 of Polypterus bichir lapradei. Classification (NCBI taxonomy): domain Eukaryota; kingdom Metazoa; phylum Chordata; class Cladistia; order Polypteriformes; family Polypteridae; genus Polypterus; species Polypterus bichir. Next base: position 88,545,773 of record JANRMT010062791.1, on the reverse strand, counting down.
AGAGATCCCTACACAAACAACATGGTCATGAGCCCAGTAGCTAAAGACTGCACATCTCCAAAATATGCCTATTATAATGGCTGCTCCTCCCCAACAGCACCCATGTCTCCTATGTCTCCGCCAGGCTACAAACTTGCCACTGGAGACAGGACCAACTCTTGTCGCAATTACAATAAGCAAGCCAATGAGCAAAACTGGGCAAACTACAGCACTGAGCAGAACCGTCTGGGCCAAACAGGCAGCACCATCTCAAACTCCCATGCGCAAGCATTTGACTACCCGGATGATGTGCCAGACAATAAGAAGCTACCATCTGGACATGAGCTACAGCCTCTGGCTGTTGTGGACCAAAGGCCCTCAAGCAGGGCCAGTAGTCGAGTCAGCAGTAGAGCTCGACCTGATGATCTTGATGTGTAGCCCTTGTAACACTGTTTTGAAGGGTGGTACTTTCCATTTCATGGTCTCCTTCGGGAGCTCTAAAACTCAGAAACTTGTTCAGATACTTACACTGTTGGGGGTACTATCCATCCATGGAAAGTTGAGAAACTGATATTAAACAAATAGTAGGGAATAAATACGATGACTTTGGGAGACCTGAAGGGTCTTCAAAAGAGGATATGCTGGATAAGTCCCATTCACACTAACTTAGTTGAGTCGTTTTTACAATTTTCTGTTTTAGTTTTTTGGCCCATACAATTACATTCCTTAATTTTTATTTTTTTTAATTTGTAATGCTGCACTTTGACACTGTGTTTGAAAAGTGTATTCATTGAATTAGGTATGAAAAGTTTAAAGCAAAACTTGCATTTGAAATAGAGTGATGTATGTCTGTAACATTGCAGAGTAGTCAAGTTTCCAACTAAATGCTGTAGAAAAGGGTTTTGTCATTAAGGATAAGAAGAACCTTATGTATCTGTGCATTGATTACTATTTATTTGTGAGTTAACTATGCAGGATGTCCACCACTAGATAATGAGTGACTACTATCCTAGGTTGTTACTATAAATATATATATTTTTAATTTATATCATGTCATTCGACCTTCTCATCATATTTATTGCTCAGTGTTTCCCTGCTTCTAAAATACAGTAGGTTTCACACACAGAAGAGACTATAAGGGTGAATGCGCGCGTTTTTTTTTTTTTTTTTTGTCTTTTTTTTGTTTTTTTTTAAGAACAAGTGTCCATTCCTGGTAAACTTTGAAATTCTGTGCCATGTTTTTGTTGTTACCTGCTTGTGGACATGATCTTATATGCACAGATTAAATCTAAATGTGCAGGTAATACAGCAACCTATTTTTCTTTCCTTTTGCATATGCATTCCCCTGAATTTTTCTTTTAAAGCGTATAATTTTTATATATAATTGGGATATTTGGGGTTTTGATAGACAGAAGAATTGTTTATATTTTTGGTGTGAATGATTGATTTTATTGTTGTTGTATGTAATCATTGCTGCTTGAGAGATAGGTTTTTAGTACTGTAAATCAAGCTAGCTATGTCACTAATGTGAGTTTCTAGGAGAATGCTTAGAGCTGGACTAATATTTAGTCAGAATTATTAAAGGTTTATACCAGTGTAGCTCATCACTCAACAGACACTTTTAGGTCGACTTCTTGGGCTTGTTACTTATTCAGTTTAACACATTATAGTATTTTATACTTGGTACTCAAAGTTAGACAGAGAATCCTTTTTTATTTTTATTGTTTTTATGTTCTTTTTGCTACAATGGTGTTTGCACTGAGACTGAGGTTAAGAATGCATTTTAATGCTGAAGGTTGTTGACTGTTGCAATCGTGTGCATGTTACTAATTTATTTTACAATACACCAGTCTTAGAATTCACTATGGTCAGATATTACAATACATTTCAGTATTTTGTGGGGGGAAAAAGCACATAACCGGTTTTAAATGAACAAGTGTTTTGTTTTGTTTTTTTTGGTTAAAATACAGATATTCCATGTTAACCCACTGTTGTAGAGTGCTTTGTTTGCATGTAAGCAACATGTCATTAATCATGTCTGTCAAAAATATTTTAATCAATAAAATTTTTGTTTTCATAAACTATTTGCAGATATTTCTTAACTTGGCTCATGATGTGTGCAACTAAGAATAAATGTATGTTCACAAACTTTTACTTGGACTGAACTCATCTCAATAAAGCTTTGTTTTGAATATAGAACCTTTAGAGTGTACTCTATAAATATCTGGAAGGATTCCAGTTCAAGTCCCACTTCTACCAGAAGCGATCTTCCTCCATTGGACCCTTGAGCAAGGAGCCTTAACCTGAAAATTGTTCCGGGGCACACTGTGCAATGTCTGACCCAATGCTCTGACCTCCAAAGGTCAATTTCCCCTTGGGGCTTAATAAAGTATATCAAATCAAAATAAGAAAAAAAACTTCTTTAATTTTATATGATATCTTTCATAAAGAACACATTATAATGGTACTTAAATATAATACATGTTTGTATGCTCAGATATAAATTGTTCCTCACTATCAGAGGTGCACAGGTAACATGCCATCTTGCGGTCCACAAGTGAACTTCTTGACTGTTAAACAAATAAAAAGAATTTTTTTAGTAGCTATCACCACCCCAATAAGGATGTGCCGTACAACTACATAACATTCTCAAAACTGCTTATTCTGGCCACTTGGAACAGACCAGGCCTGAACAGGGCAATACTCTGTCACATTGTACTGCTTCTTACATTTATTTATTATAATCCAAGCATAGGAAGGGTTAGTGACTCGCTCAGGGCCACACAACAGCCAGACTGGCAGCCTTGTGCTTTAGAGTCCAGTGCGTTACAAAGCCCCACTACTTATACTGCAGTGGCATGTTGTTAACATCAAACTGGATGCTTACTGTATTGTAATCAAAATCAAATATGGCATATAGTGTGTCACCCCTCACCTAGGATGCAATCTTGGCTATTACATCTTTAAAATGTTGTACAAGTGATGTAACCAGCTGATGTAAAGAAACACTTTATATAGCCTGAGTGCCTTGTTATATACTGGAAGCAGTAGTAGTAATAGTGTCACGAATATTGTGAAATTCTTACTTGCATGTCTGACCAATAAGTAACACATCACCACTCTTCAGTGCCAGGATATATGCCATGTACTCTTTACTCCTGTTGCCATTCTACTTCTTCAGTGATTCTCCTAGTTCTAAACTACAAAAAATGCTTCCATCTTGAATGCACTTTCTCCTAATTTTCATTTGTATTCCTGCATACTTGATTCAGTGTTTAATTGGAAGTATTCTGGTAGATCAGCTTTATCAATGCCCATATTAATAGCACCAATTTTTCTGCGTAATATTTATTTCAGGTGAGGGGCTACTCTTGCTAACCTATAACAACTGCATGCTGAACACAGTTAAATTACTGTACTGAAATAGATGTACTTCATTCATCTCAAAAACAGAAACAAAAGTTAATTTAAATGCTGGAGTTGCTTTTAAGCTTTATTATTTTAATTTAAGACTGTGTTCCTGATGCTTTTATTGCTTAGGTTACTCAGGATTTTAGTTTATTGTACAAATATCACCACCTTAAAACAACACTCTCAGACCTACTTAATCCAATGCATTTCGTCAGATTTGGACGAAGTGCCCATAGTTTATCCTTGCCACATTACAGAAACTCACATAAGGCCAATACAGAATGACCATGTATAACTGACCTGAGAACATGTAATACATTTGAATGCCTCATATATTGGTGTCGATCTTAAAGAATCTGATAAGGAAACCGAAAGTATTGAAACCCTGATGCAATTCAGAAGGTTCAGGATTTCTAATTGTAATATAAATTATGTAGCGCTGTGGCGTTGGATAGGTAGATACTGTTTTATTAAACTGCCACTATAATAGTAACAAGATAATTTTCTGAAAAAAAATTTCACAACAAATATTTTAACAGGTGGCACGGTTGTGTAGTGGATAATACTGCCGCCCCATACCTCCGGAAGACTTTGATCAAACTCAACTCAGTGACTGGCTAAGTAGAGTTTGCAAATTTATTCCATTTCTGTAAACGTTTTATACTGAGCTGGTACTGTTGCCTTCCTTACACATCCCAAAGACATGTAATAGGTAAGTGGCATCTCTAAACTCACTGTGCCCTGTGATGAACTGGTGTCCTGTCCTTGTCCCAGAGGCTATCAGAGATACCAACAGTTAACTAGGATTCCATGTTGATATAATATACTTAGTGTTTTTATGTTACATTTAAAAGGGACAAACAAAATAAAAAAGTAAACAGAGTTGGCATTAGAGAAGCAACTTAGGGAAGCAAATATAAATCCATTAAGCATTCCGTTCTTAAAGGAATTATTCTTCATACTGGAATGCTACATGTTGAGCAGAGTGCAAATTCTCTAAATAGATTCTATAGTCCACACGTCAAAACATTTCTGGTCAGTTGTTATTGTTTATACAAATAAGAGAATGTATTTAGTTGAGCTAAAATGTAAGATACCATGCCACTTAGTAAATTTCTTGTCATGGGTTGCCAGAACATATCCTGGCAGTAGTCAACAATATATGGAGCACCAGTCCATTTCAGGGACTGCTTACACAGTTAAAGGTACAATTTAGAGTCAATAATCAATTCATGATGCAAATGATTGAAATGGGGAAAGTAAACCAAAACGCCTGAAGAAAATCTCATGCAGACCCTGGGAAAACATGTAAACTCCACATATAAAGTAACAGAGTGTAGGATTTAAGCTATGGATTCTGAATCTGTGACACATCCAATTTAAGAAACTGTAAAAAGTAGCCTGACTAAGCACAATGTTGAGATGGCTACTATGAACGGTCAAATAAAGTCACTTATCTCATTCAGTTCATTACTTATTCCATCTCTCAACACTATGTGTAATTGTTTTACTCGCTTTACTCTTCCACATTTAGGCAACTACATCTATATATGGCTTTTTTATTGTTAACAGGGGTCACTGCATAAAATCACAATTAATATAATGCACATGAAGTTAAATAACTACCACTAGTGACCTACAACCTTGTGTCTTTTCCATACAGCATCCCTCCATTGTGAAACCTGATTAAGTTAGAGATGCTTCGGTCATAGGCATCTCTTGACAGAGTGTCTGTCCATCGTAGTGCGCACTCAACCTGCCATACCAAGCCAGTCCAGAGTTAACAATTGGCCTGTCCTCCATGTCTTTGGGATGTGGAAGGAAACTTGTAAAAAAAAACCATAGACACTGCAACCTTGTGTTAGCTCCATACTAGACAGTGATCAGACCAAGATTCAAACACCTTGTCTCCTAGATAATCAAGGCGGCAGTGTCAAACACTCCACCACTTTACCACCTTTTCAAGTATGCATATGCATAACACACCTAGCAACCATATTGAAATTTCGATGTGTGGCATCACACAAGCCTTGGACCTACATTCTTATTTATACCTGAATGTGTTTTAAGTTGCTTCAGTTCTCCTATGCAATTTCCCTCACTTAAATGTGTTTAAAACTGGTCACCTTTGATTGCATGCAAATTGAATAAGAATACTTGGATGGTAGGCAATCAATACATACTGAAAAAGATCCATTACTTAAGATATAACAAAGGTTTTGAAATCTTACACTAGCAGACCCCAGTTAACTGAGTATTTACTACAAACGTAAAGTACAGTATGCATCAGTTATGTAACAAAAAAAACAATCAAATAGTCTTATACAAATAAGCTTTCTCAGATTTTAATATTCCATTTGATGTACTCCATGTGAAAACCCATTTTCAACTCCAAGCCTGGTCATTCTCCTCAGTGGATTTTTATCCAGTTCAGATTTTATTAGTGAGCAGATTTACATTCTTTTCTGTATTAGTGAGTCTGCCAGTGTAATTTAACGGAGTCGTGTCTCATACAGGGTTAGTTCCTGCCTTTCTGCTGAAACAGGCTTCTGTTCTTCACCATGAGCCTATAATAGACTTATTGGGTTGAGAGAATGGTTGGATGGATAGAAACTTGTGGCCTTGAAATTCCGTTGTTGACTGTTCATCCAGTATTTTACTTACCACTAATCAGGAGATATTTAGTTTGCCAAAGACAAAGCTTCAGGCAGTAAGGCTATGCTTTTGTTAGTTTTAGCACCTCATGGAAACAGAATTGTATTTTCAAGTCTGGACTGTTTTTGCAGTGCTAGAGCGTCCTTCTTGTTTCATCGGTTTTCCTTCACCTGTCCAAAGACATACTTTCAGTTTGATTGATGAAATGAGACTGCCTTATTGTATGTGAATAGTGACTTTAGATGCTCTGAATTCTTCTTTTAGATTTCTTGCTTTTGGGATAAGTCCAGCATGTGAACAACACCATCTGTGGCTACAGAAAGTAAATGCAGTTTAAAATATCCACAAGGCACACTGTAATTATAAAAAACAACTGTTGAAATACAGGTTTTGACTTCTGTTGCCATATTTAGAAAAGGTAAATCCTGCTGTTTATGGAAAATGTTTTAATTCGATTTCATGTTCATTTCCCGCTAAGGTAATAACAGCAACTGATATTATGAAACAAATATTATTTTTTTGCTCCTGCCAGGAGAATTTGAATCTGACGAATAAATTCCAATGTTGGGTAAAATTAGAGACCACTCCACCCTTCACCAATCCGCTGCTTGCCTAATGACTTGGCAGGACATGCACTGGGCCTGACTCTGCTACAGAAGAAATAAAATATTTCAGCACAAAATAACATTTTACCAAGTGATTTTAATCTCTTTAGTATTTTGTGGCAGAGACATTTTTGTATCTTGTATTGTTATATAAATTCCAATGCATAACTTTAACTATATACAAGTACTTTGAAAGAACAGTTAGTTTTAAGAACACCTCCTATATAGTTTAAAACTTCACCAAAACATACTTTTAAACAGTTAATATTGTTGATCTACAGTATTGGTAAGTGCTTTCACAGAGGTGTTTTACTGAGCAGCTCTTTTCCTGTAGCAGGAAGGAGGTAATTCCACCAGTCCAGGACATCACGCACTCATTCCCACATCCATATTCACTTACACAAGACCGGAACTTCCAGTCATCTTTGCATGGGCCTATTCGGGATTTGACCATTAGGTTTACCTAGATGGAATTCAGAGTTGGGCAGATAACTAGCTGATTAAATGTATTGGAAATATATTTTAAAGTTTTATGCATAGTAAGTTAATCCCTTAGCTATAATTACTCAATGATCGGTCAGAAGCTTGATAGTATAACTTATGAAAAGGATTGTAGTAGACTCATCACAGGGCACAACCAAACAATACATTCACAAAAGTTTACTAAGAAGCCTATTAGAATTTTGAAGCACCCTGTATCAAGTGCACATCAATGCCAGCTATGCTCATACTGTGTTAGGGTTCATAGAAGAGGGCTCATACCTGACACCACAATGTCCACATGTCCCCCCACATCATTTGTAACTGAGATGGACACAGCGGGCGAGTGAGAGACAACAACTAGGTTTCATTAGCTAAAGTGCAAAGTGCATGTTTATTAAAACCAAATCCAAACAATAAAGTGCAGTTCAGGTACAAATAAATATAGTTAAGAAAAATAATCCTTTATAAACACCAGTGCATTTGTAGGGATTAAAAATGAATACATTAGTTAAAATCCAAATGAGAAACTTTCCCTGATTTCTGGTTGCGCTCCTGTCTTTGTCTCCCCAGCACACCTAAGCAGGTCTTCCAGCTGGCAGTGACTCCAACAGTTGTGGTCGCCCCATCCCACCTGCTCTCTTCAGCCACCATAGGTCAGCAGGGACACCCGTTGGAGTGCCATTAGCTACGCTCCCTTACAGGGGCACAAACGCACTTCCTCCTCTTTTTTACCACACTTACTTGCTCCTGAACTTACCTAGTCATTTCTTTAGATGAAATTCTCTGACCATTCTTCCACTGTTCCCAGTCGTTCTTCGATTAATTCCCCCTTTTACTGCGTGGACTCTCTTTTTAACTTTTGGCGGGCACCCCTAGCAAGGCAACTGACCAAACCGTGTGCATGCACTGCCGATTACCTCACCAACACCCCGAGACACTTTACTTAACCACTCTGTTTTTTTTTTTTTAAACTTTGCACTGCCACAGACCTTGCCTCATGACAAACTGCTGAGCACACTTGTGAGGTTTTATCTGGAATAGTGTGGGTAGTTTTGGCTTTCATGTTACAAAAGAAAAACACATATATAAGAGAGATTAGACTGACCACAGGAATGCTGAATAAGAGCTATTACCGAAGGAGTTGAATCTTTTCAGTGTAAACAAAGAAAGGTTAAAAGGTTAGGTAAAATCATAAAACAATTAGTATTTTGGATGATCATTATCATCCAAATCATTCTTCAAGAAGAAGAATCTGTATACTGTATTGTATTGACCCCCTTCTTTTTGACACCCACTGCACACGCAACCTACCTGGAAAGGGGTATCTTTTTGAACCGCCTTTCCAAAGGTTTCTTCCATTTTTTTCCCTACAAGGGTTTTTTTGGGAGTTTTTCCTTGTCTTCTTAGAGAGTCAAGGCTGGGGGGCTGTCAAGAAGCAGGGCCTGTTAAAGCCCATTGTGGCACTTCTTGTGTGAGTTTGGGCTATACAAAAACAAATTGTATTGTATTGCATTGAATTGTACAAGGGCACAGAAATTGGTTAAATAGGATACATTTTGCAAAGACTTATTTCTTCATGCATAGAACAATAGGTGCTTGGAATGAGTTACCAAGATGAACTTATATAACTTTGATATTTGATATCTGCATTATGTGCTTTGTACTTCCAGAGGAGCATTCATTGATTGTCAGCGCTCCTGTGCAAACAGCCCACTGCTACAACCAAAGACAAGATGAAATCTGTGCAATTTTGTTGGGGAATGTCGTAGAGTGAGACGCTGGATATGTCACATTATGCCACCAGCCTTCATAAGAGCAGGGCACGGACTGCTTCCAACTCCCTAAGATTATGTAAATGAAGACTACAAATTAAAATCACTGGAAAAGTTATCTAATGTGGCTAAATTTTAAGAAAACTCCTGTCTCAGATGTGTGAGTGAGCCCTAATGATTACAGCAGGTTTGCACCCAAGCTCATCATGCAGTTAAAAACTGTATTGTGTGGTCAGTTATCAAATGAATTCTTTGATAGAAAATGTAAGATTATGTCTGTTACCAACTAGGAAAGGCTGTTTTTAATCACTGTACATTATATCCTCTGAAAATAATGTGCAAGTTTACATGCTTCTTACTGTATAGCTTTTTCCTTTTATTTCAATACTTTGTTCTTTCTGTACTGTGGGCATAAAGAAGTAATATAAACATTGTGAGGCCATATTGAATGACAACATACAGTCCACATGTATGAAATAAAGTACATTATTATATTATTTAGCACTGTGGCCTCTCAATAAATAGATATAGGTCTGGCACCAACATCTTTTCTGTTTTTGCAAAATAATATCGCACCTTTTGTTGAACTCCAAGATTTTCAACTCCTCCTGGAAATTAATGAAACTTGACAGAAACAGGTTGTGGTTTTCCACCGGAGGCAGCTAAGATATGTAAATTATAACTAAGCTGGATCAGAAATCACTAAAAGAAAATGCTGTTTCCAGGCAGAACGGTTACATTATAACCCCTGGAAAACTTTGCTGACGTATACAGTAGCTGTCCCAAAGTTTCCATGCAAAACTACTGGTAAACGGTTCTTTGCTGTTGAGGCTGGTATCCAGGTCAGCTCATTAAGTTCTACAAAGTAAAAGGATTTAAGTTAAAACCGAGGACTGCTTCTCCATGTCTGCTTTCAAGAAATGTTATTTTAATTGTAATTCTCCAAAAATGTTACCGCAATCATACTTTTCTAGCTTTATGTAATTCATCCATTTCCATAGAATTGATTTTCTCAATTTTTTGCATCATGTCCTTTCCAAACTCCTCATAATGACTAATAAATACCTTGTTGTTTTGACCTGGATTGCTTGCAATGAGTTTTTCTATATTATTATATTTTTTTTAACAAAATTAGATTTTCCTCATATAGCACCTTGATATGTTGAATATTTTGAATAGTAAAAATATAAAATAAAGAATTGAGTGAACACAGCCAATCCGGGAGGGACACCAGTACATACTGTAAGCTGTCCTTTTATCCATTTTCCAACCCACTATATCCTAACTACAGGGTCACAGGGGTCTGCTAGAGCCAATCCCAGCCAACACAGGGCACAAGGCAGGAAACAAACCCCGGGCAGGGCGCCAGCCCACCGCAGGGCACACACACACTAGAGACAATTTAGGATCGCCAATGCACCTAACCTGCATGTCTTTGGACTGTGGGAGGAAACTGGAGCACCTGGAGGAAACCCACGCAGACACAGGGAGAACATGCAAAATCCACGCAGGGAGGACCCAGGAAGCGAACCCAGGTCTCTTTACTGCGAGGCAGCAGCGCTACCACTGCGCCACCCCTGTCTTTTTATAAAAACAGTTATTTTGTTATACTGCTGCTAAAAGTGTGAACCACCTTAGTGTCTCTTGATATCTATTGATATTTTTTTGTTTTGTATTTACCCTGATCCCATCCCTTGGTGCTTTTATTTTTTGGGCTGTGCTAATTAGAAAGCATTTCCTCCAGGAAAAAGAAATCTATACAAACATTAGTTGCTTGTCTACTCATAATCTACACAGCATGAAAATGGCATCCAAACAGAAAAATAAAGCAACTTGCTTTTTAAAGAGCTTTAGACAGTTGATAGAAAAAAAATCTCTAGTTTCTTTCACAGCAAATATACAGTATCTAAATTACATTATACTGTCATGTTGCTAACTGACTGCCAAGCATGATTACAATTTAGGACATTCAACTCTTGTGATTCTTTTATTAATCGGCTTTTAATACTGGATTTTTAAAGTACTTACAGTGTAACTAATATAACAGTCTTTCTTATTCACAGAGAACGTGCACTGTAGTTTTAAATAATAAAAAACGTACGTGTTTATAATTTTTTCCATTCCTTATGTTTGCTGGCACCCAGGTTATTAGGGCTGACTTAGCTTTGAGTTTTCCCTGGGCCTTTATCTCCTGTAATCCTTAAAAGCCATATTTTTCGTATGTATACCTCTGTCTTGCTCAGTGAACTAGTCTGTTCAGTCTGGTGGCTAAATTACAAGACTCTAAACCACAAGGGTACAGGTGCAAATCTGAGGACTGATCCTAGTCACTTAGTTAACTTGTCAGGGATTTAATTGCTCTCCACTTGCATGTTGGGATTATAGTCACTAGACAAAGGGGGCTGAATGTATAGTATTCCATATATTTTGTGTGTTTTAGTGCCCCTTTCTGTGTTTAAAAATGCTTGCCCAACAGTTTTACCCTCACAATTGTGATATTAACAGTAGTACAGTGACTGGGTATATGTTTGAGCACATAAAATAAACAGAATAAGATTATAATGAAATTATAGGTTGCAGCTCCTCATACCCATGGAACAGAAACAAAATTTTAGAGTGAGAATATAAAGCAGTGATTCAGATGGTGAAATGTATGGTATTTTGTTAAACTTTTTTTTCTCAAAAGCATGGAAATAGTTCAGCCTTGCTAAAATATTTACGTACTAGGTTAGTTAATTATTTTGTCCAGTGATAGGTAGATGTGGCCGAGGGTTTGGATTAGGGTGTCTGTAGTGATCTTTACAAGTCCATACATCTTTCACTGTTTCTCTGCACCCGTTGCTGTCAGTTTGTTTTATCAAAACTAGCTCTTTAAAGATTTCTTGGGTGGAGTTATTAATCAGGACATTCGCAGGACTTCCTGTTCAGTCCAGGAAGTAAAAATTAAAACCCGCATTTCTAAAGGAAGAAAGGACACAAGTCGACAGCACCAGTGGTTTGGCAAGAGATAGTCCTCCTTGGTGTTCCTGTCATTTTCCATCTTTGTCACAACTTCACCCAATTCTTATACTTCAACATTTTGTAAAGCACTTTGAACTAAATCCTTTAAATGAAAATTTATTTTTATAGAAATAAATGTTGTTGTTGTTGTTTTAAACTTTATACTAGTAACAATTCAGACACTGTTGACATTTTTAAAAGTGTTATATACACTTATGACTGATCTAGCCACTAAGTGTTTACTCCATTAGCTACACCTACCTAAAAACAAAATGCTACTACATTTGGCCTTAGGATAGGGACTCAACAAGGAATTGTGAAAGCACCGCAGGAATGCTGGTCCATATCAACTCTAGGGCATCCTGTAGTTGTTATAAATTAACTGCCACTGGATCTGTACACCAAGTAGTTCATTTCATTCCATTCCACCCCGTAGATGCTTGATTTGACAGAGATTTCAGAGTTAGGGAGGCCACAGTATTTACATGAATTTACAGAAGTTTCCTTAATTAATCTAATATCATTGAGCATCACCTGGAATGGTTTTGCTATGAATTCGGGCCTGAATTTATGTTTGTCTATAGTTTGTACATTTTACACATTTTTTTGTAAATTACTTTGTTGTTTTTTATGAGTTAACTTCTTTGTGATAATGTTTCTTTGTTAGGTCTTTTATTATTCTTCTTTGATAGGTGTGTTGGGATTATTATTTTTTTCTTACTTTTGATTCTGTTATTTTGCTTTGCTTCTTGCTTTTCCCCTTTCATACTCTTTATGTGGGTCATTTGTGGGAGGTCCCAGGGTATCTAATCATTCAGATGTGCTGGCAGCAGGGCAGCCAGCTGATCCCTTATTTAAAGGTTTAGTAGGCCCGAGGTTAACTTGTGTTTGTCCTCTTTGGTTTTGGCTTTGCCTTTTTAATTTGAACAAAAATTGGATTATTTTATCTAAGGTTAACTTTGAATTTTTTTTAATTCTCTCCTTTTGGATTGTTTAGATCGATTTGTATTTCTGTCTATAGTAGTGCGAAATCTAGCTAATGTATTTGTATTCAGGACAGGTCAGGTTGGGGAGCATGCAGAGCTACAGCACATTGCGGCACCCAATTCACACGACGAAACAGCTCGAGATCCTGGTTGGCCAGCCCCCCCAGGCAGACACAGGTCCAGTCCCACCCGCCGGAAATGACCCTCTATCTGCCGCAGCCAGGTGTTATGTGGGCGTCCCCTTCATTTGGTCCAGTCACTCAGGTCCTCAACAATGAGAATCCTGTGAGCTGGATCACCCTCAGGGAATTGTGCCACATGGCCAAAGTGCCATACAGTAACTGATGATCTTTCACAATGCAGGTAATGTGCCTCATTTGGGACTCCATGAGCAACCACTCATTCGACACAAAGTCAAAACAGCAGTACCTAAGGATTCTCTGAAGAGACACAATACCAAAGGAGTCCAGTCTTCATCTCAGGTCACTAGATAGTGTCCATGTAGTAAGACAGGAAGCACTAGGGCTCTAACGACTTGGACCTTCGTCCTTTTGCACAGCTATCAGAAGCACCACACACCTCTTTCCAGTGACCTCAAAACCCCCATGCTCTCTCATCCGTCTACTGACTTCATAGGAAGAGTCACCAGAGACATGAATGTCACTGCCGAGGTAAGTTAACCTCTCGACAAGGTTGACACTCTGTCCACAGACAGACTCACTGCTGATGGCTGTGCCCAAGAGGTCATTAAAGGCCTGGATCTTGGTTTTTATCCTGGACACTTGCAAGCCCAGACACTCAGACTCCTTGCTCAGTCTCTCAATAACCTTGATCAGAGCCTATTTGTATTCTTTTGCCTGTTTTGAATTATGGACTTTGTCTTTCCCACATTGTTGTATTTTGCCATTTTCTTCATTATAACATTTTGTATCTTGTCCTTTTGTATTTCTTGGCCTTTGCTTTAATTGCATTTTTATTTCTCACCCATTTAAAATATATTTAATTGACTTTGTTTAAGTAATTATTCAAAGGCACAAGCTATTGTCTTTTCTGGGTTTTTGGTCTTGCTTTCAGCTCTATAAAACCAAACCATAACAATATTTGATTAAAGTTAATGCATAGGTTGACATATTGCTCCTACAAAGGAAAACAGTCAAATGCTGGCATGATTAAAAAAAATATTCAACAACTGCTGAGTGCCTGCCTCTACAACTGTCTCTTTTTAACAACAAAATAACAACCATGCTGCAAAATGTAACAACAAACAAGGCATAGTGGCTGCTAATGTCACAAGCTAACACACATGAACATACACACTAAATGACATAATGACATTGTGGTCATCTTGGGCATTGCAGAATAAAGGGAGATCATCAGAAATAAAAAATAAAATAAACAAAAAGTACTAAAAAGTGTAAGAAAAGCAATAAAAAGACAGAATGGCCTGACAATGTGGTAAAAAAAAAAATTGCTCTGCTTGTTTCAAGTAACCCAATGAGTGCCACAAAAACACATTATTATTACCTGTCAGCATTTTTGACATTTGACATGATGGATGTTTTTGACATGAATTGGAGACACAAACATGGCACAAAGGGATACGATACTTCCAAAATGGCCATAAAGCAAGCAAGGAATCTCCTCTGGCCAGACAGACTTCAGACCAGCTTGGCTCAGACAACTACCTTCTGGTTTCCGACCTAGGAGGTTCCAAAATGGGCAGCTGGCTTTGAAAGTTTAAAAAGACCATAAAAGTCCCACAAAATATAAAAATGGCTAGACGAGACAACTCCCACAGATATTCTTTTTAAAGGAAAAAATATAAAAAAAAAGTTCAAAAGAGCATAAAGAGGCAAAACAGATTTGCCTACAAATGCAATCCAAGGTAAACAACTCATAATATGAAATCCACAAGCAAAATTCAGTAACATAAGCAAAAATGCAGAACCAGAAAATATAAAAAAAAAAAACAATACTTATAAATATGCAAAAAACAGCATTCGGTGATCCAGTGCCTGGATCTCTCAATCAAGCCTCCAGATAAAGGCAATGGGAGGAGCCAGTAGAAGTGACATGATTGCACTATTAAACAGCAAAGTGTCAGATCAAATTCATATTGTAAGGACCTTTAAATCTCAGCTTGTAAATTTCTGGACAAGCAAGGTAAATCAGAATTGACTGAAAGGCCTGTCCAAGCATAAGTATTTTCTTATATGACTGATTATTTTCTTTGCATGTATTTGGAATGATTGACACTAAAGGGTATTTTATGTTCCCTTTTATCTAAAATCCATCTATCTACTCATTTTTGTACAAAATCCAGTTTAGGATTCTAGGAGACAGAACCTAATAACAAATTTAGTAATTTATTTTCTTTTTAGCTCACAGTTTTGTTGGCCTTTTCATTTTTCATAACGTAATATATTTTTGGCATGAGGAAGAATTTTTTTGAAGAAAAAAGAAGATAGTTAAAAAAAAGCCTGTTGAAACAATGTGAGTATCCTAGCAATAGACATTTTGCACCATACACAGCTGACAAAGAGAAAAGTAATGTTTTGATACTATAAAACATTGGAAATAGCTAGCCTCAAATTTTCGCCAAGTCTTCACTTCGAATGTCAAAACCATTTAAGGGCCAATGCAACAGACCACTGAAGTAAACACTTCCGTTCAGCTTTAAGCGATTGTTTTAAGTAAGAGGTGAGCGCTTATTTAATCCAGAGTGATTAAGGTAGTAATACAATTTTTCTGTTTTCAAGGGCACATTTTACTGCAGTTGCTGCTTCATGACTCAGGCATTGCTTAAGCTTAAAAAAGAAACGGACGTCAAAAAAAGAAGGAATGCATCTCTGCTTGGCAAATATGTACTGCACTTTTGAAATAAGGGGTAATATGTATATATTATTTAATTAAATACTGAATCATCTTTCAAGCCAAACAATAAAAATTCTTATCAGACGTGTGCACGTTTAGATTAACACAGTCACAAAAATAATATTCTTCTGAAAAATCTTGTTCCAATTTCAGGGTTGCAGGGGAAGGAACTTACTCAGGACAGGACAATAGTCTGTCACAGGACTCCCTTACTAACACACTATGCCATTCAGAATTGCCAAAAAATGCAACAAACAGGCCTCTAGGATTTAAGATGAAAACCAGAACAGCTACATAATTACCCATGAAGACATCAAGAAAACATACAGACACTACACAGATTGTGGCCAAACTGCGCCCAAAAACTAATGTCAAAATAACCTTGCTGAAAAGTGTGATAAAATGCAAAACCATTTTAAGTATATATAAGCAGCATAGTGTTGTGACCACAAGGCGGTGCCACTGAGCCCCAGAACCCTCCAATACACCAACACCAATATAAATTCAAATGATGGTATATTATAACAAAGATCTGAACGTAATACACAGTTTCACAGTACAATGCTTTCTTTACCTTTTCCCTTCTCTCTCACTTTTTCGCTCCACCTGGTGATCGTTTCCAGTTCCTTTCAAACCTGACCACCAATACAGGAAACTCTGCCTCTTTTATGCCACACCCAGGAGTACGTCCGGTGTCACAACAATACCAGTTAGAATTACTTCCGGATCTGGAGGAAGTTCCTTTCAATAAGGCTTAAATATCCTTGCAACTCCCCCTCGCGGCACAGATGTAATACCACAGGGCTACACCACCAGACTACAGCTCCCAGCCTGCCCTATGGGCATCCATGCAGGTACCGCCATCCAAGAGGGGTGGCACCTAGTTTGTCAGGGAGGTAAATAGTGCATGCGATCATCTCTCTTTGTCCAAGAAAGTGGCATCGTGATTGGGCAATGGTCCATGAATTATCCTGGCTAGAACGGCAGCCCATGCCTGACATCGTGTTACAGAGTATATGAATAATGATGTTGTACGTTATTTGTTTTAGATGTTTTTTCTTTTGATTTCTCTTTTTACAACAGTACCCTACAAAAAAAAAAAGGAAAACTTTTGAACAATAGTTTAATAGAAAACATATTAGAAACGAAGTAAAAATATATATGATGTAAAAGAATCATCTCATTGTACTTTGATGCACAGAAGCACAGAATCCAAAGCATAAGCAATCAACTTCAACTGTAGTTATTCCTTTAGACCTAAAATTAAATTTGCTTGTCTAATACATAAATCTATTCCTAATTATGTCTTGAAACAACTGAAAAAGGTAAACAAGTGTTAGTAAAATGTTTACCTAACACATTATTACTTAGAACATGTAAAGGTGATGAAGTTTATAGCACTGCCAACTCGGATAATCTGGACCTGAGTTTGACTCTTAGTTTTTATTACGTGTGGTATTTTCATGTTCTCCTTTTGCTGGTATGGGCATTGGAAATTGGATTGGCTGACAAGTGCAACCAGGCCCATAGTGAGTGTGAGTGTGGGTCTCACAGACAGATGTTTTAGGCACTGGTTCCTAGCTTATGTCTGCTACTGCTAAAATAATTTCCAACTTCCTATGAGCCTGTACTGTAAAAAGAATGTTTAGAAAATGAATGATGGAATATCATTTTTGTTTCCTATTAAATGTTATGTTATATGTCTCCATGGCAGAGTTACAGATGTTGATGTCATTGAGGTAGGTGTTGTAGTATTTGTTTCTAAAATATGCCACCTACACATGATATAGATGGAGCACAGCAAAAAATCACAAATAGACATGAGAATGAAAAAGTGTCTGTCTCACAAATACAGCAGTTACCAATACAATTATGAATGTTTTGCCATGTTAAATTAACATATCATTCTCAAAGCTGATTTATGCAGTTCAGGATTGTAGACAGCTGAAACTTATCTCTGGAGCATCAAACACAAAGCACCCTGGGAAGCGCCAGTCAATTAGAGGCCCCACTTATAGACCCTCTCAAACAGAGGCATTTTGAAATTGCCCATCAACCTAACACACATTTCTTTTAGATGTGAGAGGAAAACCAGAGAGTGTTTAAGAATTATAAACAGGCTAAAAAGGGAAACAGAGCAGGAATGGAACCTTGGTGAGAACATTGCACTACAGTTACAAAACAAACATTGTGTAGCAAAGTGATTCTGTGGTTGTTTAGTATTGATTAGAGGTGCTACCTTACAGCTCCACAGATCTGAGTTCAACTCCTGTGCCTGTGAAGTGCATAGCATCTGCATGATGTTCATATGTCCACTTAGGTTTTTCTTTGTGTACACCAGTTTTATACAAAGCACACGTCAAAGTACAGCATGGCTAATCAAAAATATATGTAATCTATAAGACTAGCACCTATTAACATCCATCCATCCATCCATTTTCCAACCCGCTGAATCCGAACACAGGGTCACGGGGGTCTGCTGGAGCCAATCCCAGCCAACACAGGGCACAAGGCAGGAACCAATCCCGAGCAGGGTGCCAACCCACCGCAGTACACACACAAACCCACCCACACACCAAGCACACACTAGGGCACGGCTACTCAAATATAAATTTGAAAGGTCCACTTACTAAATTTCCATTCAGTCTGAGGTCCGGAAAAGTGACGGTCAAATTCCAAATAGAAAACTCCAAAAAAAGGCAATCCCCAAACTTTAGAACTATACACAAAAAAATGACATGGTAGGCCTTTTAGTGTGAAAGGTGACACCTTCTTTGTGCCACCAGTTGTTTGAACTTGGGCATAAAAGGTGTGAGGGCAAGGCGGAGGCACTGATGTAAATGTTCATTGGTGAGGGTGTTGCGGTATGTGTTTTTCACCATGTTCATAGTGGAAAAGGCAGATTCACAGCAGTACGTTGAGGGAAACATTGTAAGAATTTGAAGGGCCATCTTCTGCAGGAGAGGAACACCTGCCGCAGTAACCATCTTTGTCCAGAAGGTGACAAGGTCACAGTGAGATTCCTGCAGTGCTAGGTTTTCTTGTAGCTCAATTAACTCTGTTTGCAGAGAAGCAGCACTGGCCCACTGGAAGACTTTTGTGGCTTCATTTGAGAATTCTGAAATATTTTTGACAAGAAATGGATTTTCGATGCACAGCAAGACTTGTTTTCCCAAAGGGAAATCTTCAAAGCGAGTTTGGAAATTTTTAATCAGCTTGTCCAGGAATTCAGCATAATTGTGATGGTGATGTTTTCCTGCAGTCTGATCCAAAAGTCTTGGGAAGTGAAGCAGGTCCTGCTGTAAGTCACATTTGAACACCTCCAGCTTCCTCTGGAAAGCACGGACAGCTAACATGAGGTCACACACTGTGCTGTTTTTGCCTTGGAGCTTCATATTAAGGTCATTAAGATGGGAAGTAATGTCCGTTAGAAAAGCAACAATTTCCATTTTCTCGTCATTCTTCATGAAATTCACAAACGGTTTGGCTTTTGCACTCTTCTGATCCAACAGAAATGTCTCCAGCTCTTTCCGCAGTGCCCAAAAACGCTCCAGTACCTTGCCTTTACTAAGCCACTGGACATTGTTGTGAAGGAGCAAATCATCAAATGTTGCATTCACCTCTATTAGAAATGAGCGCAATAAACGATGTTGCAAAGCAGAGGATGCTCTCAGATAATTGACTAGTTTCATGACTGTTGTCATGGCTTCTGAGTACCTTTCTCCAAGGCTGGCACACAAAACCATCTGGTGAATTATGCAGTGGTATGCCATGAGGTCAGGGTGGTGAGTTCTCAAGCGTGACACTAATCCCCTCTCTTTCCCAATCATACATGGTGCACCATCAGTAGCAATGGAAACAACATGCTTCAGGTCTATCGCTTTGTCTCTAAGCATCTGTGTCACTGCTTCATAGATATCATCCCCCCTTGTGTGTCCATGGAGGTTTGTGAGACCCAAAACATCTTCATGAAATTCTCCCTTTTCTTCATCAAAAAATCTGACAAAGACCACGAGTTGTGCATTGTCCGTGATGTCTGTGGATTCATCCACAGCCAATGAAATGAATTTGGCTTTTTTTATAGCAGAACTAAGTTGTTCAAGCACTTCATCAGCGAGTATTTCAGTTCGTCTTGCAGCAGTGGAATCAGAACAGGGTATTTGGTTTATTTTCTGGATTATTTCATCCTTTTGAGTCCCTTCAAACAGAGCAGTCACCACTTCACTCATACACTCTTTGACTGCTTCAGCATCAGAGAAGGGTTTCTTGTTTTTTCCCAGGACCCATGCTACTCTTAGTGAGGCTTCTGTTGTGTGGCTGATCTATTACACTGCTTGTAACTTCATATGATGATTTCAGCTGGTTTACTTTTATGGTCCTTACCTCTGAGTTCTGAGGGTAATTTTGTTCGAAATGTGCATGCTTGGTTTCATAATGGCGTTTCACATTACCACTTTTGATTATTGCTACCGTCTCGTTGCAGATTAAACACATTGGTTTTCTGCTTCCCACGGGGAGCACGAACGCATATTTTTCTGTCCACTCACTCTTAAATTCGCGGTTTTCAAAATCAACTTTTCTTTTCTTATCAATGTACTGTCTTGAGCCAGCCATCTTCACTTTCAATCAGCAAAAAAAAAATTCAGTTATCGAAATTTGCACTGCCTGCGAGTGATGAGACTGCCTGTTCACCGGTCTGACCCAGAGCACATGACTGGTACATAAATCTGGCTGCCGTGAATGAGCGAGCGAGCGAGTATTGGGGGGGAGGCGGGGAGTAGTGGGAACGTTGCTATGACAATACTGTTACAGCTGCTGTGATTGGACATAGATGAAGCAGCCAAACCGAGTAGAAACCTCAAAGATATATCGCGCGGAATCACAATTGCGCACTACATTGAAAAGTCCTTTGGATTATGATTAAATTTGCATGTTTGTTTTGGCGTCGGTCCTGATTTAACCGTATTTGGGTCCGGATGCGGACCGGAGTCCGCCTATTGAGTACCCCGGCACTAGGGCCAATTTAGAATCTCCAATTCACCTAACCTGCATGTCTTTGGACTGTGGGAGGAAACCGGAGCGCCCGGAGGAAACCCACGCAGACACGGGGAGAACATGCAAACTCCATGCAGGGAGGACCCGGGAAGCGAACTCGGGCCTCCTAACTGCGAGGCAACAGCGCTACCACTGCGCCACCGTGCCGCCCAACTATTAACATACAATATGAATTTTTTCAGTTGTAGCAAGTATAAACAACACTAATACACAGTGTAACATACTGTACTAAAGGCACATCTAGCGGGTTATTCAAAAGTGATAATTATAGTAGATAAATCAATTAAGAAAAAAGTTACTGACTGAAATATTAAATAAGGAATAACAAGAATCCGAGCTGTACCAAACACCTAATGTTGAAAACTGTGTTTGATAATAGCTACATCATATTTCTAATCCTTGTACCCTATTAAACATTGTATATACCCAAATATGACACTAGTAACAATTCATGGAAAGGAGTCCATGCATATATGTAAGAAAAACAGATAGTCCAAGGTGAAACGTCCCAATACACCCTCACCACTAGCAATAATGCAAAGAGTACTAATGGCCCCTGTGATAAGTGGTCCATGGCGTAGAATCGGTTTTAAATAAATAATCAGGTCCCAGTAGCGTGCAGGCTCCAATCAAGTGCAAGTTTGCGTGAACGAGCTTTACTCTGGAGTTGGTTGGAGTGCCTAATGGTGCATACGCATGAGCCACATTCACACCTCCAAGGTAGTGGTGTATCACACCTATGCCAATCAGGAAAGATACAAAGTGCCTGCACAGGACGAGAAGGAGAGACAAAAGCAGGAAAGAAAGAGAAACAAAAATGTAGGTTATAGACAGGAGAAGAGAAAGAAGGACTGGAATGAAAGAGAGCCAGAGTGACTGCGAGGAGGCAGGCTGATGGGAATGTGAGCCCCGAGGATACAGCATGTAGCCAGTGCTCAAAAGGGGGATGAAGGCTACTGCTGCTGAGCAGAATGGCAGCAGGAACAGCTAGGACTCCCCCGCAATGCTGGGGACGGCAGCTTGAGTTGAAGGGAGTTGGGCTCAGAGGTGATCTGCTGAACGTCAGGGAAGTGGCGGCAGGGACACGGGCCAGGATAAAGGGTTGTCTGCGCTCCTTGGTTAGACGTCTCCCCATGTTGTGAGATACAAACAGGGTGAGCCATGGAGATGTTAAATTTTAGAGGGATTCACCAGGCCTCATGAGTTTTAAAGGTCTGCTTTGTGCTGGATTTTAACCTCATTTAAATGGAATATTTATGGGATATTTTAAACTCCCACAGTTGCAATGTTTTTTTGGATTATTTATTGAAGAAATTTTGTTGCACTGCACTATTGAACACTGTTTGTCTTCTGTTGGATTTTAATAAAAGCGCTCTTAACACTTTTTGCACCTTCCCCTTGCTGCATGTATGTGTCCTCATTTGCCTGGCTCATCTCGGTTAGGGTTCAAGGGGCTCCTGAACATGACAGGGAGCATGTAGCCAACCCGGTCTGTTATAGCCCCCCACAACAATTCCTCTCAATCAACCTGTATCTAATATAAACCGAGGCTGCGAAAGAAAACCATATGATGAAACATCTGCACCTCAGTACTGGATCCTATAAAGTCTCTAGGCTAAGAGAAAACAGTTCCAGATTTTGGTAAGGTGGCCTAAACCCCACCTAACCGTAGGTCTAAACCAAAAAGACTTATTGCAAAATGAACGGATATCTTATGCATTTTAGAAATGTTCTGGTCCCTTTCTCAAGAATAATGTAGAACAATTGTAACCAGACAGTAGCTTTCAATTGTGGTACAATTCCCTAAACACAAATAAATAGTTTAAACAGGAATTATAACACAAACAGTTATCCAAGATATTTCAATATAGTAGAATAGATCAGAATTAGGATACAAAGAAATGACTGACCTGCTAGATATACATGATTACCAATGCAGTGCTTGCACATAGAGCACATGAGACATAAACAAACAGAAAAAACAAAAAATAATGTCAAACCAACACGGTGAATCATGGGACTTATTTAAGCCAATGGATGGTAATGTTTTTAAATTAAAAAAAAAATCTAGAAAGCTTTCATCTGAAGGAGCCTATTGTCAAAAATTCCACCTAGGGGATGTGAATTGACTACTTTAAAAACTGTAAACTTGAGGTCAAAAATGGAATGTTGAAGTTCTGCGAAATGTCTGGAAACCAGCTGATTACTGGTTTGGGTTATGTTAAAAAATTCTTCTACATTCAGCCTTACCGACAGAATACAGCGGACATCTTAAAAGATGTTTCCACAGCAGCTACGCTTCAGAGAAGCGAAATGTTCCAATTTTACGCCAAAGACTACAACATATGAGACTGTAACTGAGGGGTCCAGACTAATAAAAATAAACATAGGAGTAGTCTAAGATGTGCCAATGCTTTTAAATACTCCATTAGATCATTAGAGCATGTGTGAAGGTGTTCCTATCAGTGAACTTTGAATAGACCATGCATGCAAAGGTCAGCCAATTGGAGTACCTGGAAAAGAAGTTTTCTCCACACTGGAACAAAGGATGAAACAATCTTGATTGCTTGGTGATATATTCAAATGAGCAACACTACAGTATGTAAAGATTGATACACTTACGTTGTTATGAGAACAAAGTAGTTGTATCAATCTAAACATAATAGAATTGATGTAATTTTTTTCACATTGTTCTTTATTAAACTAAATTGACAACTCTCAATATGCTGGTTGTTTTATGTGAGGAGACTTCAGGTCTTGTCGCAATGATTTTACTGGATGGAAATGTTGATTTTGATGCTACTTTCTGAAGAAGATCTTTTTGATTAAATATTTATGACCATTACAGCAAACAGCCTGACATTGTCCACCAAAATACATTAATACAACCCTAAGCTAATCAAAAGAAAAGTAAATCCAAACCTTGATCATTCAATTATAGCTAACGGTAGGTATATCGCTATTTTGGTGGTAGTCTGTGCTAAGCATTTCTTATAGACAAAAGTAACCATTTTTTATTTATCCATCCAGAGAACATTCTTAATATGAACAGCAATATTCTATCCAATTGTTCTGTCCAGGCTATGCTGAATTAATGCCTTTTTACTCAGCTTCAGATGTACTGATGAGGTAAACTCATTATTATCACCTCAATAATAAATGTCTAAAAGTTCTTGGATGTGATCAAGATATTCCTTTGTGCATTCGGTGTGAGTTTTCTTGTTCTTTTGAATTATTTTGAAAAATAAATGTATCTGAATAGAGCTGCTGTGGCAATAAATCTTCTCCAGTTGTAGACTATTTCGTTTATAGTAGAGTGACGAATTATAAAACATTTTGCTATTGTTTTATACACATTTTTGTTGAGCACTTTCAGAACCATTTCTGGAGTCTCTGCAGATCATCTCATAGTTTATTATACTAATCTGTCAGGATGAAGAACAATTGGCAGATTTCTTATATTTTGTAAAAGATGAACCCTTAGACTTTGTACTTACGATTTGCTCTTTAGATGTTTAACTTAATAATAATTTTAGTTATATTAGTTATATTGTAGTTATATTAATCTTATTGTTAGTTATATTAATGTTATTGGCACAGCTAATTCACTGTGTGGTTGCCTTACTAATTTATATCAGCTAATTCTAATTTACATATGTTTGAATGCATGCATCCATGGTTAAACGTAACACTTATTGATATTAACTCTTTCTCTAAAAAATAAAAATTACTTTTGATTTAAAAGTATTATTGTAAAAATTAAATATTTCAGTCTAAAGTATTGTATAGGGTCCTATGCATTATTCTAGTTTTGAGATTCTCAGAATACCCTGTCACTGTTCCTCCTTGTGATGTCCAAGCTGGGTGCATAGTTCCAACATGAAATTATATGAATAATGATAATATGAAATGATTTGGGTAAAAATAAGATAATTCTGGATATATTTATAGTAAGAGGATACCTTTCTGGCATCAAGCAGTGTTAGAAAGTGTCTACTGAGAGTGCTAGTTTTCAAGTTTGTATAATTGTTAAACGTCATGCCTAGACTCCTTTATAATAGTAGTTAAGTCAAATTGAAGTTTGGTAAATAAGAAAATGTGCCGGAAAAGATATTTTTAGGTTAGAATGGTCAAAAGTTTATGTTATTGAACTTTTGCTTCAGAAATAATTCAATGGTTCACTGCAATATACTGTCAATCTAGAGAGAAGGCACCACCATTGTTCCACCCTCTTTACTTAAACTGTGATCCTGAGGTTATACATTCACTAGTGAGATCAAACAGGAAGTATTTTGACAAGATTTAGCAATTACTTAATCATACTACTGTAGAAGTACCTTTTTGGCACCTGATGTGTACAAAGAGGAAAAGTACAGCTAATGCCTGGAGTCAAAATTCTTAATTTAAAGGATGAGATAAGGAATAAAAAGCTAACATACAAAGATTATAAATAAGGATGAGGAACAATTCTACTGTCAACTTTTAAATCTCGTAAATGTGAATCAACACAAAAGAAATAGAACAACAGTGAAGAAATGGAAATTTAGAACAGTCAGATTCATGAAGGTATCAATGAGTCAAACAAATTGTTGAAAGACATTGTAGGGACCAAATGAAAAACAATCAAGCGCATAGATGGATCTTGTATCCTGCAACAACATTAGTCATCTTTATCTTTGTTATTCTAATTTTGCTTTCATAACATGAGCAATAATGTTTTTTCTGGCTACCATCTCATGAGAGACATTTCTGTTCAGCTTGTTTAAGTAAGAACTTGAACATTGTCTGCAGCAAGACAGATAACCTTTAGAGGTGGGCACAGTGTTCTTTGGAACTTCACGTATGGGTTTTGTGATGCTCTTTGGCACTATTTTGGAGAATGTCCATAACTAGTTAAAAAGACCTGTATTAGTCTTTTTTTCATTTCAAAGCTACTAATCTTTTAGTAGACTCATCAATTTAAAAATATCTTAATTCAGTTTTAGTTTTATAATGCTCTCTAGGATGACAGAACATTTCCTGAGTTCCTTTAGATTGTGTCATAACATATTGCAGCAAACTGAGTTAGACTGAACTGAGTTTTCCTACCTTTATATTATTGTCAGGTCAAAACTTTGGTGACATGCTGTATAGTGGGTTAACCTGGCACTTGATAATACTTACCTCACTGTCCAAGCTAATGAACATTTTGGCTCACTGTCATTTGCGCATGTTTTATTTCTTATTTATTTCTATTACATTTCTGTACATGTATATTAGTAGGTTTAGAATATGCACCAGATGTGAAAATATAAACCATATATTCTGTATCTTATCCAGTTCAGCTTATCTGAGTAGCACTGGGCAATAGGCAGAAGTCAACCATAAATGGAATGCCGGTCCACTGTAAACGGCACTTACAAACATCTCAATTCTTTCAAATATCGAGCGTTGTCAATTGACAATTCTTTTAGCATTGGTGAGGAATATCATAGTATCCGTAGAAAAGCTGACACACACACACACACTCACACACACACAAGACAGCAGGTACAGTATATACTTGCGTATAAGTCGGGTCTTGAAACACAAAAATCGATCAAATTATCAGACCCCAACTTATACGCCCATTCAAAAATACAACACTTAATTTTTTTTAATAATATCTTCTTGCTTCCTCCAATCTCACATCAGGTTCTCAGACACATCAAATTGTTTTCCAGCAGCACAGTGACCAATTTTTTTCCCCCACTTCAACAACTTTTAATTTAAAACCAGCTTCATATTTTCTTCTGATTGAATGCTCCATCGTACATAAGAGATGCTCTTACGATAAAGGTGTATGAAGGTGTGAGATACAAAAAACACAAAACAGTGCAAACGTTGCTTTGGAATAGTTCGGGTCATGTAAGCACAATACGTTGAAAAAAAGGCAGTGAGCTCCGTGGTTACTCTCTCAGGTGGGTGTTAGCATATCATAATCTCTTGGACCAATAGCGTGTGTTTTCCATATTTGACTTATACGACTGACATTATAAAATACCAGAAGTTATACAGTAAAATCAAGCAGCAACTTATCCGCGGGAGAACTTAAACACGAGTATATATGGTAAATTCTGGAACTGTGAGGTAATAGTACTCACTACTGCTCAACTAATGCCATCCACATATAAAACACCTTCTTTTAAAAAAGTAAAAGCTAATTATGATTTGTGTGACATTTAAATAAATGAATTCAGGATGCACAAACTTATAAGTAGCACCTTATTTTACAATAATAATAATAATAATAATAATAATAAATTTTATTTGTATGGTGGCTTTCCCATGCCCATGGTGTTTTACAGACATTAGAAAGAACAATAAGGTATATATAACATTAGATACA
The DNA here is from genome assembly GCA_026402145.1 of Polypterus bichir lapradei. Taxonomy (NCBI): domain Eukaryota; kingdom Metazoa; phylum Chordata; class Cladistia; order Polypteriformes; family Polypteridae; genus Polypterus; species Polypterus bichir. The sequence continues at coordinate 88,518,586 of JANRMT010062791.1, read as the reverse complement.
GATATTATCTGCATAAAACACTACATAAAGATAAATACAGGATATACAAAACATTAAAATAGAATAAAAGGCAAACCAGAATAAAATACAAAAATACCAAATTAAAACCTTGAAAAAATAATTGTGACAGAATCACAAATCAACCCGAGCACCTAAACAAAGCGGGTTATCTGAAAAAAGGGTCAGAATGTCAGGACAAGTTAAATGCCTTCCTGAAGAAATTTGTTTTAAGTTGTTTTTAAAAACAATGAATTGAGTCAGCTCATCTCATTAATTTATGGAGGTTGTTCGAAAGTCGGAGTGTTTGAGTGTGGAAGGGTCTGTCACACATATAGTACAGGTTAGTTTGGAGCACAAAGAGATTGCTAGAATTGGTGGACCTTAGTGAGAGAACAGGAGCATAATGATGGAGAAGGCTGCTGATGTAGTCTGGTGCAAGGCCTTTTAAAGCATTTTAGGTTATTAATAGAATCTTCTATTGAATCCTTTAAGACACAGGGAGCCAGTGAAGGCGGAGCAGGATGTGCTCCCTCCGGTAGGTCAGTGTAAGGACTCTTACAGCAGAGTTTTGAGCCAAATGCAGCGGTGATAATATAGTTGATGTGGGATGTAATAAAAGAATGAGCACATTTCTCAGCGTTAGTAAAGAAGGAGAGGAGTGAGCTAACACGGAATACAAAAGTGGAAGTAAGAAAGTTTCTTAATGTTGTTTATGTGGGTAGAATAAGAAAGGAAAGAATCAAAAATGGCACCAAGGTCCCTTGCACTAGAAGAAGGCTGATGAAATCATAATCAGGAGTTACTGAAAAAACTACAGTAATTTCCTTAAGCTTTAGCACCAATATACATGAGTTTGGTTTTGTTGCAGTTTCATTTCAAAGAGTTATATTCCTTCTAGGTTTTCATTTCACTGAGGCAAGTTGTGAGCTGAGAAAACTCTAATGTACAAAACTTTTAACAATGAAAGCAGATCTGAGCATCATCCTCATAAAAATGATAATCCAATCCAAAGCTACAGATAATATGGCCAAGGGGAAGCATGTAGATACTAAATACAGGGCTCAAGAAAAATAACTGAAGAACTCTTTATGCTACTGTTCTCCATTCTGGATAGTAGAATATCATGTGTGACAGTAGTGAATGCTGCACTAAGGTCTCACAGAATTAACATACTGGTTTGCGCAGATTCTGCTGCCATAGGCAAATCATTAGTTAACTACAGCAGAGTAGATTCACAGCTGTGCAGTGCTCTGGAACCACACTGAGAGGGCTCCATTAGCTTATTACAAGTTACGTAACTAATAAGTAACACTCTCAAGAACTTTTCATAGAAAAGGTAAGTGACAGATAGCATCACGACCAAATATTTTTAACATTGGGCTTATAGAAGCTATTTTAAAAAGCAGATGGTACAGAGCCGGTGTCAAGGAATGCATTTATTGTTGTAACTGCCAGGATTATGTTATAAAGGCAGGATTTGATAAGTGTTTGATTGATTTGATAAGTGAGGTAAGAATGAGGTCCAGTACACATTTGCAGTGGGAGTCATTCAGAAATGGAGATGTAACTTGTGAAAATTTGGAAAAGGAGCCAGATGGAGAGGGTATACAGGAAATATTAAAATGGAGGATGGATTTGTGTTAGTTGAATTATTTAAATGTTAAAAAATAAGTAAAAAAAAAAAGTGAAGGAATTTTTCCACATATATTCAGTTGATCAGGCCACATGAAGGCTCACTGTTGCGACTGTGCCATGACACACTCTCAAGGTGTCGACCAGTTGCTTTTATTAATCATAATTATGCGTTACAACATGGAGCTAAACTCTTAAAGAAAAGTGCTTGTGTTTTAGAGGAGCTGCTTTATCTAGTGCTGAACATAGGGCAGAGTTATAGTAGTCAACAAGACCATTTAATGTAGATGGAATTGGGGAAGATAGAAAAAGATCAGAAATCCTTGTTTGCCCAAGCAAGGAATTGAGAAGATGTTCATTAATGCACTTTGAACATAATACACATTGCACCTCATGATCAAAATCTTAAACTTAGCAGACGTTTTTCCAGACTGGTTTATGGCTGTAATTCCTGTGACTGTTTGTAAAGATCGGGATCACCATAAAAGGTTGCCAGTCTAAAGGCCTTGTTCCCACCTTCTGTGCCACATTGGAAAGACATATTAGTCATTCCTCAAATTTGCCTTTGCTATTTCCAGCCACATTTCATCAACTCCTGTTCTCTGTTGCTAGAAATTACATATAACAGGCAGCATAACTGTCACTTTTAGTCCTACTTGCTCTAGATTATTTTAACTCTTTAAAAATGTGTCTGTTGCATGTATTTAAAATAAGCTCCTCATCTCAGTGATATATTGTTGTTTTGAATTTCAAATATTCCACCCTTTAATCCTGCTAAATTCAAGGAACCACAGCTGAATGGGAAACTCACACTAACTCATTCTTAAACTTAACCAGCACATTTTAACCAGTATCAAGAAAAAACCCAAGCAGACAATGGGACAACTTGGACAATACACTGACAAAGACCAGGGGCCTCATGTATAAAGAGTGCGTACGCACAAAAATGTTGCGTACGAACGTTTCCACGCTCAAATAGCGATGTGTAAAACCTAAACAGCGTAAAGCCACGCACATTTTCATGGTAGCTCCAACCCTGGCATACACAAGTTCTCTGCTTGGATTTGCAAACCGGTGGCACCCAGCGACAAAGCAGTGCTACTGTTCCTGTGTGGTTACCCTTTCTTTTTTAGATCCACATCCCTGACACGGCTTTATCATATACACTGAAACTAACTGCATATTGTTTATTAGTTTAAGGCATCTGATTGTAATTAATCTGTAACAATATAATGGTCCAGGGAATAGCCAAAGTATTCTAAATACCATAGCTGTTTTAATGTTATTACTCTCTCTGCACCTTCTTTTTCTTCTGTCAGCTGCTCCCGTTAGGGGTTGCCACAGCAGATCATCTTTTTCCATATTACTCTCACTGCACCACTCGGAGTATTTATATCAATGTATCTGAGTGGGGAATCACAGCTCAGCAGCTGATTGGAAAGAGAAGAAGAATTATCGGGATACAGCATCAAACACACGCTGCCTATTGAACAGCTCTCATACGGCAAACGCTTCAGAGCCTTTCCTCATGGTTCAGAAACAGTTTCATCCCAAGAACTATAAACGCACTCAATCAGTCCATCAAGTGCTCCTTGTAGAACTGTTTGTACTTATTAGTACAATCACCTCACTGTAAACTTGTGTTACAGTTATAATATTGCACAACCTGAGCCACTTTATAAAGCACGTATTTACATATGATGACGATGTAATTTTTACAGATAAAACTTTAACTTCATTTAAATAATCTATACTGTTAATAATTAAACATGTGAGGACACGGTGCCGCAGCGCTAGCAAGGAGCTGGCGTTCCATTCACGGATTGTTCCTGCCTTGCGCTGTATTCTTCTAAACATGTACTATGAATATATTTCAATGTTCCTTAAAAGTTTTGAAGAATTGTCATTCTAAGCTTACAGATGGCTTAATGTCTATTACAGAGCTGATTGTGTGGTGATTGGGTATTTGGAGAAAAAAAAGGAAGGACAGGAATTGGAGGTTAGTACGTTTGAAAGAGACAGTACTGCTGCAATAAATTATTTCATCAAATTTTGCGCACAGCAAAGCAAGCATCTTGCGTGAGGCAGGAACAATCACTGCGCCACCGTGTTCCCATGTTTAATAACATGCTTTAACTCCTGGCATCATAAAAATGATATCATGTATACATCTTAGTATTTTAATTATTCAGAGAGCTGTAATATTACGAATGTAATGGATTCTGTGTCCTGTCGGAGGAAGAGAAAGCCCGGAAGCAAGTAGTGATTCACACACATAGAGCACATAGAAGATCTAATACAAAACAAAGCATTTAACATGCCACTTTAGTTACAATGAGATTTGAGAAACTAGTAAATTAAACGATTTTAAGATGAACTTTATGATGTTCTACTTTAATAACAAAATAAACTATGTGATTAAAGTGGAAATTTCGAGATTAAAGTTGACATTTTGTGCTTTTTTCCCCACTGTGTGTCTATTTTTTTTTCTCTGTACCCTAATAAGCTTTCATATGACACTCAGACGGTGGGCTACGACTTGCCTTTTAACAGCGTCTTTGATATCTGACTTCTTTTTTATTTCGGGCACTGTGCGACTTTGTGAACTTGAGGTTTTGAGTTTCTCCGATACTCTATATTCTCGATTAACTTCCTTTTGTTGTTTATACCACTTTTTAAACCAACAAATAGTACGTTTTTCCTTGCCTTCATTTGGTATTCACTGAAATTCTTCTATTTTCCCCCGTGCTTTTGCCATTGTCTTTTCACAGAACACTGAGCTTAAGGGCTATTTATATCAATTAGCATATTCAAAGAGACGTAGTTCTGAGAGGAGTTGGGGTGGGACAGCAGGCACGTGTATGTGCGTTACTTTTCATACTAACCAGGATTTATAGAGCGGAAGAACGTGGAAGTTGCCGTTCGCACAGATTTATGCATCTGGATTTTTTTATGTATACAGGCATTTCCGCTTTTGTGCTTACGCCATGTTATAGTGTGAATTCTATGTATGCCGTTATGCATGAGGCCCCAGCCCAGGCTTCAGACACCTAGAGCTATACTGTGGCCCTATTTGAGATTTCATTATCATTAAATAGTTTAACAGCAATCTGAGGTAATACTTCGATAACAATTTATGCAATTTGGTGGTTTCAATTTAAACCTTACATCACATTCTCCCCATGTTTCCAGTGCTCAGTTTTAAGTGCAGTTACTGCCTGACAACACCCTCATAAACCCTCAAGAAGAAGAATGGATGACCAGCAGAAAAAAGAGCATTGGAGCTGAAATGTTGGAAGGAGCCAGGGAATATTGAAGTGGCAGCTGTGGCATTAGATAATGGCCGTGGAAGGAGACAACCTTCAGTAACACTTACATGAGAGAGAAAGGTAGACATACTCCATCTCATAATTTATTAAGCTACCAGCACCAGTGATGATAAAAATTCAGTCTAATAACCCTTAAAAATTCCACAAAATTAAGATCTATAAACATATTTGTCACATAGTACAACCGCTAAACGACAGTATTAAAAGGCCACTCAACATCAACATCGAATACTCAACACCAAAAGCAGAAATGAAAACCACAATACTATTTTTATTTATTTATGCAACAATTTTTGAATTGGTCACAGGATGAATATCACACACTGCCCTAGTCCTCAAAAACCCTGGATCTTCTTAGCGGTAGTTAGTTTTAAGCCATGGAGGATTTGTATTCTGGTTGTGAACCTTTTCTGAATTCAGCTTTCGATTTCATCTTACCCTCTCGGTAGTTGATATATTTCATTTGGCTCTCCTAGTATTGCTAATGTTCACTTGGCATTTTTTGCTTTATCATCTCCCAGTTTCCTTGCATACTTGATAATCCTCAGGCAACCTGCATGTACATAACAGTGACTAAACTTTTTGTAAACATTTTAATAATACACAGAATTACAGAGGCAAGTTTATTGTAATTTAATTTTTGTACAACAGAGACAGCTGATGGGAAATGGAATGACAGTACCCTGCTTGCCCTGAAGGCAGAGATGCTATTGCTGACAGTGTCACTGAATGTTAACCTTTTATTACTTAGCATATTGAGTAAATACATTTTTAATATACTTAAGACCGATGAACCATTAATCAAGCCAAGTATTCATTAACTGCACAGCACTTGCCTCATAAATAAAGTGTATGTTTTTCCACAATAGATTTCAAATGTGTCACATGTAGCATGATCCTGCTCAGTGTTTTGAAATGTGTTTGCCATAGCACTCTTTATAAAACGCAATATGTAAAATAATGACAGATTTATTGATTGAAATGATACAAAAAGTAATACCCCCTTTGCTTGATTTAAGTAATATTGAACCACATTTTAGGATTTCCACTTAAAAGAGATTAATTGAAGGTCGCTAATGTTTAATCTTCTTTGTTCTTGCTGGCTACCATACTGATAAAATGAACATATGGAAGTGGTTAGCTGTGAACATTAAATAATCATCTTGAAAGTAAAAACTTCAAGGCAAACGTGACATGAATGTCTGCTAAAATAAGTAATGTGTTCTGTGATACTGAGTATGGACTGCTAGAATTTTTTATTGAGAGTTAAAAAGCTTGATCTATTTATATCAAGTGGAAATAAACACTGTATACTATTAAGTACTGCCATGTTCAATTCTGTGTTTCAAATTCTTGTCAGGTGTTATCCCGACGTTAGGTCAGAAGACACACGCACTGGCACACCTGGGCTGAATTTTTCCCTTCCTTTTAAGCAGACAAGCCTTTGGTGTTCTCACACTTTGCACATCACAAACATGTTTTTCTGTGTTAGTAGTTTTTCTAAATATAGCCAGATGAGTTGTGGTTTTCCATTGCAACGTCCAAATAATGGAGTCTGAGCCAGCGCAATTCTAACAATGGAGAAGAAAGAATGTTTTGTTTAATTGTAAACAGCATCTGTAAAGAAAGGTAAACTCAAGGAAGAGAAAACGTTTATTACACATTTTAAATCATACAAATGTGCATATTAAGAAGGAAACAGTAATTCTTCAATATTAATAGCCTTCATGAGAGCAATGGCATTTTTATCACGTTTGAGTATGGTGGCTAGCAATTCCTTTGGCTATTTCTGTCCAAACTGTGCATGTATTATTCCATTTTTGCAAATAATCATGTGAATAGTGAAACGTGAAGTTCATTGTTTTCTCACCTCATCAGATTCTCTCGAAAATGGGACTGTTACTTAAATGTAAATTTAGGACATTAATGCAACGTAGGCATGCACTTCAAATTATAGAGGCATTTCAGATTCTCACCAAAAATATTCACATTTCTGATATATTATGAGGAATGCTGTAAATTATCTTTCTTTAATGTTTTAAAGGGAAAATCAAATGAAATTTCACAGAAAAAACTTTCTGCAAAATAATTGACAGCCTGCGGTTTATCTCTCCACTCTTCCGCACTGTGATTACACTGTGCAAGAATGAAGTGCAGCACTCTCATCAGCCTCTTTTGCTACTACTGAAAAGGGTAATGAAATGCCATAAACACTGCTTTTTTGATAAATTAATTAATAAGGTGGTAAGCTTAAGGTGTGACTTGAGGTCCATTGCTAGTAAATGTGGAAGTTGGCGTCTCAGTCTGAAATTTTGTACTTAATTTATTATTAAGACATAATCAATTATTACCACTTAATACTAAGTAGAGTTGTGTAAAGTAGTTCTTATTTCATGTCTCCAGTTAACTATTATTCTAAATAGACTGAGTCAATCTGAAGTAGCATTTAGGGCACATTTTGTGCAAACCTTTCTTATAAAGTTTAATATTTTAAGTGTATGCAGATTTGAAATATCATTGTTCTCTAGCTGCATTCAAAGTTTTAGAATTCTATTTCAAAGAAATTATATGCTCTCAATAAGCCTATGTTTAAATTATAAAGAGTTAAAAAACTGAAATCAAAAATGAAAGTATTCATTTTTAATTTTCAGAAGACCAAAATCAAATTTTAGAGTGTTAGAGAGACAGTGGAAGCTAAAAATAAATCAAGTAAGTAAGTTAATGAAGAAGGTAAACAACAAATCGGTACAAAAGTTACAAAGCTAGTAAATCCAAAAATCCTAAAAGCAAAAATCCAATATGTCAAACAAAAGATACCAAAAGTACCAACAATGGTCAAAAACCAAAAGCTTACTGTAAGGAGAAGTACAAAAAATGGAGTGTAAAACACAACTCAAGATGAAAATTTGTTAGGAGGAATGGAGTTTTCAAGTGCTCAATTGGCAGGAGGAAGAGAGACCAGAGGAAGGCGAGACGATACAAGGAATGTATGGGAAGAGAATAAAAGTGGAATGGTGTGGAACATAAATACACCAGGTGCTGTACCAGGCAGCTAGGGTTGAATTCTTGCTTAGTTAGGTCTTATAAGGCTACAAGTTTATTGTGTGTTCCCTTATGGCAACAGAAAGTGTTGACATGTTGTAAATTGATTAGTACATGGAAGTAAGACTTCTACTGTACCCTGTACACGTGAGATTTATGACTCCATAGCAGGCTTTATAGATGGTGCTCTCAAATAACTGCAGCACCAGAGAGCCACAATTGCCAATCAGTTTTGACATTTACAGACCAAAAACATAATTATATTAAGGTACAGGGACAAAAGTACAAACACAAGGTAAAACAGAAATAAAATAGCACCAATTTAATGAAATATTCATAAAATAAAATGAAAATAGCTAACATCAATATGCAAAACAAATATATGACAACCAATGAATAGCAGTATGAGCTTTTAATCACATGTTTTAAGTCTTGAGAATGTCAATTTTTTAAATACTGCAGTTAGAGATTGTCAGGTATCTTACAGTGCTGATCTTTAACTGAACAGTTACGAAGGGTCTAGAGCAGATCAAAGGCAATCACCTAATGATGTAGATGGACTTAATTAATTATATTTTGAATAATACCACCAAGGATGAAAGTTAAATTTAAAACATTACAATATACAAAACCTTTCAATATTTAAGGAAACTCCACTGAATTTCAGTGACAGACAATTTTGGGATAGAGTGTCAGTTTTCTGTATCTATATAAATATTAAATTGAACTAAAATGGAGAACTAGCAATTCTGTAAATGAATAATGCAATTACACTTGACTTGATTTTCATGTCCAATAGAAGGACTATAAATGAAATAATATCACCTGAACTATTTGGCACTATTAAGACTTTACAATTAAAAATTAGTCAAAATCTGCCTCCTTGGCATGTGACATGTAATTTATGGAAAAAATTTTAAGCCATCAGGCCAAACTATAATAATGGGAATGGTATATGTATGCATAGTATATATGTATAGCATAGTATATGTATAGCCTAGTTTTAAAAAAGAAAAACATTTCAGATTGCATCTGAAATAATGTCTGTTATGACATAACTTGAAGTTTCATTCTTGGCCTAAGTTCATTTTTTGTATTCATATTTTGTCACTTATTAGACATTATTTTGTAAATTCTGTTTGTATTTTCCTTTTTATAGGTGTGGCTTTATTGATTGATTATGTTTAATTTTTTTTTTCAGAAACAAAATCTTTAAAACCAGGGATTTTAATGGTTCTCCATCTTCCTCTATTGTGATTTTTTTCCATTCAGGTTCGTTTTGGCCTGTGTAGGCTGTGAAGTCTGCTTCTTGAATTTGGGGCCAGGTAGTTTCTTGTTTCTTGGACTCCCAGAAGCTCTCAAACAAATGTTTTTTTGTTTTAGGCCAATCATAATAATGTTATAAATAGATTATTTTGTGGATATTCTATACTTTCAGAGTTTTTTTCTGAACTTCTGAAATACTTTAAGATATGCAACCAGTAATTTAACACTAGAACTGCCATACAGGTACTATATTTTTAGGTACTATAACCTGTAATAGCACACCTAGTGCCCTGCTCCCCAAAAGCCACAGACAATATAAAACAGCTTGAATGTATGTAAAATATCTTTGTGCGCAGCATGTCGTTCGCATATATTATCAAGTGAAAAGTTCACATAACATTTTTAATATAAGATAAAAAATGTTACCAGTGTTGTTTGTTGTTTGCCATAAAACTGCTTCTGCATTTAAAAATGAAAAGCAAAAAAACTTTTTTTCTACTTCTGAGTACATTAAATAACAAATTAAGTATAAAATGATATTTTAAGTGGAAATAGTTGAAAATCTAAAGCCATAATAACATATTTCATGGTATATTTGTATAAATGTCTATTGACTGCATAGAAAATTATTTGTACTTTGCATAATTTTTTTTTTAGTTTGAGAGAATTTTATATTTTGAAAGTTAAGTTTACAAGCTTTACTTCTATACACGAGATTGAATTTTATTTCTTTGAGAAAGTTTTATATTTTTGCATTAAATTTGTCACATCATCATTTTCAATTCCACTACTACTAAAATTGTGATTGTGATTGCTGGAGAACACTGGCTTATTGCTAGAGATTGCTTTCCTGACACTAACTTATAACAGCATAAGCTCCTTTTTCTGAGATGGATTCAATCAGTAAACAAATGCTATTCTAAAGACTGTTTTTGGTATTCTGGGTTTGACTGTTGCCCTTTTGTCTTGACTTGGTTTTTACCTTGCGTCTGGCTCTGATTATAGGATTTTGGTGAGCACTCCTTGTTATTCTTTCCTGACAATGATTATGGTTAAGCCCTCTAGTTTACAAAAACGTGCAGTGATTAGGAAAACTTACAGCTTGTATTTTATTTTTCTTTTATTTCATAGTAATTAATTATTTAGTTTTATTTCTGAAAGAAGCATCCATCTCCTGATTAGATGCTTTTAAATTTAGAGCATTAGGTCTTTGAGACACAGTACCAGTGGTCAATTCAGGACAGTTGGTTTATGAAACATAATGGTGGTTGGGCATCAGAGCTGCAGATGCTTCTGGGTGTTTTGCATTTTCATAATGGACAATGATGGCAAGTTGGCTAATCAGAAAGTGGTTGGTGTTAGCAGGCAGCATACAGTATATTCCTGTATTATTTTATAAGCAACTCCATACATGTAAATTTACAGGTGTCTTCTTTGTTTTGTTGCATATGCATCTTCCCACCTGGCATTGTATTTACATTTTCTCAGTGTCTGCTACCTTAAATACTGTCTTTCACATTAACGCGGCAACTCCCATCTCATTTTGGCCCTAGTTCCAAGCAATCTTTTTGCCAATTTGTTTTTCCTGGGAAGTGGTGTGAAAGTATTGGCAATATTGGTAAAAATGTTTTCCTTTGGCTGTGAAATGCCTAGTGAGTAATAGCACCATAGTCTATGACAGTGTTTTCCCAGCATTTGGGTAGGATTTTTTTTCTAAATAGGAAATAAAAATAGCAAATGTATGCTAAATTCTATCAGTGGCTACCCAGAATTTTATGCCATATTTGACAGGTTTGCTTGATATATACTAAGTGAAAGGGCATTGACATTACACTGGGTAACAACTGCTCATCAGCAGTTACACTTGACTTGATTTTCATGTCCAATAGCAGGACTATAAATGATATAACATCACCTGAACTATTTGGCACTATTAAAACTTTACAATTAAAAATTTGTCAAAATATGCTTCCTTGGCATGTAAGTTGTTGATTTGTATAAATCAGTAAATGGATATTAAAAGATATCCAGAGATCTGAAAATGCCGTTCAGTAGTGTTCAAACTCTGATAAACAAGTGGAAGGTCAAGGGTTCTGTTGTTACCAAACCATGGTCAGGTAGGCCAATCAAGATTTCTGCCACAACTGCTAGAATCAATTGTTGAGCTGCCAAGAAAAACCCACACTTCAGCAGACATACAGGCTTCTTTGCAAACAAGTAGTGTCCGTGCTTCAAGATGCACAGTAAGGAAGTACTTTAACAAAAATGGGCTGCACAGTCAAGTTGCAAGCAAAAAGACTCTACTGTGCCAATGCCACCAAACAGCCCACTTACAATATGCCAAACAGTATCTAGACAAGGTTCCAAATTTCAGCAATGAACTCTTTTGCAGTGATGAGAACAAAATTTAGGTTTATGGTCGCAACCAAACACTATATGTTTGGAGAAGACGTAACAATGAAGAAAAGTCCACCAACCCCGCTGTGAAGCATGGAGGTGGATCTCTGATCTTCTGGGGTTGGGGACGGGGGGGTGATCTACAGCAACACAATGTAACTTATTTAAAAGTGATGACAAGATGAATGCAGCATGCTACCACAAAATATTGAAGGACAACTTGCATTCATCAGTCCAGAAGCAGCTCATGGGATGCATTTGGATCTTCCAACATGACAATGATCCAAAACACAAGGCCAAATTGCCCCTTCAGTGACTACAGTAGAAAAAAGAGAAGATACTGGAGTGGCCATCACAGCCTCCTGAACTCAGTTTCACTGAGGCACTTTGGGGAGATCCAAACGTGCAGTTCATGCAAGACAATCAAAGAATTTACAGGACCTGGAGGCTTTTTGCCAAGAAGGATGGGAAACTCTACCATCTGAGAAATCCAAGGGCCATATCCACAACTATCACAAAGGACTGCATGCCATTATTGATGCTAAAGGGGGCAATAAACAGTAGTAAGAACTAAATGTATGCAAAATTAAATCTCATTATTTCCCTTATTACTATGTGTTGTTTAATGATTGTGCTATTCTATGATGTCTTATAGTTTCATTTGGATTCCATTAACAGTAAATGAAATGTGTTTTGCCTGATCGGTCCTCTTTTTCTTTAAAGTATGGTACACATCTTACACTTCTGCCAGGGTATGTAAACTTATGAGCACAACTGTATTTGTTGAGATTTAGGAATATTTTTTTGAAGAATATTCTTTTGAATTTTGGTTCACAAGGTTATTATATTTTAAAAGCTTAATTTTCAAGTTTAATTTTTTTCTTAATTGAAATTGTAAGTGTGTCACATCACTATTTTATAAGTTGGTACAGGTGGATAATTGGTTGCTAGAGGATCTTGTCCAGTTACTAGGGATCGCCTCCTTGACTCATGTAAGAACACTGTTTATAAATTTCAGTGTACCATATATTGGTCAATGAAAAAGTGCAGTAAGTTCACCTTGATTTCAATATTCTAGTTTCTAGATTTGAATCGTAGATCTTTTGTTTTGACTTGTTTTTTGTGTTGGTGTTGTAAATTTTGCTGAACAATTGGTCTGGCTATGACTATGGTTAAGCCATCTTACTTGAAAAACAACTCTTCCACCCTTAAACAAGTTTTTCTTCTGTCTTCTGTCTTTGTTTTTATTTTCAGTCTTTGGGATTGACTTATTTTTGTTTTTAAATTTCTCTCTATTATAATAAAAAAATCCTGGAACAAGACAAGACTTTTTAGCCTGGGATGAGACGTGACTTTTTCAGAGAGATACTTTCATGTCCCGCAAGATGAGACTTTGTGCCAAGAGATTTAACCCACGCCCAGGGCCGGAAATAAAAGACAAAGAGTAGGTGACAAAGTAGAACAACGTATAGAATTCAAAAACGTTGGCGCGATACACATGCAGAACAAGTTAGAGATAATGAAAGTACTAAAATTCAAAACTCTCAAAAAAATGATAGTAAAGATCACATTAGCGCAAACAAACGGAAATTATTACTCTGTGAAATAACGGAACAGTGAAAAGAAATCAAATATATTGTTTGGATTTAAACTTTAAGTTGGAGACTTGTAGATCGTCTAATTCGTGTTGCCATCGAGGAAAAGTAGTGTTTCTTCCCAATGTTAAATTAAAAGATTTGTTGTTTGGTGGAAGTGAAATCCACATATGCAGCGGCAGAGACGCGAAGTAGCTGGTGCATAGCGCAGGCTGGGGATATTGGCAAGCAAAGCGATATGGGGGTGAATCCCCCGGTATTCTCTTAAGAACCACACAATTTCCAGTTAGCTGCTTTATACATCATATCAGTTTCTTTTGATCACTCCAGATTACACAGGAAAAGACTGGTGGTAGGTGTCCAAGCTGCATAGCTTTGTGTTTTTGTAACAGGCATAGTAATATGCTTATTTTATATAACTGAAATCATAAACTGTGGAGTTCTGTGTTATTATATTTACATAACCTATGGAGTGAGATTTAAATCACCTGAGTGTGGCAGTGTTGTACATGCTGGTCAAGCATGCAAAGGAGTTTCATTGTACTTTGTACATGCAACAGTAAATCAGAACTAAACTGATTACATTATACTACATTTTTTTAAAGCCTTAGATTCTTGAAGGAGTCATTGCCTTTGTTAACCTACATGTCATTATTAAGTTTACAATCCCAAAGGACGCTCACACTTTCTGTGGTTTGTTATGCGCATACATTATAAATGTAAATACTGAGGAAAAGAAAAGAAAATGTGATAAAACTATGCCACAATGAAACAGTATTAGGCAGCTCAAAGCAATTATCGTTTTTTTATAGCTGCAGGGTCGACTGAATCACACTTCCTAAGAATATATTTTAAAGAAAAAGTCTCCAAACGCATTTTGGAGTGAGTAAAAGTAATTAGTAACTTTTATGTTTTCTTTTTATTAGATATTTAGTCAAGGTTATGATGATATATTTTAGAATTGTGATTTATAGGAATTGAATAACAGGCTTCATAGCATTGAAAAGCACAGCTGTTAGTGCAGTCTCCAGTAATATGGAATACTCTAGCAATCTCTCTATATCCATATCCATAATCACCCCTGCTGCTGATGCTTTTTGTGGCCCACATCCAAAATAACTGGATTATCAACAGTTTTTCAGATTTGTCTATGATCTTCATTACATGTAACACTGAAGTTTTAAATGTCACTTTTCTTTGGTGATATAGGTATTTAGAAAATTGAAAATTTCAGACCTATTTCTATCCTGCCTTTCTTAAGTAAAATTCTAGAGAAGGCAGTCATTGTGCAGCTTAATGACCACCTCAATAAACATGCTATTCTTGATAAGTTTCAGTCGGGTTTCAGAACAAATCACAGTACAGAAACTGCACTCGTTAAAGTATTAAATGACTTGGGGGTAAATGCAGACAGAGGCCGTTTATCTGTTCTCATCCTCTTAGATCTGAGTGCTGCATTTGAAACCACTGATCACAATATTCTTAGAAATCGCCTTAGTCAGTGGGTGGGGCTCTCTGGCAGTGTCTTAAATTGGTTTGAATCCTACCTGCCAGGTAGAAAATTCTTTGTAAGTTGTGGTAATTATACTTCAAAGACCCATGATATTCTATATAGTGTTCCACAAGGCTCTATCCTGGGTCCGCTGCTCTTTTCAATTAACATGCTTCCGTTAGGTCAGATTTTCTCGGGGCATAACGTGAGCTACCATAACTATGCTGATGACACACAACTGTACTTATCAATAGCGCCTGAAGACCCCGACTCTCTTGATTCACTGACACAATGTCTTACTTGTGTTTCTGAATGGATGAGTAGTAATTTTCTCAAACTAAATAAAGATGAAACTGAAATTTTAGTGATTGGCAATAACAGATATAATGAGGTTATTAGAAATGAACTTGATGCATTAGGATTAAAAGTCAAGATGGAGGTAAAGAATTCTGGGCTAAATATTGACTCTGACTTGAATTTTAAATCACATATTAATCAGATGACTAGGACAGCATTTTTCCACTTAAGAAATATCGCAAAAGTTAGACCTCTTATAACTTTGCTAGATGCTAAGAAATTAATTCATGCTTTTGTTTTCAGTCGATTAGATTACTGTAACACACTCCTCTCAGGACTACCCAAAAAAGACATACAGTAATCCCTCCTCCATCGCGGGGGTTGCGTTCCAGACCCCCCCGCGATAGGTGAAAATCCGCGAAGTAGAAACCATATGTTTGTATGGTTATTTTTATATATTTTAAGCCCTTATAAACTCTCCCACACTGTTAACATTATTAGAGCCCTCTAGACATGAAATAACACCCTTTAGTCAAAAGTTTAAACTGTGCTCCATGACAAGACAGAGATGGCAGTTCTTTCTCACAATTAAAAGAATGCAAACATATCTTCTCTTCAAAGGAGAGCTGTCAGGAGCAGAGAATGTCAGAGAGAGAGCGCTCGCTAAGAAAAGCAAACAATCAAAAAATCAATACGTGCTTTTAAGTATGCCGATGCACCGCGATAAAGCGGCATTTTGTAGAGGAGCGTCCGTATCCTCTAGGCAAACAGCCTCTGTGCAAACAGCCCCTCTGCTCACACCCCCTCCGTCAGGCAGAGAGAGTTAGAGAGAATGAGAAAAGCAAACAATCAAGCACCGCGCGGGAAGCATATCTTATATCATTGAGGAGTTTTAGTTAATATGTAATACATGCTCTGATTGGGTAGCTTCTAAGCCATCCGCCAATAGCGTCCCTTGTATGAAATCAACTGGGCAAACAAACTGAGGAAGCATGTACTTTAAATTAAAAGACCCATTGTCCGCAGAAATCCGCGAACCAGCGAAAAATCCGTGATATATATTTAGATATGCTTACATTTAAAATTCACGATGGAGTGAAGCTGCGAAAGTCAAGCGCGATATAGCGAGGGATTACTGTAAATCGATTGCAACTAGTGCGGAATGCAGCTGCTAGAATCTTAACTAGGAAAAGAAAATCCGAGCACATCTCTCCATTTTTGATGTCACTACATTGGTTACCTGTGTCATTTAAAATTGACTTTAAAATCCTGCTTATAGTTTACAAAGCCTTAAATAATCTCGCTCCATCTTATATTTTGGAAAGTCTTACACCTTACACTCCAAATCGTAACCTTAGGTCTTCAAATGAGCTAAACTTAAAAGAAGTGGTGAGGCGGCCTTCTGCTGTCATGCACCTAAAATCTGGAATAACTTGCCAATAGGAATTCGCCAGGCTAATACAGTGGAGCACTTAAAAAAACTGCTGAAAACACATTACTTTAACATGGCTTTCTCATAGCTTCATCTTAGTTTTAATCCTGATGCTCTTTATATTCTATTAATTATCATTATTATTCATGGTGTTCATATTCAAAATCTGTACTAACCCCTACTTTCTCTTCTGTTCTTTTTCTGGTTTTCTGTGGTGACGATCTGCGCCACCACCATCTGAACATAGCACCGTGATGTCCCTACATTGATGGATTAAAGGCCAGAAGTCCACATGACTGTCATCATCACGTTCTTCCATGAGAACCCTGAATACCATGAGGACTGATTGAGGTCATTTATGTTAGGTAGAATGCCTAGAGGGGGCTGGGCAGTCTCATGGCCTGGAACCCCTGCAGATTTTATTTTTTTCTCCAGCCGTCTGGAGTTTTTTTTTTTTTTTTTTTTTTTTTTTTTCTGTCCTCCCTGGCCATCGGACCTTACTTTTATTGTTAATTATTGTTCCCTTTTTTTAATTCTTATTTATTTTGTCTTTTTTCTCTTTCTTCATCATGTAAAGCACTTTGAGCTGCATTATTTGTAAATGTGCTATATAAATAAATGTTGTTGTTGTTTAAAACAGAGACAACAACTCACATCTGGACAACAACATTCAATGTCAATAAGAGTGGCAGGCTTGTTTAATGTAAAAAGAATATGCAAATGCAATCACATACCAAATGGAGGAGAGAAGTAGTAATTCGCACCTGGTACCTAAGTTCTATAGTGTTGTTTGCTGCGTTTATGGTGGGGTCTTTTGTGTTAAAAAAAGCTAAAGAAAATGTTATTAATCACTTTCTTGAATAGAATTTTAGAGGTAAAATGATATTGTGCAGCTATATAGGAAGTCAAAGAAGGACAGGAGTGTAACACTCACACTGATGAAATAATTGAAATTGGTATTTCTAGTGTTAAGTTAGGCAGCTTAGCTTACTTTAGCCTACATTCCCTATATTTAATATATACATAAATACATTTCATCTACTTTTAACCACAGTGAATTACATTTCATGTTTAAAACCTTGCTGTAAAAATGTTGGTAATGCTGACCTGAAATAACCTAGAAATAGGTTTGGTTAGTTTAGCTTTATAACTGAAGTAGCTTTTAAAACCATTTATTTTTCTCACAAAACTTAAAGAGCTCTTATAAAATAACCACACACTTCACACAATAGTGTAAAGTCATAATTATGTGTTCTACCATTAAATGGTAATTATGACACCCTGGGTTTGAATCCCATGGTCGCTAGGTGTCTGTGTGAAGTCTTCATATTTTCTTTGTGTGTCTGCAGGAGGTTTATTCCTAATGCCCCAGAATTCCACTCATCTTCATCCATGCATCACATACAGCAGTATGCTACTGTATACAGCCACATTTATTAGGCCAACTTAGAGATGTGTGTCCCCTCTTACACAGGCCTTTAGGAAATAAGATGACAACTGCAGTGGGAGAGTGTTAATGTTAAAATGGTAAAATGCCCCAGACCAAGGACTTTTGCATGTCCTTCCTTATTTTTCTGTTGAATATCTTTTAATAATTTAGTGCCTATTTTAGGCTGTTTTTTTTCTAAACACTCCACTGTTTATCTTGTATCCATTCAGTTTTCTTCTCTTGCACATTTCATCATTTCTTACTAAAATGTGTCGCTACATTCTTGTACACATTTCAGATGTCTGTATGTTTCTGTTTTCCTGATACCTATGTCACCTAGAGCCTCTATAATTATAATTCCTGCTCATACCATTGACAGGCTGAAACTTGTTCAGAAAGGCCGGAGTGCAGAATTCACATCTAATATGATGTATTCGCTTGCATATCTTATCATCTGAATAGGTCTTCTGCTTTAATTATAAATGTTGAAATCAGCTTTTCTCTTTTACATTCTGTGCTTATGAGTGTTTATAAATTTTAAACTGTCCATATTATCCATGTGTCAGTAAGACTTTGTTTATGCGTTGTGCCTCATTGTACTGGGATATGCTCCGACTGCCAAAACTGAGAAATGGATTAAGTGTGTTGACTATGAGGCAATTTTTTTAACCCCTGTTAGTGATCACTTCCAGCAGATCACCACAATAGCCTCTGGGACCAATGGAGTTTATAATTCTGCTACAAGGAAATCAGGCTATGACCCCCTTTAGTGACTTCAGTTATTTCTCTACCCCTAGGCCTTCTATAGCCCAGGCTTCAGGGTGCAAAAACAATAATTCTAGACTGCCTATATTGAATATTTAACATATTTCCGATTCTTAAAGTTTTGGAGAGCATGCTGCCACAATAGGCTGAAGCCTAACCTGGCAGCAACAATCACGTCTCTGGGCATGTGGGAAACAAAAATCACACATTCATAGAAAGAACAAGCAAACTATAGAAAAAAAATGAACAGGTATAGAATTTGAATCCAGAATGCTAATTCACTGAGAGGTAAGTGCTAACCACTGTGTCACATTGTCATCTCGGAATTGGGGCTGTTTTGTTACATATTCTAAACACTGTGTTTATGCCACTGTTTTTACAGTAGAAAGGAAATAGAAATGAATAATACAGAACAAACCTACTCCTAACCTGACTTTATGAAAAGCAGGATTTACAATTTAAAGTGTATCATCCATAATCCATGCAGCAACTCCCTTCTCTCCCATCTGCTCTCTTGAACTTGTGTTTGTAGCACCCTCACTTGATTAATACGACTCATGCTTTGACCCAATTAAACTCCAGACTGTAAACCCACTCATCTGTGTGGAACTCCTTAAATACTCACTAATACGTTGCATGATTAAAGTTTTGACTCCGGTCAATGCTGCCATCAGCAGAAGTTATGCTATTATATGGTTCTACCTCTGTTGCTGCTTCCTCTCATTATCCTGTTTGAAATATCAGTGACTGCTGAATTGTTAATATAACCTGTGTCTCCTTTCTCTCAAAATCCTTTAACCTTTGGCTCACTTCAGGGAATTCCCTGTTATGTACACAAGACATATATGCGAGAATAGTACATATTTACCTTGAGTTCACAAACTTATATGTGACTTTTTTTACTGAAAAGGAGTTCTGAGAAAAGGCTGTACACAAAGCACAAATATGCATTGACTAAGGCAGGGATTTAGTTACACTTTTCTTTCCCTAATACAATTACATACAAATATTTTGCTGTGTAGAATTTGTATTTTATTAGGTACATATTGTATAATATTTAATATTATAGACAGTAAATATTATTATATAAAATAGTGTGTCTCAGAAATTAAGCTGTAAACAGCTTGTTCAGCTTCTTAGGCAAACATAGCATTAGTCTCTTTTAGTAATTAATATGTGTTCAACAGAGATTTCCTTGTTTCTGTTTAAGTGAGTATTTTCCAATCGCATTCATGCATAGAGATTGTTTTGAAGATTAAGGGTAAGGGCAGAGCCCAGTAGATATGCGTCTACCACAATGTTTGTTCATGTGACACCTTATGTTTCTGTTTGTCATCAGCTGTTTTGACTTGAAGCAGACACATTTATACGTAAGTCACAATGTCAGCTCTTTAAATCGACTTTAGCATTAACAATGGAATTAAAAAGACATTCATACAAGGCAGACTTGAAGGAGCATGCAAACTCTATACTGAAAGTTGGTACTCAATTCATCACAATACAAAAATAATTTAGATATACCTCATTTATTTAAATTTAATATCTGTATTCCTGGGTGGCATTGAGGTTCAGTGGTTAGCGTAGTCAAATCACATTTCTAGTGTCTAGGTTTCGATGCCCAGACTTGGTTTGTATTTTCTCCTTGTTTGTTTGGGGCTTCCTTCGGGTTCTCCAGTTTTCCTCTCACACCCCAGAAATGTGTGCTTTAGGTAAAGTGTAAATGGGTTGAGAATTTTTGTGTGTACGAGTGAGTCCTGCAATTGACTAGCATCCTTTCATAGGCTGCTTTTGCCTTGTACATAGTACTGCCCATGATAGGCACATCCAAGAAATGGATTAAGCTAATACACGCACCTTATACAATACCTTATCCAAAATTCAAAAAGCTTCAAAATCCAAACATTTTTCAAGTTATTATTATTATTGTCATTTTTTGTTTGTTTCGTACTAGACATGAAACATCATCAGCAATGTCAGATAAGAACTTTGGAGCAACTGGGATGAGAAGAAGGTCAACCTAACAAGCTTGTCCTCCTCATTCACCTAGAAAAAATTAAAAAATTTAAATTGAATTGAGAATTGAAGGTCCCTAAAATCCTATTCTGCCCCATACTACTTGGTAGTTTATTCCATGTGCCTTCATTGCGTGAAGAAAATGTGTCTCCATGTTTTTTCTGAAGAATTTATTTTAAAATAACAGTTGTATCAATTCCCTTCATAATTTTCAAAAAAGGTCAATCTCCCAAAAAGCACCAAGAAATTTCCAGTACAGTTACTAAATGGCCAGGAGCAGCTACATCAAAGCAGTTGGTTCTCCACAAGGGACATAGAGTTACAGTTGCAGAAAAGAAGTATATGCTAAAACACCCAGAGGTGTAATTTCAACACTGAGTTTGCCTACTTACACTTAATCAAAGTTTAACATACTAATTTTTTGAAAAACCTCATTATGTGAAATTGAATTGCATTAATTCATACACCATCTGCCGATCGGTATGGAAATAATAAATACATAACTAACTCAACCATGAAGAAATAAAGTTGGGCACATGCCAGTATCTAGGAGAGGATCACCCAGAATTGAAATGATATTCAAAACAATAGGAATATAATAATGCTGTAAGTATAACTTTTTTTTGTTTTTATTATTTTGTTTTACTAATAAAAAGGTATTCGATGAGCTTTGAGCTTTGGAAAACAAATTATGGTAAGATTTTATGGTTATTAAATGTGAGGCAAGTTGATCAACTTCAGCATGCATGAATTCTGTTATTTAAAATAGATACTCTCTCTGTCTCTATCTATGTAACTATAGGATGTGGTTACTTGATAGTTGCTAGTTAACTTGGTGTGCACTTTATTTACAATTGTAGGAGGAGAACTGGTGTACCTGCAAAAGAAAAAATGAAAATATATGAAAAATGTGTTATTTCCACATATACAGTACCCAGATTTCAGGTTGAGACATAGAAGGTATAAAAACATTGTAGCAGTAACTCCTGTGTCCCTGTGCTGAATTCTGTGCACAGTTATCTAAATTTACTGAACAACAAATCCTACACTGACATTTTGTTCTCTGTGATATTTTAATCTTAAAGCATTGCAACTCGTGTTGTACATGTGTGCATAGGGTGAAGCTGAATGGACCAAATGAAGGTAATTCCACACAACCCCAGGGGGTGGCGGGGTGCACTAAATCTTCCTCTGTTGTTTTTGCAGACCAAATATGGGAAACTCTGCTTGAGGCAACCCTGACGGCACCACTTCCGGTTCCGGCCCCAAGAACGACACCACTTCCGGTTCCTGGTCCAAAGATGATGTCACTTCCAGTTCCGGCCCCAAGAGTAACCTCAAGAGTAACCTCACTTCCGGTTTTGGACCTCAATGACATCACTTCCCATTGCCTGCTTTAAAAGACTGGACAACATAAGTATACCTCAGTTCAATCTTGGACTCCAAACTATACATTTCAGTGTGACTTTTCATACCCTTTTGCAGCCAGGGGTAATATACGGGTGGCTGCCCCAATCCTTTTTGTGTTTGTCGAGGCTGATTATTTCACACTCACAATTAATTTTAATGGCAAATTATGTTATGTTAGAAAATATATGCTTTATAATGGCTTATGTTGTGCATATCTGTGATCAGAAGACCATCTGCGACCAATGCTACAATATAATGGCTTATAGATAGAAAGATAGATGTTCACACTTCTATCTAGTGTAGTGTGTAATGGTTCTGCAGATATAATTATTCATGTAAAATGCACAATGACTTAATGTAAGGAACTGCAAGTGGAATCTGATTGTCGAATTCTACTTATGAAAATAAGCATTAAAATCTGTGCCTGACGAAGAGTTTGATATTGCATGAGAAAATATGTCTGTGGAACGGCTGACAGTCCTCTTCAGCAATGTCAGCTTTGTAGCTTAACACTGACTTAGTGCTCACATGGTCTTGAGTGCCTAGGATTGTTTAATGTTTTCAGAACAAAGTTGCCTTAGGAAAGGTCAAATATTGTATTCTGTGAATTGTCATGCTGCCTTGGCATAAATCATTCACTGTTGGGGCTACTGTAACAGAGGGAAAGTTCTGTATCATGTTTAAGAGCTCCTCATATGATTTGTATACAAACAGTTTTATTTAGTGACCACACTAGCCCTTGTTACTAAGCCATAAATGTCATCAGCGGCATTCAGTACAACAAACAATTCAATTGTGGGTACATACGGAATGGAACTTTTTCACTTAACAGTACTAGTGATTACATTAAAATATGGAAGGGTAAAATAAAAAAACAATGTTGTTAAGACGATGGTGCTTTCTCATAAATACATATTCAGTCATCCATAAATATATACATAAAAGGCAAGGAAATATAAATATTTTAAATGCTGAGATATTAAATAAAATATTTACTTAATCCTGGCATAGTCTCTTTGGCATCAATAATTCTCTGGCTGGCTTTTGAAAATATAAGAGATCTTGTGCTGAAGTGAAAGCTAATATGTGAAATTCATAAGCAATTGGCTTTACTGTTAGATGCTTGTCAATATCTCTTTATTTCATATCAAAAACAAAATGAACATTCATATTTTGCCACCTGTAGTGTTATTAACCATTCGGATTGAAAAATAGGTTCTCAATATACAGTAATAATGCCAATGCAAGCTGTTTTCTGGCAAAGAATGACATTTGAGGATACAAAAAAATCATTCTTAACTACATTTTTAATAATCAGAACTTTTTTCCAGTTTCAAAATGCATTTGCCTCACATGACATGCAAAATTTCTTATGATACTTTTTATTAACTATTTTTACAAATATCTTTTTAGTGGCTTTCATGTATGTAGTATTATCACATTACAGCAGCTTCAGAATGCTAGACTAAAACAAAACCCTATCATCACATTTAGGTTGTCTAAACTAGCTCCCCCTCACATATAGAATCATCTTAAGAATTCTGCTACTATCTTAAAAATATTTACGACAAAATTCCTGATAATTTTTTTATGGTTCTAACACCAACATTACTTAGACAATTGAGATCTTTTGATGCTAGTCTCCTTATTTTTCCTAAGCCAGATTATGCAATATTCAGTAATTTCTCAACTTTGCATCTTTTCCTACTTCTTAGGAGGGTCTGCCCATCCATATATTCAAGTTAAAAGTATAAGACCAATGTTTTCTCTATGTTGCTTTTTAATGTTCACTTCCTTCAAGTACAGTTTCCAAAACAGTCATTTGTATTTTTTGATTTGACAGAATAAACTATACGCAAGGGACTAAAAAGTCAGACTTCTATTTTCCAGCACTTTTGTCTCCTAATTTTGATGTTAATATGTTACACTTATTTTTTTGCTATACAAAATAATGGCTGAACTGTTAGCCTTGTGTTTTTTAAACCAGTGCCTAAGCCGTTTTACCCCACTGTTTACTCTATTACTGTATTAAGTGACATTTCTTTCTAATAAGCATTTGATTTTGTAAGCTAAACTAAATTACTTGTTAAACTTGACTTGTGGTAGAGAAAAAGACAGAGAAAACTGAAAAGGGTGTTGGGAGCCCCCAAATGAGTAATACCCTATTTAATACCCAAATGCTGCAGTAGATTATAAGTGTGGTGCACAAGGGTTGTCTTTTCGACAGTACTACTGTGTATAGATAGACTAGAGGACCTCCTTTCACGGGTCATCACAAACAAAATTATAATTTGACAAAAATTAAATATATATATATATATATATATATCTTAACAAAGGATATATTCTGCAATTCTTTTTCTCTTTCAGTGATTTTTAAAGTAAGCCCAGCCTGCAGGTTTAGGGCATACATTGTCACCTTGGCTAATGATCTTTAACTGAATGAATTAGCAGATAGGTTTAGTGGCACTAGTTATGAATTTTCAGTAAATTCAAAAGTTTTCCTGTTTCCTTTAGTTACAAGGATGTTTATTTGTTGCCATAATTAGAAAATTACACACATTTACACATTTTTATATGATATATTACTTTTTTAATTTATTTATGTTTTTCAATTTCAAAATCTCTCCTTGACCCCTACACTATTCTCCCTGATCGTCTCCCACTTTTATTCATAAATCAGCGTGTTCCCTCTGCTTGTGACACATATCTTATCTTGTCCTTGATTGCCTTGCCCTTGATTGCGCACTCTGTTGGCTTTTCTCTAATGCCTGGAAGTTATTGCTTTTTAACAATTTTTTTCTTGCATTGCTTGATTACTATTGTTTTAGACTTAATATTTTAAATATTTTGAAATATTTTCACAATAAAAATTATTTTAAAAGTAAAGCACTAGTAACTGCTTCTGATGATATAACAGTGGTTAGTGGTCCAAGGTTAAATTGCTCAGCCATAAAGGGTTGTCTCAAGGCTTGCATCTGCATAGATTCTAACTCCCTTTGACCTTGTGATATAAAAGGTAGAATTACAAAATGAATAGATAATTGCATGTGACTGGTTATTGATTATATGCAGGATTTGAATTTTAAACGTCCCATATAAGTCTAATGAATATAAGTATTGTTTTTGTGTCAGTTGGGTAAGAAGAGTCACCCGACAAAGAAAAAAAAAAAGCTTTACAAGCAGAACCAGGACCTGTGCCAAGCTATTCTGTGGTGTGCTTCACAAATTGGTAAGCAGCTCACAGCATTTCCAAGCACAAGTATAAATCATTTCAGGCAAGAGCATAGGGGAACATCCTTTCACAGACTCTTTCATCAAATTTGAAATTATTTGTTATACATTCAGTGCCTTTAATGTCTATTTTATGAGTAGATTAAATCTTTGGCATGCAAACAAGCAGCTAAGTGCAAATATGAATTAGAAATGGCAAATAAACAAGAAAAACTAAAAGAAAGAAAAGTATTATAAGAACACAAGAAATATTTCATTTGTGAATACTGTAGATGTAAAAGAATCTTTGGGTGTCATAATGTAACGTAACTTCTTGGATTGTGATAGCTCCATATTTATTTATGTGATTACATTTGTCCCAATGCAGCTCTTATACTATTGCTGGCAACTTCAAGCTACAACCACTAATGACATGACTGTTTCTTAAAGAAAATTCATCAGTTAGAGCAGATGGTTAGGCATCATTCAGCTCTGAGAAGTGACTCTACATGAGCAAGGCCCTTAACCTGCAGTTGCTCTGTCCTGGGAATGAAGTTAATCTGCATCCAGCCCTGCAAGCAATTCCTCCAACCTACAGGGAAAACTTGGGGGTTGGTGGCAGGATTGGCACTCCAGCCACTGTCAAAAACCTCACATTGTTCCACTCCATTCAAACTAGTGGTGCTGATGTGTCACCCGCTGCACTTGGGTCTCAGTCTAGGTAGTTCATCGTGCAGTGGGTGCGGCCACACGCTATCAGCGCATGCTCCCAACCTTTCTTGTGGTGAAAAGTATGAGTATTTGTTCTTCTGGAATTCATTTTTGCTCTTCTTTCTGAATTATGTTATTTTATTGTTGTTTGCTTTTGGAGTTGGTGACCATTTTTGTCCAGCTATCCTTCTAAGAGGCAATCTTCCATCTTATCTCCTAAAAAAGTGAAGATTGCTCATCCAGGCCCATATAGGTAGATTTTGGGGATAGGCTAATGTGGAGTAGGGGTCTCCAACATGTCGCTTGCGAGCTACCGGTAGCTTGCAACCCCAATTCTGGCAGGAGCAGATGTAAATCAAAAGCAAAAACTAACAACAAACAGCCACAGGAATTTACACCAATGGCCTAAAACACTGAAATAACATTGTATGCACATCAGCCGAAAGAAGAA
This sequence comes from Polypterus bichir lapradei, assembly GCA_026402145.1. NCBI lineage: Eukaryota > Metazoa > Chordata > Cladistia > Polypteriformes > Polypteridae > Polypterus > Polypterus bichir. Next base: position 88,492,112 of record JANRMT010062791.1, on the reverse strand, counting down.
GTAGAGCCAGATAACTATAAAAATCTTCATCAAGCAGCTCTGAAAATCTCTGCTTCATTTGGCTTTACATACCTCTGTGAGTGTGCCTGTTCTGACATGAATGTCATGAAATCAAAGTTCAGAACAAGACTGACAGATGAACATTTAAGTGACTCCATAAGAGTGAACCTAAGTGGCTACACTCCACCATACACCTGCCTCTCTTGTTGACTCCATGCAGTGCCAGTCATCCCACTAACTAAAAAACACATCACACATGCAACTGGACATGTGAATACTCTTGTGAAGTGAAACAGTGACATGTAACAAAATGACAAATGAATAAGTCATATCTGTGTATTTGGAACTGCATTGTTTTGTTTTGACAGCATTCATGTTTTAATTCAATAGTGTGAGATGCATACAAACATACAAAATGCACTTGCAGGTGAACTAAATATTTTTTGTGATGTTTTAATGCAAAATGTGAGTTGTGGACACCAAACTTTTGTAAATGTTCAGACAAAACAAGCTTATTCGGTTTGTTTGGGTTGAAATAAGCTATGAAAATAAACGTTAGAAAACATGAGTAGCTCTCAGCCATTTTCATTTTGTAAAAGTAGCTCTCAGGGGAAAAAAGGTTGGAGACCCCTGATGTGGAGACTCAAACTGACAGCAAGACTTCACCTTAAAACAGCGTTTCTCAACCTTTAAGTATTTGTGACCCGAGTTTTCCCAATGAAGCTCTTCCTACACCTCAAGAGCATCTACTCAATGGAACATCCCTCAATAGGAAAGACTGGGTCGTGTTTAACCGAGCAAGGTCAAAGATGGGCAAAACAAGGGACAAGCTATTTAGATGGGGCCTCACAACAAGCGCTGAATATTTCTGTGGTGAGCCCACCCAAACAATGGACCACATTCTCCATGAATGTTCCCGAGGCCCTACAAGTACTGATGAAGATCTTAAGGATGCTAATGACGCCACTCTTACCTGGATACGGCAGTGGTGTGATAAGATATGATGATCCTACTGGATGTAGTTTGCAGCTTTGTAGATGCCAAGAAGATTGTCAACAGCATCCTTGAATGTCTACCATGCAATTTCCTCCAGCCCCACTAGCAGATATTCAAACCACTTGTCATTGATCGTGTGTCCGATCTGTGGAACAACAAATGTGCCTTCCTTAATCGAAGCATCAGTTATTTGTGAAAACATTAATTCACTCATTCATTCATTTTATGAAGTTTTATATAAAGAGGAGGCAAAAATATCTTTCTTGGGTTGGTGAGTGATTTTTGTGCCACACATTTCTGCCCATTGCACATTGCACATTGAGGAGATTGAGGTCATTTATGTTAAGTAGAATGCCTTGAGGGGGCTGGGTGGTCTCATGGCCTCGGAACCCCTGCAGATTTTATTTTTTTCTCCAGCCATCTGGAGATTTTTTTTGTTTTTTTCTGTCCTCCCTGGCCATTGGACCTTACATTTATTCTATGTTAATTTTAATTCTTATTTATTTTGTCTTTTTTCTCTTTCTTAATCATGTAAAGCACTTTGAGCTACATTATTTGTATGAAAATCTGCTATATAAATAAAAGTTGTTGTTGTTGTTGTTGCCTCGTAAACAAATTCTTATGGAGCGGCCAGTTCCTTTTAATATAAGACTCTTTAGCACAGCTGTCCTGTTTGCAAATGAAACAACAATACTTGTTGGAGCTGCATTCCTAGTACCATTTCCACTACCTTTAGATCACCACAAATATTCCAGTTGCAGTTGTGCTGTATTTGTATACTTAAATATGAGAGGAAATCACATAAAGAGGAAATTTCAATAAAACAGTACATGATGGGAAATTTTAAAGGTGAATTTTTGTGATCAGTAAGCCAAAATCCAGAAGATACACCCAAAAGTGTTCAGGAATTGAAATCTTCATTGTCCAGTGTAGAAATACATATTGCAAAGCCGATAATATAAGTGACTGAAGGACTTACAATTGATATGTAAAAAAAAAAGGAGAACAAAACTGCTCCTGCAGTGGCCATTTCCATCCCACACAACTCACAGCATCCCAGAATTGATAAAGACATTGAAGAGGGGAGTTTAAGTTGCCTGTGTGATACAATGGCTGTTCCCCCAAGACTTTTTCCATTGAGTTCAGAGATTTGAGGTCAGGGAAGTGTCATCAGCCAACAACCATCCAAACATACCAACTTTTGCCATTTAGCGATGTTGGATCCAGATGACTAATTAATCCAGTCCACATATCAAGAAGCATCAGATTAAAAAGGGGTGACTTCCAAAGATCAAAAGATAATTTGAGAGAAGTTTTCCTTCGAGAGATTAGAGATAACTTTGTAGCAATTGTGCCTAAATGAAAACAGTCTTCTTTAAGATAGAATAAGAGGTATAGAATAAAGGTCCAAAAGTAAAAATTCACAAGGTAAAAGAATAATATGAATGGATACAGTTTGAAATCACAGACCAGAATATAATAACTGGGGGAACAATGCCAAAACATAGGGAGAAAGGAGCATTAAACTTATTTCTATTACATAAAAAAACTGCCAAAAACAAGAATTAATTTACATCAATAAACTGAAAATATTGATCTTTACAGAGATGGCAGAATCTTACAGTTTTGTGCAGATGTTTTGATTTAATTTTATGTGTTTATCATAGTTAGTAAGATTCTTGAAATGTAGACACATTTGTGTCCTCTTCCAATTATAAAACCACCCAGTACACAATATGTATTACTCAGTATTTCTCATAGGAGATATTTGGCAATTTAAACTGGCAAATTTGCCTTCAAATGAAAGGTGACTGCCGTGGGCTGGCACCCTGCCTGAGGTTTGTTTCCTGCCTTTTGCCCTGTGTTTGCTGGGATTGGCTCCAGCAGACCCCCCCGTGTCCCTGTAGTTAGGATATAGCAGGTTGGATAATGGATGGATGGATGGTTGAAAGGTGAGTGCTATCAAAATCAACAGGCTGTCCAAACCCACTGTTACACAAGTCACATCTGTTGATGTCTGCCTACAGTTATCAGTTTGTACTATTTTTTAAGGGTTCAAGGACTCCTGTCAAATGTAAACAGGAGAAACAATCCTCTCAGGTAAGCAATATTTACACCCACTCTCTTCTACCCCTCTTTTAATTCTTTTCCTATCATTATTATCTCCCATTTTTCCACCTATCATCATTTCTTAATCTTCCCTTCGCTCTTCACTGTAGCATTAATAAGGTGGCTCACAAAATGATTGCACACTTTAATAATGAACATCCACCTCTTATTATGAAACTTGGAGGTTACTCTTTCACATTCTTGGATGGAAACCCACTGGTAAGTTTTTAATTAATGTGACATTAGAGAATCCGATGTCGTGAGAGCATAAACCAGACTGCCACTGACTGAATTTTATTCTACACCATAATAAGTATCTTTTATAACCCAGTTCATTTTATGAGACATGCATTATTAAATTTAAATATATGTTATACTCATGAAACAAAATAAATTTCTGATTTTAATAATACTCCCAAGTATTCCCAAGAACTTTGTTATCATCAATCATAAGTGATAGCCAGTAACAGCTGTTTCTATTTTTTTAATTTGAAACCTTTAATATTATTTTGGATCTGATATCCTACACAGCATGCAAGGAAGATATTTGAGGCTTGAGATAACAGAATGAATGTGCAACTTACAGACTCTCATCTGACCACAAGTTAAATGTCAAAAAATAAAAAATGTAATTACAACTTCTGCTTAGTTCAATAAAAATAAATAATAGTAGTAGTTCAGAGAAATTATTAATTTCTTGTTTTAAAATATTGCACATGATTTTAGTCTTTCTCTGTAATTCTTAAGAGGAAACAGTGTTTTGCAGTACTACACTTCTCTTTATTCCGTATTTTTATGAAAAAGGCAATAAATGACTGTTTTGCACACACTACAAGCAGAATAAAAATAAATATTTACTGCGTTATCTGCATCAGGCACATAAATTATCTATATTTTCATTGTGTGATTTGAGATCAGAGACCTTTACTTTTGGTGTGGTACATTTGATAAACATAGTTAAAAAATGTTAAGGTTATAGATGAAAATGCAACAGCAGCTCCCATTATACCCCTATCACATTTTCACACAATATGCCAGTGTGTCCAACATAAATACTGACCTCACATCTGTCTGTAATGTTTGATTGAAAAATATTTACTATCAGCTCATTTTCCTAATTTAATACTTTAATCTACTGTATAAGAGACAGTTATATTTTCTACACACATTGACGAGAAACATACATATCTGAACAGCTTTGTTTCTTCATGTACTGTACATTTAGTTTACGTACTTTTTTTATTCTACATGTCAAAGGCATACAGGCCTTAGGAAACTATAGCATAAATTGGTCCAAATAGTCCCAAGAACATACTTTCAGAACCTATCTGTCTTGTTCCATTCTTCTGTGACAAACATCAGATAGGAACCGTTGTGCTCTTTTGATAGAAGAGGCTTCTTCCTGGTAGACTCTCCCAAAGATGGCATTTCTGTTCATTGCTCTACTTACTGTTGATTATTGCACCACTACTGTGAAGGTAACAAGGGAGTCTTCTGAATCTGTGGATCTAATTTCAAGATTAACCTTTGCCTTTTAAAATTGGGCAAGATGGTTTGCCATTATCTTAAATGCCTCCTACTTGTGTACTGTTTGCCTAACAGTGGACATATGGAGTCCAGATTTTTTTGAAATGGCTTTATAACCTATTTTAATGTTCTCCTCAGTTCTCCTAATGTTTTCTTAATTCAGGACATGATGCTAGGCTCATAGAAAGAACGAGTGACTTGCTCTCTTGCAATATTTATGTTTGATTTAAACATATCATTTTAAAATGTCACTTTGGTTGGGTAGCTCAATTAATTGGTTAACACTCTTATCATTGACCCACCTGTTCCTGTCTCACCTTAATGTAATTCATAAAAGTACAGGTTTACTTACTACACATATTCTGCATAGTAAACACACTTTGTACAGACAAGTGTTCCATGCACAGCTGCCAATGCCTGGTGAATTTGACCGTGTAATGAAAAACATAGACTTAGAAAATAGATTGACAGATATTTTTAATTCCTCAAGTGACTTAAAAAAATCAAGACAAAGTGCACAGCTGAGTGACTGACAAGAGAGTAGACATTTGACAGTCACATACGGTAACAGTAGTGTATGAGAAGTGCAGTACTGCTTTTAGCATAAGGACTGGATAGTAATGAATAAGCATTAGCAGTACCCAACTGTCACGTGGAATATCTAAATGTTAGTTACATACAAAGAAGGTGCAGATTTACCGTAAGGCCCTGAGGCCCGACATAATGTAAATCCTATTTTCATCTTCTCTTATTTCTTGTTATTTGCTGAGTCAGACTATTTTTTATGCAACTGCATTTCAATCACTACTCTGCAATAATATCCTACTCACAAAGCACAATTATCTTCTATTGATAGAATTTGACAAGAATAGTAATAATATTTTACTGAGTTTAGCTTTTTATACCCTTAGAACCAAAATCTTTTTTCCCAATTTGGCTGAAGCTTATGGAAAATGAAGAACATGTGCAAACAGGTTTGGTATCCCAATAATTAAAACACAGCTTGTCAGATTTTACAACTATACAACTTCTTTAGTCAGTAATATGATTATTACTATACTTTGCATGCACCTCATATTGATATATTACTGCACAGACTTACAATGTAAATAAAAAGGCAATAAATATATATGAAGCTTCCTGTGAAGAGGCTCATCCTACAATTAAACCTGTTACACTTTTAAACAATTCTAATTTCATCTGCCTACATTACCTCAAGCCATAAATTTGCCTTTAACTTGTCTGGGCAGTTACTAGACTGACTATAGCCACTGTCTTATCCCCATTAACCCGCATAGTCATCATTCTTTCTTCTCCCTCTTATAGCTGTCGTCAGTTCTCATTTCATGAGTAGCACATCCCACTAAGCTTCACATGATTTTAGTTAGCTCTAATTATCCGCATACCTTAATCACATGACAATTAAAACACTAACTAAAGGCATTTATGCAATAATTAGTTGAGAGATCATCAGAATTCCCTTGTGATAATACAACAAGACGAACATACTGAGTCTGAAATAGCACAAGGGAGACTCAGATTGGAATGCTGAATCAGATCTTGCCCCCAGCTGCACATCAAGTGATAATGCCAACTTATTGTGGCACATCATAACAAACATTTTTTTTTCTGTGGCAACTTTTTTGGGTGCATATCCCATACAGCAGACATGATAAATGAAATGTGTACTGATGAGGAGGTGTTTTGTCTTGGTACTTTCCCCTTTTGTATTATTAATATGTAGCCTTTGTCAGAATGCCTCAGATCCCACAGACTTACCACTGTTTATAAGGTACTGTACCATATAACTTCTCCCCACCTTCCCTTCCACATCTATAATCTCAGGCAATTAGGTGTAGTAAAAGACAAGCAGGAGTTAAGTTACACTTTAAATAATGTATTATTGATAATATTCATAAATAATAACAATATGCAAAGTACATTTGAATATTGGCAACCATACAACCTGATGAATGGTGATGTGTAGTTTCAGGCAGCACACAAACTTGTTAGTTACTTAAAATGTATCTAGTTAAGGCATCATTTGTGGTCAGCTTTCTTCAGAACAGGTCGCATGCCTGTCTCAATATGGCTGCCGAGCTGTGCTCTTCATTGTGTTGTCCTTTTCAGTTCATGGTGTGTGAGATGGTTTTTCACCAGACAGACGAGAGACAAAAGGGGGTAAAGCAATCAAATTTATAGATTTTATGTCAACCCCTACAGCTAATAGGGCATCATGGTACTTAAAGGCTTCTGATACAAGCCAATTCCAAACAGCCATACTTCAGACCAGTAAGGCAGAGAAAACCTTCACACCTGCCCCCAAAACCATATGTTAAGGTGAAGCTTGCCAGTTACGTCTGGCTTTCCTGTGGGGATTGATTGAGAGAGCTCTACAGAGAAATATTTGCCAAACTTGTTTGAGGCACTTCCCCCAACCCTGTGGTAAAATTCACTATCCTGACTTAGTCCTGGGGTAAACAATGCTTCTCACTTATGAAATACTAATATTACATTGCTTTGCCTAAGTTACAAATAAAGACATACAGAATATTTATCAAATTGTATTGAAAATTTCACACCACAACAGGAGGCATCTGTTTTATTGACACAAACGCTGCTTTGTGTATGCAGCAAAGCACTTTTCTTGGAAAGAAAACATTTGACATTAGGCCTATCTTCTGCCAAAGCTAATTTTCATTATGAACAGCACTTTTAATTCTTTCCAGTAACATCAGCATCATTTCTCTGGGACTTTCTTTGATTTAGGCACCACTTCATTACACAGCTTCCTTTACTCATTCCTTTCTTGCGCTTTCTTTATAAGAGTACCCACATCACTCTTTTCAACATAATACTCTTTGATATTGTCTATCCATTTCTTTCTTGGTCTAGCCTGTGACCTTCCACAACCAACGTCCGCTGTGAGAATTCTTCATGCCCATCTTTCATTGTTCATTCTTGCAATGTGGCCGAACCATTTAATTTGTCTCTTGGTTATGGTCTGTGTTAGTCTTCTTCCCTTTACTTTTTACTTTGTCGTCACTCACGTGGTCTTGCCATCTTACCCCTAACATCCATCAATTGCATTTCATTTCAAAAATTCCCAGAGTAGTTCACTTTCCTTGAGTGTTCATGTTTCCGCTCTATGAAACAATGATGACATTATACATGTACACATGGTTCTTTTCTTTATATGAATGCTTATTTGGCTATTCTTCCATAGCTTCTTTAGTCTTTCATATGCAGCACTAACAAGCACGATTCTATTTTTTATCTCAACAGTGCAGTCAAAGTTATAAATTAACCTAAATACTTGAAGTTCGATACCTTGTTTAGAGTGTTTTCATTTAAATGTATGATTGTTATGTTTTCTTCCTGTTTCTTGTAGAAAATTCATTGTTTGAGTTTTCTTTGTGTTCTATCTTTCTACTACTAACATTTATGTGATTGACTAGAAGTAGAAGTCTAGTTTCCAGCATTTTACCTAGAAATTCCACTTTCTGTGGACAGGGAATAACAGTAGATACAGCAGTTAAAATGAAGTTGTTCATACACAAGCACAAGCTAATAAAACATCTTTCATAATAACAGTAATCAGAATATGTTGTCAAAGTAAGGAGTTATTGTTGAAAGGATATTGACCAGTGATGAAGATCATTCCCCGTCACTGCAGCGGCATGAATGAAGAATGGAATCAGGAAACGGGAAGAAAATGTATAAACTCACCAGGGTCAAAACTGGCAGATCAAGATTTGACAAAAATATTTTTGGTATATATAATGAAAAATCATAGTCAGGGAATGTAGTAAGAAAGTCAAAAAGCAGGGAATGAATGCAATCTGAGCCAAAAACACGAGTTGAAGGATGAGGTCAGAAAGAAAAGAAAAAAAAGAGATAAATTGTAATGCACAGAAACTAACATTAATGTTTTGGGGCTGTATGCACAGACGTGGACACTGAAAGCAGTTGGAACAATCTGGGGATAGTTGAGTTGTTGCCTCCAAAATTGTACAGTTCCAAAAACAAGAAGGTCTGCGGTTCATTGTTAGATATACTAAATGGCAGAGTGCAGGACTGGCCAGCCTTTATCAAGAGTGCCACATTGGCAGTTGAGTCATGTTCCATTGAAGTTCTCATTTAGGATGACTAGCACAAGGTTTTAAATTTGCAGGCTTAAATTTAATAGCAATGTTGCATTTACTTCTTTCTGTATTTAAATACATAAAAATGTGTATTATGTAGTGAATTTGTAGTCCTGCATTGCTGTGGTGCTTACTGGTGATGAATGCTAGCAGATTTGTTGCTCTTTACATCATGCTTTGGGTAGCTCACTATCCTTAAAAGGACTGCTTGCTGTTGCCACACTAGTTGGAATTCATATGCAGTTTTGCAGGTTTACCATTTTTATAGGCTCCCCTGCAGATGGCTTTGAAGCTGCTCATTTACATAATGGGATGACCGGTCATGGTGGTGGTGATGCAGCTTGTCACGCCATTCTAATTCACTTACTGTACATGCCAAAAACATGCAGCTGTTTATTGTTTTTTACAGCATTTCTAGCTAACTTCCATTTTGAGGTCTGCACTCCCAGAGTACCCACTGGACTTGAGTCAAGGTTTTGCTGCTGGGATGCAATTGGTTAGACTTTATTCTGGAGGTTGGAAGTGTAGATGAAGCTCTGTGGAAATTGCTTCTTGAAAATTGAATGTTGTAAATAAGCTATCGTCAATACTCTAATCAATACTGTTTTATTTAAAAACTTAATGCAGTTGGAAAATGAGTTTTAAAATGAATTATTTTAGACATTGTAAGGCATATTCATAGCAGTTTATAAAGACAGAGGTGTGATGATTACTGTTTAGAATATTTTTTCTTTTCTTCTGGAATGGCATGGAACTTCTGTGAGAACAGGAGAAAGCACGTGGGAGAAGGCAGAAATGGGAAGGAATTTTGTAGAGAGCAACCAGGAGCAGGATCAAAAAATCTGTACCATGTAAACGTCTACTTCCAATTAATAAATACACAACAAAGGAGCAATTAACATATAATGAAGAGCCTATTTAAAAAAATATTGCAGCATGTCAGGAATATTTAGGAAAATGAAGAAAAAAATAAAAGAAATTCAGGGGGTTTAAACCATTTCAGTCATTTCACCTAACATTTTGATGAAGAGTGATGTTTGGATCAGGAATCAGAATGCTTAACAGCAATGACTCAGTCTGTTTAAATAAAAAAAAAAAAAACTACTGCAGTTTCTAAATAAGAGATTTGCTAGAATGAATGTTTGCAGCACTGTGGCTCACCCTGCAGTGTAGATAATGGCCATGTCAACAAAGAGGTACTCCTGACTACCCTTAGATTGATGACTGACCAGCTAAGGTCAGTTAGCATTCTCACTGGATGATCTTCCAGCGGCACCCAGATGCACTCTGGGTGTGCCTGGAATTTCTTCCGGCAGAACTTCCGAGTGTGGCAGAAGTGCTACAATCCAAAGGGCTCCACAATCTTCCGGGCACTCCCTGGCAGTGGCCACGGGCCCCAACCGGGTTGAGCTTTTAAAGCTCTGATCCCGTGGCCCCAATGCAGACCAGGACAGCTGCCCTCTCATGGTCCAGGGGAGGTATTTTCCCTCTCCTGGTCCTTCCAGGCATCTGCCACAATATATATATACTGTATATATATATATATATATATATATATATATATACTGTGTATATATATATATATATATATATATATACAGGTCCTTCTCAGAAAATTAGCATATTGTGATAAAGTTCATTATTTTCTGTAATGTACTGATAAACATTAGACTTTTATATATTTTAGATTCATTACACACAACTGAAGTAGTTCAAGCCTTTTATTGTTTTAATATTGATGATTTTGGCATACAGCTCATGAAAACCCAAAATTCCTATCTCAAAAAATTAGCATATCATGAAAAGGTTCTCTAAACGAGCTATTAACCTGATCATCTGAATCAACTAATTAACTCTAAACACCTGCAAAAGATTCCTGAGGCTTTTAAAAACTCCCAGCCTGGTTCATTACTCAAAACCGCAGTCATGGGTAAGACTGCCGACCTGACTGCTGTCCAGAAGGCCATCATTGACACCCTCAAGCAAGAGGGTAAGACACAGAAAGAAATTTCTGAACGAATAGGCTGTTCCCAGAGTGTTGTATCAAGGCACGTCAGTGGGAAGTCTGTGGGAAGGAAAAAGTGTGGCAGAAAACGCTGCACAACGAGAAGAGGTGACCGGACCCTGAGGAAGATTGTGGAGAAGGACCGATTCCAGACCTTGGGGGACCTGCGGAAGCAGTGAACTGAGTCTGGAGTAGAAACATCCAGAGCCACCGTGTACAGGCGAGTGCAGGAAATGGGCTACAGGTGCCGCATTCCCCAGGTCAAGCCACTTTTGAACCAGAAACAGCGGCAGAAGCGCCTGACCTGGGCTACAGAGAAGCAGCACTGGACTGTTGCTCAGTGGTCCAAAGTACTTTTATCGGATGAAAGCACATTTTGCATGTCATTCGGAAATCAAGGTGCCAGAGTCTGGAGGACGACTGGGGAGAGGGAAATGCCAAAATGCCTGAAGTCCAGTGTCAAGTACCCACAGTCAGTGATGGTCTGGGTGCCATGTCAGCTACTGGTGTTGGTCCACTGTGTTTTATCAAGGGCAGGGTCAATGCAGCTAGCTATCAGGAGATTTTGGAGCACTTAATGCTTCCATCTGCTGAAAAGCTTTATGGAGATGAAGATTTCATTTTTCAGCACGACCTGGCACCTGCTCACAGTGCCAAAACCACTGGTAAATGGTTTACTGACCATGGTATTACTGTGCTCAATTGGCCTGCCAACTCTCCTGACCTGAACCCCATAGAGAATCTGTGGGATATTGTGAAGAGAAAGTTGAGAGACACAAGACCCAACACTCTGGATGAGCTTAAGGCCGCTATCGAAGCATCCTGGGCCTCCATAACACCTCAGCAGTGCCACAGGCTGATTGCCTCCATGCCACGCCGCATTGAAACAGTCATTTCTGCAAAAGGATTCCCGACCAAGTATTGAGTGCATAACTGAACATAATTATTTGAAGGTTGACTTTTTTTGTATTAAAAACACTTTTCTTTTATTGGTTGGATGAAATATGCTAATTTTTTGAGATAGGAATTTTAGGTTTTCATGAGCTGTATGCCAAAATCATCAATATTAAAACAATAAAAGGCTTGAACTACTTCAGTTGTGTGTAATGAATCTAAAATATATGAAAGTCTAATGTTTATCAGTACATTACAGAAAATAATGAACTTTATCACAATATGCTAATTTTTTGAGAAGGACCTGTATATATATATACTGTATATATATATATATTTATTTTTTTTTAGATATACTGTTTTTTATGTGTCATGATGCTATTATATTGCTGTCACTAATCTGAGAAACCGTCCATGTAGCAATTTCATTGTACTGTGCATACTTGACAATAAACTTGAACTTGAAATAAATTTTACTCTATACAGTGACTAAAATTGTAAACATTATTTTCAAGCTTTCACAGATTTTAGACGTATATTTTTCTCATCACCTAAATGTAAATAAACTCTGATTTATACCATACTGTATAGATTTCAAATGTCATGTACAATGCACTTTATACCTGTACAATTCTGTATACACAAAAAGCAAATTTTCCATTAGGCTTAACATGGAATTAATACAAAGAAGCATTAACTAAAACCTAAAGCTGGGCATTAGAAAGTAAATATTAATGCATAGTGCATTTTGACTCGATTAGAGTCGATTTTTCCGTACCTGCTATGGACTAACAGGACATCTTCCTGTCTTGAGCATAGGTTCTGGCATCCCAACATCTATGTTGGCTTAAGCGGGTTTAAAACTGATGGGTTTTCTTTATATCCAAAATATGCAGTTCTGCAGGACTTTCAGTTTTCAAGGATTCTATTTTAGGTTGTTTAATTTGATATATTTCTTTTGGAAAATATTGCAATCATAACAATCTGGATTAATTTGGCTCCTCATATGTTTTGTTTGTGTAAAACCTGAAGTAAATAGAGGCAAGCAGCTAGTGGATGAGTGGACAAGCTCATTGTGTGACTCAAGAATTCAAGAAACCTGACCACCATTGAGATAACTGACCCGGACTACATTGTGAACTGAAGATATGGGGTGGTATGGGGTGGCAAGTATTGTAACCATGAGCTCATTCTTCACCAGCAGAATGCTTTAATTTTAGCATTAGATTTAGACACATAACGTAGATTATTTTACATTTCATATTTATGGTATTCTGAATGAAATAGAATGTCAATCATCCATGTCAGAACTTTATTTGCAGCATGCTTTGGTGGAAAAAGGACCCCTGTGTATCTCTTTTACTGTTAAGTGGTATTCAATGTGTTGATGAAACTGAAACAGCAATGCAATAATTAATACCAATTGCATCTATTTCATGTGGCTGTTACAGATGCACAGTACCTCACTCAGATGTTCAAGAGCTCTGGAACCCATTTAACACCCACAGTAAGACAGGAACCAGCCCTGGATGGACATCAGTCCTTTGCAGGCAATACTAAAGTTCATATCCACACTGATGTGAAGTTGACATGTGCAAAACAGAACCCAAGAGGTTTGAGGAAACATTGCCTGCTGCACCTACTGCTGCTCAAACAAGCACAAGTTCTTCACAATCAGTTTATTCTGCAGTATAATATTGCTGTTTTTGATTGTTTGTACTTGAGTTTCAAATGCCTGAACCAAACTATTCTGGATGAGGTAGTGCATCTGATTCTAAAATAAATGAACATATAAATAATTTTAGTTTGTAGACTTAAATATATAGACATAAACAGATAAAGAATTGTAAGCTATTACTTTTAAGGCATCATGGGATATTATTTGCTTAATGAAGGCTAGATAAAAAGTAAAATGTGTTATTTTGCCATGCCTTTATCTTAGTGAGACGTCTGGTATCACAGACAAGCACAAACAGCATGTTAACACACCGTTAGAAAGCTTCAAAAGGACCATAAAAGCTGGAGGAACTGACAGCATTTTGTGTCACATAGTAGGTGTTTTCCTGCTACCACAGAAATTTAAAAGATGTGACAGAAATTAAGGAGTTAGGAATGGCATGGCAGCTGTCACCAGAGCAGGAAAGAGTAAGCACTTAAACCATCAAAACACTCAAAACAAAGGGCACATTAAATAAAAAAATGACAATTTAGTGTTTTTTTTACTTTCTCAGGGAGCAAACTGAGGAAGTGCACCCACCTTTCTTTATGTTTAACAGTAGCAGGCAATTCCCACACCAATACTGGAAACTCGGTTTAAACACTCATAAATCTGAGTAGGGGCTCGGCAAAACACAAAATCTGCAGATGCTGCTTCATGTTGCATTAGGGATTCACCCGTCACAAAATGTTAAAGCAAGTAAACCAGATCTGCAAATTGGATGTCTGTAGCAGCCACAATCTAACCTGTGGTGCAAGCCAGATGCTTCCGCTAAGGTTGTTTTGTTTTACTCTACATGTGTTCTTTAGAAATATTACACAGATACTTCATGCCCTTCTCCCTGACTGAAAACAAGTAGAGGAGAAATAAGTGTCCTTGCAGAGATTGGACAGAGGCTCTCAGTACAAAATGTTTTCTCTTTTCAGTGGGGGGTTTCTTCACAATCAAAGAAATAAAGCAGGAGTGTAGGCTGTTGATTTTGCATGAAAAGTCCTTTTTGAACATGCAAGGGTTAATTCATATTATTTAACTTTCCGAGTGACCTTCTGAAACAAAGATATGATGTAAATTTACAGTGAAAACAAGCAGAGGGTTACAGTAACAGAAACTCAATGTGGAATTATCTATCAAGGATAAAAAAATAAAGTAGGAAACTCAACTCAAGGCCTATCATTTTGTTCACTGGTGCTCAGAAATAAGAGGAGACTGTTGTGCTGTGAAAAGCAGTAAGATCGTAAAAAAAGATAAAGGTGAATTAAAACCATTTGGCTGATGCAGGCTGGGTCTGTTTTGTTCAGGTTCATCCAGATGTGTTACTGTTGCTGTAACATGGCAGAAATGAAAAAAGAAAAAAAAACCTTTACAAAATTGTTTCACAGTGAAAAATCTTGACAGTATAAGATGAACACCATATGGAGAGCAAATATTGTGTTATTCTAAAACCAGAGGTAGCCAAACCGGAACTCAAGTAAAAGTACTATTAATTAAAAATAAAATGTTACTCAAGTAGGGCAGCACAGTGGCGCAGTGGTTCGCTTCCCGGGTCCTCCCTGCGTGGAGTTTGCATGTTCTCCCCATGTCTGCATGGGTTTCCTCCCACAGTCCAAAGACATGCAGGTTAGGTGATTTGGCGATTCTAAATTGTCCCTAATGTGTGGTTGTGGGTGTGTTTGTCCTGCGGTGGGTTGGCACCCTGCCCGGGATTGGTTCCTGTGTTGGCTGGGATTGGCTCCAGCAGACCTCCGTGACCCTGTGTTCGGATTCAACGGGTTGGAAAATGGATGGATGGATGGAATAAAGTTTTGTAGCACAGCCCAACTGATAACCTAAATAACTGCAAGCTAAGTAATGCACTCTGATCCACAGACTAAGAAATTCAGGGACTTTTTTTACTCTATTAGTCTAAACCAGTGGTTCCCAAACTCGATCCTGGGGACCAACTGTGGCTGCAGGTTTTTGTTTCAGCCAACTTCTGTTTTTTATTGGACTCAGCCTAATTAAGTGAGCCATTATTTCTTAGTTTCTGTGTTTCGGAGTCAATGTAGAAATTACAAACTAACTTTAGTAGATTTTTATTAAAATGCAAAAAGCAGTTATATGGGGAATATGTATTTTTTTAAGTTATTAACAGTATTTTCAACCTAATTTTCATTCTGCTTTTCCAGGTGTTCTGCATATTTAATTGATTATTTACTAATTAGCAAGTCTGACACTGAAGCCATTGCTACTTTCATCATCCCAGGTGCTGGTTGTTAATTGTCACTATTAGAGTTAAATGAAGGGAGCAAACTACACAGGAAAAAGGGAAAATAATAGGAAAACAACAAAAGAGAGTTAAGCATTTATAGCTTTAGAAAAAAATAGAAATATTTCTAAATGTCTTATAAATGTAAAAACCATACTGTTGTGTTTTTCTGAAAGCAGAATAAGAGAAGAGTAAACAACAGCTAATTAAATTAGATCAGTTGTTATCAATTATTATTACAGATTGTGAGTCTGGTTGGAACAAAAACCTGCAGCCACAGTGGGTCCCCAGGATCGAGTCTGGGAACCACTGGTCTAACCTGATTTAGTAGCTAGATAAAAGTATAATAATATAATAATGATTAATTTATTGCATCAAATTAGATTTCAAATCATTTTTCATTCATTTTTTACTGCTTGATTGGTAGCAGTTTGTAAATGGCAGGAAGCACTAATTAACCTAACATGCATAATTTTGAAAGCGTTAATAGTAGTTTAAAGAACTGTAAAGCTATTTCCAAATATACCTAAATGGGTTTTAGGGTTCTTTCAAAGTAAACTTTTGGCACTTGGTAAAACTGAAGGAATAGTTTGATTTTTTTTTTAAAGCAGACACTGATACAGTCATGGCCGAAATTATCGGCACCCCTGGAATTTTCCCAGAAAATGTACCATTTCTCCTAGAAAATTGTTGCAATTACAAATGTTTTGGTATACCGAGTTTATTTCCTTTATGTGCATTGGAACAACACAAAAAAACAGAGAAAAAAATCCAAATCTGACATCATTTTACACAAAACTCAAAAACCGGGCTGGACAAAATTATTGGCACCCTCAACTTGATATTTGGTTGCACGCCCTTTGGAAAAAATAATTGAAATCAAGCGCTTCCTATTACCATCAACAAGCTTGTTACACCTCTCAACTGGAATTTCCGACCACTCTTCTTTTGCAAGCTGCTCAAGGTCTCTCAGATTTGAAGGGTGCCTTCTCCCAACAGCAATTTTGAGATCTCTCCATAAGTGTTTAATCGGATTTAGATCCAAACTCATTGCTGGACACTTCAGAACTCTCCAGCGCTTTGTCTTCAACCATTTCTGGGTGCTTTTAGAGGTATGTTTGGGGTCATTGTCCTGCTGGAACACCCATGACCTCTGACGCAGACCCAGCTTTCTGACTCTGGGCCCTACATTGTGCCCCAATATCTTTTGGTAGTCTTCAGATTTCATGATGCCTTGCACACAGTCAAGGTATCCAGTGCCAGAGGCAGCAAAACATCCCCAAAACATCTTAGAACCTCCACCATGTTTGACTGTAGGTACTGTGTTGTTCTTTTCTTCGTTGGCCTCATTCCGTTTTCTGTAAACAGTAGAATGATGAGCTTTATCAAAAAGCTCTACCTTGGTCTCATCTGTCTACAAGACGTTCGCCCAGAAGGATTTTGGCTTCCTCAAGTACATTTTGGCAAACTCCAGTCTACCTTTTTATGTTTCTGTGTCAGCAGTGGGGTCCTCCTGGCTCTCCTGCCATAGCGTTTCATTTCGTTCAGAAGTCGACGGATAGTTCGAGCTGACACTGTTGCACCCTGAGTCTGTAGAACAGCTTGAATATGTTTTGAAGTTGATTGGGGCTGTTTATCCACCTTTCGGACTATCCTTCCTTGCAGTCTTTTATCAATTTTTCTCTTCCGTCCACCTCCAGGGAGATTAGCTACAGTGCCATGTGTTGTGAACTTCTTGATTATGTTGCGCATAGTGGACAAAGGAAAATGAAGATCTCTGGAGATGGACTTGTAGCCTTGAGATTGTTGATATTTTCCACAATTTTTGTTCTCAAGTCCTCAGACAATTCTCTTCTCTTCCTTCTGTTCACCATGCTTAGTGTGGCACACTCAGACACACAACAGAAAGGCTGAGTCAACTTTCCTCCATTTTAACTGGCTTCAGGTGTGATTGCTATATTGCCAGCCCCTGTTTCTTGCCACAGGTGACTTCAAACGAGCATCATATGCTTGAAATAAAACGATTTACCCACAATTTTGAAAAGGTGCCAATAATTTTGTCCGGCCCATTTTTGGAGTTCTGTGTGACATGATGTCAGATTTGGCTTTTTTTCTCTGTTTTTTTGTGTTGTTCCAATGCACATAAAGGAAATAAACATGTGTATACCAAAACATTTGTAATTGCAACATTTTTTTGGGAGAAATGGTGCATTTTCTGGGAAAATTCCAGGGGTGCCGATAATTTCGGCCATGACTGTAAATATTAATATTTGTGAGAT
Organism: Polypterus bichir lapradei; assembly: GCA_026402145.1. Taxonomy (NCBI): domain Eukaryota; kingdom Metazoa; phylum Chordata; class Cladistia; order Polypteriformes; family Polypteridae; genus Polypterus; species Polypterus bichir. Next base: position 88,474,195 of record JANRMT010062791.1, on the reverse strand, counting down.
TTCTAGTGTGTGGTCACTTATTCCACATAAGGATGGATTTCTGTTGAAACTTTTCAATTAGGTACTTGTTTTTATCAAGGAAACAATGGGTGATTACTCCAGTGATTTTTGCTGCCTTTAGGAAACATGGCTCAACTTTTCAAAGAGAATTCAGATAAAAAAGTAGTGAAACCCATGTTCTATTCGTATGAAACAAGTAATTCCAGATAATACCTAGTAAGGTATGGTGACTGCAAGCAAATCAAGTCAATAATAATTATAGCAACAATTTTAAATTAAAAACATAGTTGTTAAGGTTAATCCAAATCAGCAAAATCAAGTGGGCTGCATTTATGTTGGTATTGTATTTGGGTGGCATGAAAGCATAATGGTATAGAGGATATAGAGCTGTTCTTTTGCAGTTCTAGGGACCAGGGTTTGATTTAGGTTCTGATCATTGTCTTTCTGAAGTTGGCATGTTTGCTTGTGTCTGACAGGGTTTTCTGATAGAAAAACTAGACTCTAAATTTACCTACTGTATGTGAAAGTACATGTGTCAAACTGGCATCACATCAAGGGTCCTTGCACATGCTTCTGTTGCACAAGATTCTCTTGCACACCAAACCCAGAACATACCTATTCCAACTAAGTCTCTAATAAAGACTCTTTATTTCCACAAATGATCTACTCAAATACAGACTTTCCTTTTCAATAACAGTACTTTTCATCCTCCTCCTCACGAAATAAGATTAATCCTTTTTCTACTCCAAACTCTGCCTCTGCAGCACAGGAAGGGAAACATCTTTTAAACCCAGCCTTGGAAATACATCCAGCATGTTTATACATCAGAAGCACTTCTAGGTCAGATGGGTGAGGGCAGGGAAGTTGTCCCCCAAGAGCTCCCTCCAGAAGGTTCCTGCCTGGCCTACCTGCACAAAGCTATATTTCTCATTCAGCTCTGCAAGAGTCCAAGCTGGAGTGATGCTGAAGGTATGCTGCCACCTTACACACTGGGGAAATATATTGCCCTGGCAGACAGACCCCACTGTTCATCAATTACACTGCTTTCCCATCTGGGAGAGGTATCATGAACCACTTTGGGAAGGTCACCAGTCCACCCAAACTCTTTATAAATAAGAGGTATAAACATACAAGAATGGTTCCTATTCTGTGTAGCGGTGGCAGGTTAAGAGAGTCATTAAGAGTTTCTGTCTCATAGGTCCAGGAATGCACGAAGAATTTCTAGGATGATCAATGTCTGTTTAGAGTTCATGTTCCCTTGGCGTCAGTCTCCGGTCTCCTTGTACCTCCTCTAGGCATACAAATTAGGTTAACTGACACATCTAAAGCAACATATTAAAGGAAAGGCACACTATTCAGGGGCTATAGCTCGTGGAATTCTTTGTTACCAGAATTAGCTCTGCCGCTCGGCAGCCCAATACAAAAATAAACTTGTTCAGAAAAATTAACAGATGCATAAAAAACAGCTGTATTATAAATATGTCTGTAAATAATTTTAAAATTTCATAATAATAATGCTTAATCAACAATATTAAATAGGTTGAATGGAGAAAATGCATGTGAGCTTCAAGAACTGCCAATCTCAACTACAAATAGCTTTAGGATGGACGATTAATAGATCACATTTTAATGGACCCTATAAGGGAAAATTAGGCAAGTGAAAATGTTAAGAAAATAAGATAGGCAGAACATGATCTCTTTTAGAATAGTATAAATTAGGTGACAGCAAGATGAATTGAAAAAATGAGTTTTTGCACATCTGCTGCATTTAAATAATTTCTGTATATGTTAAAATTGTTCATTTTGTCCCACCTTTGACCTCATGGTTCTCCTTTTAGGAAGGAGGTTGTGTTCTCAGCAATAGTTTTTAATGTCTACCTTTACGTATTAAGAGTTATTATCTCAAAGGCATTCAAGGTCTTTCTATAAAGTTTTATAGCTGAGCTGCATTTTGGGAGTGGGTAATATATCATTAAACTCTTTCATGTCTTTGCAGGGCATGGTGTTAAGAAATGTCTGGTTCACATCTGCTTTCAGTTTCAGTTGTGGCCTGCAATTATCTATCATTTTCTGATGCAATTAAATTTGCATGTGTTCTTATATACCATCATGTCCTGTCAAAAGAAAACTCACATTATTGATTGTAATGAGTTAACTGTTAAGATAAAACCATTTTCATGCATCACTAAAAGTTTTTTAAAACTATTTTCTCTTCAAACAAAACCTAAAGAGAATGCAATTATATTTAAACAGTTGGTCATGATTCTGATTTAATTAACATTATACACCAAAGTATAGTGATCTGCCTATATTAAATATCTTTAAAAGACCTCCCAAGTTGGATCACCCAAAGATATATGTGCTGTGAGGGTGATCCTGGCTAGCAAAATGTTGGCAGGAGCAAGGATGCTACTGTAGGTGTACATTAAAATGAGAAAGTCTCACGAAAACCCTCTGGAAAGAAGAAAGACTCACACTGCTAGGTAGGGAGTAACTAGGCAAGCAAATTCAAGGAAGCAGGGTAATAGTGTCATGGAAATAGGAAGACAGGGATACCAGTGAAAGAGAAAGCCATTGGCATACAAAAGATAACATTTCTCCAGAGCACTAGCAGGCAGAAGACTCCACAGGTGCTAGTGTCATATTGTGTTGATAAAAAGCCTCAAGAACTTCTGGCATAAGCTGGTGAAACCCATGCTAGGCCTTGCAATACTCTGTCACCAAATTGTTAGGTGCAACAAACTATTGTCACCTGAAGTAAATGTGCAACTGAAAAGCCACTTTGGAGACTTGATCCTTTAAAGCTAGAATCATCAAATAGCAGCCCACCAACCAGATCTGACCCCAAACTATTTTCCAACTCAGTGTTTTTAGTTATATTAAAAGGACGTAGAATCTCCAGTCTTCAGGCATCTATAATATAAGGGATGTGCAGGGTTTTGATCTCATTTCCTGTGTGCTCAGAGCAGATTTAGCCAATCAGCTTTAAGGTTAGCCTCTGACATCATGAAAGAAAATGTATAATTGAAGCCACATAATTTCACATTTTTTTAAGAACGGATAAAAAAATGGATTCCCTAGGAATTTAAAAGATACTCATGGCAGAGTTTTGCATGATTTTGTGATTAAGAATTGAAGTGTTTTTTATTTCTACAAATGTTGTGTTTTTACACTTAAACCAACAGTATACTAGTATATTAATAAAGACAGACACAAATGCAGCAATTATGAAACTTCCATCATTTTATGTGTGTAACAAGTTCTAGCAGTAACATACGTCTTAATGCCAAGGTGCAGGCCCATCACGCATTCAATGCAATTATTTGTAACATTAAATAGACCTTATATTTAGTCTTAAATTCTTACATATACATAACAACAAATTAGATTTTTTTCAGGTTTTCCTGGTTTCTGAGTATCGGAGGTTGAGTGTAAAGTTGACTGGTTAAAGATGAATATTTTATTACAACATCTGTAACTGATGATATCAGCAGTCAGTTTTAAAGAGCCAGGTATTGAATTCATGTTAAGGCAAGTACAGCACAGAGGAGAATACATAACAAAAATAGTCCACTCCACATTTGCTGATTCAATTTCAGAGTCCACACCTTACATTTCACATGATAAATCACACCATATTTATCACAACAATTAAAATGTCAGAGCAACTGGGGGAAACCTCCCTTCAAAAGCAAGGGCACAAATCGCTCCAAAGTGCAACTTTAACACCCCCAAGCCCCGCAAAAGCTTACTGCTCTTCTCTGAATTCATCTCCATCAAAATTGCAGACATAAACACACAACTATGCCATGCTTGTGTTTTCAGGCAATTTCATTGATGGCTAGAGATATATGATCAACCTGACTGATAACATCTATTTCCAGACTTAGGATATTCTATTCCGAGACATGAAGACAATGTTCAGTAAATACAGCTTATAGATACTGTATTCCTATTTCACGGGTTCAATAACATTATTCATTAATTTATCACTAGCAAGCTCCATTTAGATGTCTATGACAAACTCTTTAAACACCCCCTGTATCAGTAAAAGCCTTAAAAGACCAGACAGAGAGGGCTGAGCATTTCAAAATGTTTTCATTATATTGACATACTTTCCAGTACTTTATCATTGAAATGATGAATTTTGGTATCAATTTTCTTCTTCTGATATTTTGGCATAGACATTTTTGATAGCTAACTCATTTTGATGGCTAACTTTCAACATGAATTTTAAATGTTACTTCCAGCTTAATCTGTACAAAACACATGCATGTGTACGACCACTTTGGATATTCATAAGAAAAAAGATAAGCTGAAATGATTGCTTATGTTGAATGATAATGCCACTAGAATGAATTCAGTACAACATACTGTATATTTGATTAATTCAATATCTGGCATAGAAATACATTTAGCAGGTTTAAATTGACTCAACATGTGTGTGACTTGATGAGAGTGTCCAGGAGTGAATGAGGTGGTGTCCCAGTTGAAGTTTGCCTGCAAGTTTTTTTTTCTTTTTAAGGTTGTGGATGTGGTTGGTATTTGCAAAGGAACACAGTCTGGCCAAAAGAGCATTTGCTCTGCAAGAATTTGGCCCCAGGTCAAATCTATTTGATGATCACTAGTTTAAAGACTATGAAGGTTCAGGGACACCACCACTGATCCTGACAACAAGGAACTAGACACCAAAAGAAATGTCCATAGGGTGTCTTTATAGCTGCAAACGTACTGTGAAATTAACTCAAGAGGATACCAAGAAAGAAGGCGTATTATATATACTGTATAGAATTAGTTAGAGGATTGGGGGTGAAGCCTGACTGGTGGGAAGAACATGCTAGGATCATAAGACAGAGAGAGAAATAGATAACGGATGAAAAGGAAAACTGTGTGTTGGTATTAGAGAGGTAGGCAAGTGGGCAGGATGCACATTGGAACAACAAGTTGTATAACTATAGGTCCAGTGATGAATTAGTGCTTTTTTTAATTATTGCTTATTCTTCCACTAAATTCCTCTTTTGCATATTTAGAGAAATATGCAAAATGTTTTGTATAATTATAAGTTTCTTGATAGCATTCTGAGACTAAGGCAGCCTTCTCTTATTTTACCAAAGATACGAATTTCAAAAATAACTTATGATTTCTATTTCTTCATACATTGTCTTGGTTGCTAAACACTTTTGACACTTTGCTGTAATACAGAATGCTAATATGAAGGGCCCAAGATGTTTATTTCCTTCGTGAGCCAGCTTTGTGGAGTTTTTGTTTTTCATTCTTCCATTAGCATCTGGCCATAATTAAAATAAAAAATCATAAAGGAATGACACTATCATATCATCATCAGTTGCAGGATAAGTCTTTAAAATTGACTGTTTATGGTTTGCAAATCCTTAAATAATCTCGTTCCATCCTATATTTCGGAATGCCTTTCACCTCACATTCCAAATCGTAACTTTAGATCTTCAAATCAGTGTCTGCTTATAATTCCAAGAGCTAAACCTAAAAGAAGTGGTGAGGCAGCCTTCTGCTGTTATGCACCTAAATCTGGAATAGCTTACCGATAGAAATTTACTAGGCTAATACAGTAATCTTTAAAAAAAAACTGCTGAAAACCCATTATATTATCATGGCTTTCTCATAACTACATTTTAGTGTAACCCTGATATTCTGTATATGCATTATATTGCAGTCTTTTTCCAGTTTTCTTTGGTGGCGATCTGCATCACCACCTGATCAAGGCATCATGCAGTTCTACATTGATGGATTGAAGGCCAGAGGTCCACATAACCATTGTCATCTAATTCTTCCACATGAAGCCCGAAAAGTATGAGGACTGATTTAGATCATTTATGTTTGGTAGAATGAGTAGTGGAGGCTGAGTGGTCTCGTGGCCTCAGAACCCCTGCAGATTTTGTTTTTTTTCCCCCTGCAGATTTATTTTGTTTTTTCTGCCCTCCTGGCCATCAAACCTTATTTTATTCTTTGTTATTTAGTATTGTCTAATCTTATTTTTATATTTTTATTTTTTTTATACACTTTTCTTTCTTCATTTTGTAAAGCACTTTGAGCTACATCATTTATATGAAAATGTGCTATATAAATAAATGTTGTTGTAGTAAACAGGTAATATTGTAGTAATATTTGTAATACTCTATTATGCACCATATTGCACATTTTATTATCCACCCATCCATCCATCCATTTTCTCAACCCACTAATCCAGGTTCACTGGGTAGCTGGCACAAGGCAGGAATCATTCCTTGAACAGGGCACCAGTCCTTCACAGAGTGAACACCCTTTGCACTGTGGGAGAAAACTTGCAATACTTTATTATAATTATTATTATAGAAGTTACATATTTTACTAGAATCAGTTTTTATGTTTAGAATTGCATATGTTTTAAGGTAATTTATATTTTACTCTTTTTAAAACATTCAGAGCAGTATTGAATATATGACATGAACTACAAAAATACATTTATTACTATTATTATTACTTTTCGTACCCAGAATAATGCCAAAATTCTTAACATCTGAAATATGGATTGTTTCTTAATGATAAAACACACATAAAAGAGAATTTAAAGCACCACAAAAATCTGACTAAACAAGAAATCAACTGCACTCTACACCACACTATATAAATGTTAACCGTTTTCATTTGGCAGGATGCCTCTCTCATATGCCTTCCTCACAATGATTATCAAAACACTGTCTGCCTCACCCATCTCTCTCTCTATTATCAGGGCAGATCAGGTTGGGGAGCATGCACTTTTACAGCACGTTGCTGCACCCACCACATGACGAAACAGCTCAGGATCCTAGTTGGCCATACCTAAGACAGACATTATTATTATTATTATTATGAATGCTTCTTTCCCTCCTTTCAGTGAACCTCTGTCTTGACTCAGGACTCCTCTGGCCTATGACCTTAAGAAAGCTTTACACCCTGTCACTTTTGGTGTCAGTGGCAACACTTTTTACCTACAAGGATAAACCACTAGAGCTCCCTCTATTGGTGCTCCATGCTGACTAATCTCTTAAAGGACAGCCTGTATTTCATAATGGAATATCATAAGGCAATTTTTAAACAATAATGTGGCATAAAACTAACAATAATACTTTCAATTTGAAATTTACTCAGAAAAGAAACATCAAAATTAATATGTAATTCCATGTATTGGGTTCAAATGACTTTTTTTTCTTTGCCTTTAGAGGTACTTTATTTTGCAAAATATCAATATTTATTTTTTTAGCTGTTGGACAATACTGTCTGATTTTAGACACATTAGAAGAACAGCAATAATTAATAACACTGGGCTATAAAAGAATGTTTAGGTATTCAAAATATCACATCTAACTTTAAGAAATTAGGGTTTAAAATAAAAAACACTATCTTGGAAAAAAAAACATACATTTTAAACTAATTATTTAGATTTGAAAAGAAATATCATTTACACATATAATTATAAGAAAAACAATTATACCTTACAAAAAGTCATCATTTGGAAGTTTGTTTCCTCTTATAATCCGCTGAAGGTGTTTCACGGTGAAATGACCCACAGACGTCTGCTAACATAGACTCACTCTATGGTAACGTCTCTCCATTTGAGTGATGTTGTGGCAGGGCCTTCCCCACTGTTCATCAGAGACTGCTCCCATGTCCACTTTTACCATTTGCTTACCTGTTACCTGGTCAGGACAATGGATGGATAAACCCAATCTTACATATTTTTTGTAAAAAACATTTAGGCAACAGCTCTGTCTCTTCTGGACAATGAAAGACATCTTTCTAATGTTCTAAATATAAATCCCTGGTTATTTTGAAGGAATAAGAAGTGAGAAAAAATACTGAATAAGGGCAAAAAATGTTTAGCAAATACTAGATTTTAAGTTGTTTCCACCTCATCTAAATTTAAGAACAAGGAATGCTGTCATTTTCCGCTGTAAATATACTTCAAATAATATTTTGAGCATGTAAAATAGTTATGCCATAAAACAAATGTAAGTAATTTAAAAATAATCAGCATCATCAATTAATTTTCATTGAACCCGATGTGTCGCAGAAATGGCTTGTGGTAGAGAAATTCCAATTTCAGAAATGGATTCAGCCCACCTAAAATTATTTAAAAAAAATATTTTTTTCACTGAAGGATATTAGTGCAGATCAGTGTAGCAAGCACTTTAGTCATACGATAAATTAAATAAAATTCAGATATAAAATATGTACATTTCCCACCCTTCCTTATTATCCAGACTGATTTCTTTGTATTTACTAATTCTTTAGTATTCTTCTTGCCTTTGTCATTTTTGATGTGATTGCAAATGATAAGTTCCATTAATGCATATATTTTGGAGATAAACAATTACTAATTTGAAGGAGAAATACTGGTATATTATATAAAAGGAAGTATAGGTATCTGTCCAGTTGAGTAAGCAGAACAAATTCCTTTGCAGAGAGTCGAATATTGAAAAGCTGGTATTTCAGAACATTTCTGTAGAAAACATTTCCCTAAATATTACTTTTTATTTTCTTTTTTTTCAAAGATTTTTCAGGTAACTCAGTGGGTTTCATGATGCAAAACTTTCCAAACAGTCCCTATAGTACTCTAATGTCCTTAAATTCAAACCCTGCTCTTAATGTACCACTTTGTGTTGACACTTTGTCTCCTACTAAATGCTACTCTCTTTATTACAGCACTTTACTTTTATAAAGTCTGTTTGAAATTTGTACAACTCTAACAGCTGTGATATATAAAGAGAGAAATAGGATAATCTTTATGAGAAATTAACTAGCTACAGATTTGTTTTTTATCCATGCTGTGAAAACAGAAATTCCCACTGGTATAAACAGTATAAAAAAGATCTGAAACTGCAGTAGACCTTAAAAATGTCTGCTATTTTATCAATCACTTGTTCTTAATGTACTGTGACCTTTTTACATTTTGCTTTAATATACAGTAATTGTCTTTATTAATGGTGATTAACAATTGCACATATACACAGCATTACTTTCCTTTAAAAATCATTTGTTGGAATTAAAAGTCTTTTATAATTAACATGGCTAAAGTAACAACTAGACAAGAGAGATAGCAAATAATGTGGAGGCAGCAAATAATTAAAAGTACTGCAAACAATGCTACATACATAAAGGGTGACGTTGAGTTAACAAGAGCAGAAGTCTGAATGCAAGCAGAAAAATGATTATTTTTGAGATACCATGTGTAACATGCTAGTGCAGGAGATCAGCCAATCAAACATGGCTGCAGTTTGTGAGGTGCCACTTTTTAAGGAGAGTGTGCTGTCTAACATCTATGAATTTTGTGTTAGCTCCAGCTATTGCTGTTAATCCTTATGTACTGTCAGAGCATGTCCATTTTCCGATTTCATGCTCTGAGTAAAGGCTACTGTCTGAACTCAGTCTGCCTACTTTACTATGTTTACCTCATTTGACCAAATTCTCAGCCATCAAGTATAAAGAGCAAAGCTTGCATGCTTCATATATGAGGTGTAACAGTTTAATTCCCAGAACTACCATGTAGAACAAATGTGTGCGCATCTGCGCAGTAGCGGCTACCATCACCATCAAATTAGGTAACTGATTTCTTAGCCACAAAGTTACGAACATTGAGCACATCATGACTTGCAGCATTGTCATGATGGATGATCCACTTCTGGTGTTGTCATCTTCTTGCCCCTCCTTAAACCTCTTATGCCACTCAATGAAAGTTGATTTTTCTCATTTAATCCTCGCCATGCACTGCTTTTAACAGCCCCATCGTTTAAACAGCACTTTATAGAACAGGAGACACTACACATTGCCTTTCTGGGAATTAACTTCGTACTGTAATTGTTGGGAATATTTATTGTAGAAGGCTTAACGTAATTAACACAACACTCTCAAATACACTTAATCCGATTCAGAGTTGTAAGGAGCTGAAGCCATGGAGTGCCAAGCTACTGCAGGGTTCACTTACTAAGGGAACACAGGGTCACAGGGGTCTGCTGGAGCCAATCCCAGCCAACACAGGGTGCAAGGCAGGAACCAATCCCGGGCAGGGCGCCAACCCACCGCAGGCCATTTTAATATGTTAATTAGAAATCAATTATAGACATATGAATGTATGCATGCACATATATATGTACTTATTTATATTACTGTTTCATCTTGACTGCATTCTGTGTAGTTAGTGTGTCATCTGCTCTGTATCCTTGAAATCAGTAAAGTATTTCTCTATTGCATAGTGCCTTACATTATCTATCGATGTTTTACTGCTTTCAGTTTCAAACTGCCCATTTAAAAAAAAATTGGGCACAAAACCATTAAATCTTTTCAGAAATTATATCCTTTAAAATAACCTGCAACATTACAGATCGATGATTACTGTTTATTCTATTGTAGACTTTTGTAAAAATAAACCCTATTTATTGCCTGGTACACTTCGATTTGATGTTTCATTTATTCTTTGCCTGATGCAAAATAGATGAAATACAATTTGCGTTCAGCCCAAAACTTAATAAAATTTCACTACCATATTAAAGTCTCCAAATTGCCCCCAGCAGCCATCATTAATGAACAGATTTAAATATATTGATTTATGTGGATGTTTAACAAGCATGAATGCCTTGGTTTCCAACAAAGTAATAAAAAGCACTCTTTTGAATCCAAGTCATAAAATAAATGAAAGTGCTCCATGTGAACACTTTCCACATTCTCAAAATTGCTCAGTCTCAGTCCATTCAGCCTTTGTGAATATAGCTAAATGATAAAGGGCTAAAAGAGGAAAAAATATATTATTCAAATCAAAAGAACATCAGTTAAAGAGAGTAATGCTATGATCAGCTTAACATTTAGCACATTCAAAACAGAAAATCTAATCATTAAATACTCATTGTATTAATGTTTATTTTTCACTGTGTCTACGACTGCTGTCACAAGAAGAAACCTTCTTGTTATCAGTGTCCTTATAAATGCACCCTCAACGTTCGGGAATGAGGCACTAGGGTTCTACTAGCCATCAAGTAGGGAAGGAAGCAGAGCAACAAGAGGTTTTCTTCAGCCTTCCGGGCCTTTTAAATAATTGTGAAGGTGGAAGCTGATGTAACAACTGGATCTGGCAGTAGTCAGCACCATATGGCAGCTTCAGGCTGTTTGGAGCAATTCTCCGCCTGAATCATGCGTTCCATTTATATTCATCACATGATCCCAAGAGTGATGTTTATAGAAATGGGCCCCACACATTGAGCCTGTGTGGACCTAGAATTTAGCTGGAAGGTTTAGTAGAGTGATAGTCCACTACCATGAAAGTAAACTCGATAAATTTTACTCTGGGGAAGATGTATTTTATGGAGCTAAGAAGGAACATATAGAAAACCTTTGAAAGAGAATCTCAAAATGTGCAATATGGCCTATTGGAGTAGCACGGGCTTGTTTTGTTTGTTTTTTTTTTCCTTTCCCCAGGTTCCCTAATCAAGTGTCTTTTTTATATTTAAGAGTCTGACATCATTGTTGTTTTAGATCCATTCGACTTGCATGGCTATGAAGAAAAAAATGGATCTCAGTTATAATAGATGCATAAACCTAACTTCTTTTAATTGTAAAATTATGTAAAACAACATTTAGAAAAAAACATGAAGAGTTCCGATATGAGAAAAATTTTATAAATGACAGCCAACATGGGTTTTCAATGTGAGATGCGGTCTAAAAAAATTGTTTTGAGTTCTTAACAGATAAACATCTAAGAATGGCAAATTCAGCTTAAAAACAGTCTTTAATGCAGATTAGTTTTGAATTTAGAAGGGGTAATATACAAATACTTGTGAGCTGTTTAAAGGGTAGGAGATATAAAGTACAGCTAGAGAAGAACACAGTACATGAGGAGTCACTCGTGTATCAGTGCTAGGAGCATGATACTTTATAACTGATACTAACAGTTGTTACAAAAAAACAGACTCAAGAGTCATATAAAGGTTTGGGGTGCCTACCTGTATAATATTTCCTGGCTGCAAATGGGTAAATTGCTAGCACTGATGTGTTCAAAATGGAGACCAAAACAGAACTGATTTAGTTATTCAAATATGGTGGCTTTAAAGGCCAGAAAAGGAAGTGAAGTTATCAAAGGGCGGAAGCGGAAGTTCCTCTTCCATAGGCTCAGACCCGGATGTGACGTCATCAAAAGGGTCGGAACCAGGAGTCTCTTCGGTCGTGGGTTCTTCGACGGAAGTGACATCATCCAAGGGTCCGAAACCAGAAGTGATGTTATTCTGTCTGGAACTGGAAGTTACATCATCAAGGTTGTGATGTCCTCAGGGCCAGGCAGAATTTCCCGTGAACGGTCTGCAGGAAACTGAGAATAAAGGTCAGCGCACTCTGCCACCCCCTGGTCTGGCGTGGAATTACTCTCATTTAGATCCTTTAGCTGCCTCCCACGCACACATGTGTGACACAGTATAAGTCCACCATTAATAGGTAAACATGTCAAAACTGGAGGCGTAGCAAATACTGAGGAGGTATCAAAAACAATTAGGAAAGTAGAAAAGTGAAATGTGGTGTATACAGGAAAAAGAACATTTACTTTAAATATAACATAGATGACACTGACCTACAGGAACTCTGAATTGAAATTAAGAGCTTATGCTCCTTTAGAAGTCATTGAAATGAAGTATAAGTTCAAAGATTAAAATAAAAAGATGACTACTATAGAACAATTGATGTCAGATTCAAACTCTAAAATGTGCTTGTGATGCCACACTAAGTGTATCGTGTGTGCTTCTGGTCACAATAGCAAAAAAAAAAAAACAAACATATATTCGCAGCAGAAGGAGGTGTGCAAGTAAGAGAAACCAAAGGCATTCCTGAACTAAATAACATGTCTTCCTCTGCTGTTATAAGGAAGTTAAATCTGTTTAGTCCTCAACAAAATGGGCTATATGAGAATGTAATCAAGGTGTTCAAAATTATCAAGGACATCGATAAAACTGGCACAACAGAATTCATTCAATTAAATATTGAATCATCTTAAAACTTTCTCATCTTGTACATGAACATTCTACTTCCTCCTCCAACTATTATCCTTTCTTTTAATCAGCTTTACCACTTCAAGCTTACAGGGAATCAGACTTTATCCTGCCAATAGCATACACCAAGCATAAACAAACCCATGATGGTATATCAGTTTATCACAAGAAATTCTCACCCACCCACTAATTATGTGACTGCTTACAGCTGCAAGTTATTGACATTGCCACGTAAAAGGAAACCACTATATTCAGTTAAGATGCACATAAATATGGGATAATAGTGCAAAATGCGCTCACTGGTTGATGAGGTACAAGATCTGAACCTTGGCCTCTGGCATATTCAATACTACCCACACTCCATCTCTTTACCCCATATTGTCTAGGCACTAAAATATCTATTTTTTTATCTCTTTCTACCTATAAAAGCAAGTGTTTCTTTATATTAGTTGAAAACAAATACCTGTTTAATTAAATAATTTATATTTAGTACCCAAGATGACACTAGCTATGTAAGCCCGTGCTGTGAAAAGCCCAGGGTCTTAGAAACTATTGAAATCATCAGAAAAAAACCTGAAATGTAGAGATGTCAAGTAATTGAAAGGAACTGCTCTGGGCCTCTCTCTCCTAGGAGGATTAGTTTTGCTGACATGCTCGCCTCGGTTGTGTATTAGAGGCTAAGCGAGTGACTCTTTCTTTAGAGGTTTTGTTTGCAGACATGCTGGCCTCGCTTGTGTTATTAGCGGTTAAGCGAGTCGAAGTTTCTGTTTCCTCGGAAGTGGAACCCTTACCCCGACTCCACCTCTCACTTCCGTGGCCGGACAGACAGACAGACACACACACTTCCACACATAGATGTTCACATATGATATTACTTTCAGTTTGTGTGCATACATGCCGTTTAATGTCAATGCCACGTACGGTCAACAAATTACAAAAATATAATAAAACAATTCAACAATTTAAAAATTACACTTAGGTCCATAAATATTTGGACAGAGACATTTTTTTTCTAATTTTGGTTCTATACATTACCACAATGAATTTTAAATGAAACAACTCAGATGCGTTGAAGTGCAGACTTTCAGCTTTAATTCAGTGGGTTGAACAAAAAGATTGCATAAAAAAGTGAGGCAACTAAAGCATTTTATTAACACAATCCCTTCAATTCAGGGGCTCAAAAGTAATTGGACAATTGACTCCAAGGCTATTTCATGGGCAGGTGTGGGCAAGTCCGTCATTATGTCATTATCAATTAAGCAGATAAAAGGCCTGGAGTTGATTTGAGGTGTGTTGCTTGCATGTGGAAGATTTTGCTGTAAACAGACAACATTCGGTCAAAGGAGCTCTCCATGCAGGTGAAAGAAGCCATCCTTAAGCTGCGAAAACAGAAAACAACCATCTGAGAAACTGCTACAATTTTACAAGTGGCAAAATCTACAGTTTGGTACATCCTGAGAAAGAAAGCAAGCACTGGTGAACTCAGCAATGCAAAAAGACCTGGACGTCCACGGAAGACAACAGTGGTGGATGATCGCATAATCATTTCCATGGTGAAGAGAAACCCCTTCACAACAGCCAACAAGTGAACAACGCTCTCCAGGGGGTAGGCGTATCGATATCCAAGTCTACCATAAAGAGAAGACTGCATGAAAGTAAATACAGAGGGTGCACTGCAAGGTGCAAGCCACTCATAAGCCTCAAGAATAGAAAGGTTAGATTGGACTTTGCTAAAGAAAATCTAAAAAAGCCAGCACAGTTCTGGAAAAACATTCTTTGGACAGATGAAACCAAGATCAACCTCTACCAGAATGATGGCAAGAAAAAAGTATGGAGAAGGCATGGAACAGCTCATTATCCAAAGCATACCACATCATCTGTAAAACACAGTGGAGGCAGTGTGATGGCTTGGGCGTGCATGGCTGACAGTGACACTGGGACACTAGTGTTTATTGATGATGTGACACAGGACAGAAGCAGCCGAATGAATTCTGAGGTGTTCAGAGACATACTGTCTGCTCAGATCCAGCTAAACGCAGTCAGATTGATTGGGCGGCGTTTCATGATACAGATGGACAATGACCCAAAACATACAGCCAAAGCAACCCAGGAGTTTATTAAAGCAAAGAAGTGGAAAATTCTTGAATGGTCAAGTCATTCACCTGATCTTAACCCAATTGAGCATGCATTTCACTTGTTGAAGACTAAACTTCGGACTGAAAGGCCCAAAAACAAACAGCAACTGAAAGCCGCTGCAGTAAAGGCCTGGCAGAGCATTAAAAAGAAGGAAACCCAGCATCTGGTGATGTCCATGAGCTCAAGACTTCAGGCTGCCATTGCCAGTAAAGGAAATTCAACCAAGTAATAGAAATGAGCATTTTATTTCCAGTTATTTAATTTGTCCAATTACCCCTGAAATAAAGGGATTGTGTTAAAAAGTTGCCTCACATTTTTATGCAATCTTTTTGTTCAACCCACTGAATTAAAGCTGAAAGTCTGCACTTCAACTGCATCTGAGTTGTTTCATTTAAAATTCATTGTGGTAATGTACAGAACAAAAATTAGAAAAAGTTGTCTATGTCCAAATATTTATGGACCTAACTGTAATTCTACATTATCATCCATACCAATCATTGCATAGATGAACTCTGACAGTGCAATATTCTAATCAAAGCATCACAAGTTATAAGCACATTTCAAAAGTTATCTCTTGCATTTAGAACATAGTTGCAGAACAACTGGAGAGACAGGTCATTCAGTAATAGTCAGATCACTTTGTAATCTTGATGGATGTCTGAACATCTCCCACAATGTAATTTATATTTTTATGAGTGATTTACTGTTCATGTTGTTGATAATCAAAGAGGAAAGAATTCCAAGGGAAGCCCCAGATAAAGACCATGAAGGAGACAGAGGAAGGGAATAATAAAAAAAAAAAGAACTGATGCTCCATTTCACAACCAAATAAGCTATAGCTGACTACTCATCAATTCTGAAACTGGATGACCCATTAATGTAGGATGAAAAGAGACCCAATAGTACTAAATTATAAAATGAGAATTTCCAGAGATTGTGAGGTACAAAGTTTGAAGCCTTAAACTGGCATACCAAAGCCAATTTGGCAACAGTGACACCCAATGACAAGTTCTAGGTTGAGAAAATTAAAGAGAGCTGACAGAAAATATTAGAAAGGAGAGGAGTATTTAAAAACAGAATCTTACCAAAAGAGTTAGCGAGGTCCAAAATAAAGGGCCCAGAAGACAGTTCCAAAATTTGTGGACAAAATATTAAATTACTAAAGATTTAACTGCCATCTTGGAGATCAAATTTTAAAGTTAAGTAAGAAAATGTTTTTTTAACTTAGAGCAATGTACACTCTATACAGTAAAGATTTGGCTTTGCCAACTAGGCATTCAGAGGCAGAAACAGGGTCTTAATTCATCATGCCTTCAATACTTAAACCTTTAACACCATCCTGTACATGAATTTCCTATAGTAGCCGAAGTAATAAGTCAAGTCCATTAATGTAAATTTCCACATCATTTGCACTATGTTTCAGCTTGTATTTTTCAGCACCTTTTGGCATATTAATTAGTGATTTTGGCAGAAATCACAATTTACCTCTAAGGCTCAAATATCACGTGAAGTTTTAAAAAAAAGCACATTTGCCATATAAAAATCTGAAGCGAAAAACTGTGGAAAGTGGAAATTACCATTAGGGTTTGTGATTTAGTACTTTTTAGTTGTTCATAACATTTGTCAGATCCACTGGGGCCAGTTTAATATATCCTGAGCACTGGGATACTAAAAAAGTAAAACTGCAGCTATAATTTTTGAAACCATAACATAAAGTCACTTTAATAACACAGCTGTCTCTCAGTATAAAGCAAAGCATTTTAAACAAAGTGGCATGTGTATTACGTTTAACAAAATTAAGCCAGGGTTTAAGGGAAGGTCATAGGAAAGTCAGTGAAGACAAATGATATAAAAAACTGACCATTTCCCAAAAAAATATACACTCACCTAAAGGATTATTAGGAAAACCTGTTCAATTTCTCATTAATGCAATTATCTAATTAACCAATCACATGGCAGTTGCTTCAATGCATTTAGGGGTGTGGTCCTGGTCAAGACAATCTCCTGAACTCCAAACTGAATGTCAGAATGGGAAAGAAAGGTGATTTAAGCAATTTTGAGCGTGGCATGGTTGTTGGTGCCAGACGGGCCGGTCTGAGTATTTCACAATCTGCTCAGTTACTGGGATTTTCACGCACAACCATTTCTAGGGTTTACAAAGAATGGTGTGAAAAGGGAAAAACATCCAGTATGCGGCAGTCCTGTGGGCGAAAATGCCTTGTTGATGCTAGAGGTCAGAGGAGAATGGGCCGACTGATTCAAGCTGATAGAAGAGCAACTTTGACTGAAATAACCACTCGTTACAACCGAGGTATGCAGCAAAGCATTTGTGAAGCCACAACACGCACAACCTTGAGGCGGATGGGCTACAACAGCAGAAGTCCCCACCGGGTACCACTCATCTCCACTACAAATAGGAAAAAGAAGCTACAATTTGCACAAGCTCACCAAAATTGGACAGTTGAAGACTGGAAAAATGTTGCCTGGTCTGATGAGGCTCGATTTCTGTTGAGACATTCAAATGGTAGAGTCAGAATTTGACGTAAACAGAATGAGAACATGGATCCATCATGCCTTGTTACCACTGTGCAGGCTGGTGGTGGTGGTGTAATGGTGTGGGGGATGTTTTCTTGGCACACTTTAGGCCCCTTAGTGCCAATTGGGCATCGTTTAAATGCCACGAGCTACCTGAGCATTGTTTCTGATCATGTCCATCCCTTCATGACCACCATGTACCCATCCTCTGATGGCTACTTCCAGCAGGATAATGCACCATGTCACAAAGCTCGAATCATTTCAAATTGGTTTCTTGAACATGACAATGAGTTCACTGTACTAAAATGGCCCCCACAGTCACCAGATCTCAACCCAATAGAGCATCTTTGGGATGTGGTGGAATGGGAGCTTCGTGCCCTGGATGTGCATCCCACAAATCTCCATCAAGTGCAAGATGCTATCCTATCAATATGGGCCAGCATTTCTATAGAATGCTTTCAGCACCTTGTTGAATCAATGCCACGTAGAATTAAGGCAGTTCTGAAGGCGAAAGGGGGTCAAACACCGTATTAGTATGGTGTTCCTAATAATCCTTTAGGTCAGTGTATATGTCATTTCATTGAGTGCATTTACAATTATTTTCTTAGGATGCTGTTCAAGATACCTGTTTTTAGCTATTTAAGAAATTATGAAAACTATTAACAAGTAAATATGAAATTACTCAAGGATGGAATGCAATTTTCTGTATTTATCTTTAGTAATCAATATTGTTAAAAAAAAGTGATTGAGTACAAAATCTTGAATTAGATATCCAGTCTAAATAGATGCAGATATGCCAATTAATACAACTCAATGTTGCCTTGGCACAATAAAAACTTGAAAGATGGTGTCATAGTATTGCGAAATCAAGAAGCATACAGTTAACTTCCCCATTCACAGGTAAGTTCTGATAAACACATTAATAATGCTTTGCAATAATTTGGAAATAATTCAGCCTGTATCCTATAGAGTTTGCTAGCTTTCTCATACCTCAGAAACACATAGGCTGACAGCTGTAAATTGACCCTGTATGAATGAATCCAGATATGTGTAAGAACAGGCTCTGTAATTGACCGATTCTGATGCTGCCAGGATGCGGATTCTGCAATCTCTATATAAAGTAAGTTGATCATTTGATAATTGTGATAATTAAACTCTCTTGGGGTTTATACAATGCTTAACACGCTATACAAATCTTTTGAATCCTGGTGCAATTCTTTCCACATTTACATTGAATGTGCTTACTACATTTTCATTGGTTTGCTCCCACAGAACAAAACTGAATACAACACTTGTCAATATCACTAAAAAGTGAAATGATTCCAAATTCCATCGTAAGGGATAAAACGTCCATTTGTCTGGCATCCGTCCTTTTACCCAGGTGTAATGTCATCCAGAGTTCACAATAAGGTGGAAACATCCAACAAACAAAGGTAGCAGAAAGCACAAAGACAGATGGATGTGAGGGCTAGAATGTCAGATGATAAAAGGCACCAAGGCGTACAAATGCAAGTGGCTGGTGTAAAACCATGCATGGTACATCTGGATATCACGTTGTCTGGTGTTCACAACGGGGCTGGATTGTCTGACAAAGAATAGCAACAAAAAGAACAAAGAAAAAGGTGTGTAAGCGCTAGAATTACAAAAAGATGTACAAAAATAAATGGCTGGTGTAAGATAGTAAACCGTGTGTAGTGAGGCCAGAATATCTGATGAAGACAGGTAACTAAAAGAGGAAGGAAAGAGAAAAGTAAGGGGTAGAATGGAGAAAGGCAACAAATTGTATAAAGAAACAGGCATGTAGGACATATTGAGAGAACAGAGGTTTGTAAATACACAACAAAATCAAAACTAATGGATTTATCATTTTACTAATAGCCCTGTTTTAATAAACTGGCATTTTACATATGGTAGTTTTTCAATAACTGTATTATTTTTAAGTTCAAGTATAGGGTATTTGATTTCACTGTATGTACAATTAAAACAGTTTAGATAGACTACATTGAAAATTCAGACCGCAAAGTGCAAGCTTGATGCAACAAAGGTGAGTATATCTGTGATTTCCAATTAGACAAACTGCATGAACAAGGTTATAAAATAATCTTTGAAAACCACAGCATCCTCACTATTGGCCTGGGTTGCATCTAACGCAATATGGCTCCACATGATAATTGCCTAAACAATTAAGAAACCAGATTGTGAGACTTCATAAAAATGGGCAACAGTACAAGAACATCTGTAGGCTGCTGAAGATAAGCCGAAACACAGTTGAACCAGTAGCTAAGAAGCATAGGAAAAGCCATAATATCAATACTAGAATAACCACTGGCTGCCTTTAAAAAATGACGCTACACACAATTCACTATTTACGTAACAGATAAGACATGTGCACCTGACTTGGCACAAAGATTACCTGTGGAAATTCTCAGACAATGTGAAGGACATTGCAAGCAGTCAACATGTACATGCGGCATCCAGGAAGCAACCCACTGGTCACAAAAATGGCACAAAACTGCAAGATTAAACTTTGCTAAAGAACATTCAAAAACAAGCCTGATAAATATTGGCATTAAATCCTTTGGTCATAAACCAAAATAAATTTGCTTGGATCAGGTGGGGCCCAGTATACTTGGCATGGACCTGACCAAGACTACCACTGTGACTGCAGAGCAGCAATCATCAAACATGGAGATGGGAGTGGACTGATATTTTGCAGCATGAGTGCAAAAAGCATAGCATGGCTTTTATAGATAGCACCACAAATGCCCTCATGAAAGTTTGTATACCAAAACACTGAATAAAAAGATGACTCCCAGTCTCAAGAAGCTTTGCAGGAGTGGAATTTTCCAACATGACAAGATCAAGAGCATCAGCAAGAATCACAAAGAGGTTTTTAAAAAAGAAAAAATGTAATTCCATGGCCTGGCCAAATATGTACCCTGACTTGAATCCAATAGAACACCTTTGAGATATTTTAGAGTGGAAGGTAGAACAAGAAAACCCCTTCAGCAATGAGCACCTGAAGAGAATTATCATTGCAGATGGCCAGGAAATTTAGGAAAAATCTTTATTATCGGTATCCTTTTTTATATGGTGAAGAACAATCTAAGCACATTGACAACCAATTATTATATTTTTAATAAATTAATTTTATAAAAAAAAACGTAATAGTTTCTATTTCATATCAATACTTTCTAATACAAGTTATGTCAGCCTTGGCTGTCTTCTATCTGGACTGCTTTCCTATTACCCAAGCCATTCTATCTTTTCAGTATACTCTTCTAAGATTAACTCTATTTTTTACTTAGGTGTTAAACGTCTGTTAAGAAACTTGAGCTCATTATGGATTACTGAGGCTTTGTAAGTGATGTCCTCCTGGGAGCCATAGCGCCAGATCTGAATACAATTAAAGCTGTTTTTCTTTCTGTCTGCTTTAATTTGTGTATATTTGTTCCTTTGAAATTAGTTAATACTTTTAGTTTAAGTTTTCTTGCTGGCTGTCCCTTGGTGATGGCATCATCAGGCTATTTCTATAATGCCACATCATTTCCAGAATGCGTGCCTGTGTGTGTGTGTGTGTGTGTGTGTGTGTGTAGAATAGTCTACATGTAGCATCATGGTGACCATTTAATATAAGGATTTACAGTATTCTGCTAACTGAAACTCCCAAATTCATGCCATCTCATTTTATTGTGCCAAACATCAAGCTCTGAGCTGACATAAATATTCCAGATATGAGTGATTAGTACAGCACAAGTTTTATCATTTACGGTTAAGATTTGAAGCATTATACTAATAGGTATAATAATCTATAATTTAAATCTTGAAAATGAAAAGCTGCACTAGTAAGTATACCTCTAAGTAAATACTTTAATTGCTCCCAATATCAGTTTACTTCTTAGCAACTTAATTGTAAGTTTCATCATTCATTGTTTACTCGTTTCTTCATTTACTGTAATTTTATACCATTTTCCTCTCATCTGAGCTACAATGTTTGTGTCTGTGGATCTTCCCTGCTTTGGTTTTATTTGTACTTTCTCTGAGTTACTGTGCATTAATTTAATTACCCAGTAGAGAAGCCCTTATGAAATAATACCATAATACCTAATGCACAGTTTGTGGAAGATGCTATTAAATCTTTTGATTTATGCTGTATAAAATAATTAAATGTTTAATGTACAGTATTAGGTCTAAGAATACTTTTTTCTAAAACTGATTTTCCTGGTGTCTCTGACTTCTCTCTTTGAGATAGATGTAGATCTGGCTTTTATGTAAGTAGCATATAAATGTTAATGTTTTGGGCACATGCACTGTCCTTTGTATGTAAGAGTTGGATCTACAGGGTAAAGTCACAAGTGCAGAGCTTCCCATGTACATATACAAAGTACAGCGATGGCAAAAGTGCATACTTGATCTGATGTAGAATCGTCGGCATGAGTTGAGTGTACCTCTGTTATAGCGTGTCTATGTGAAAACAGCAGTGTCAAATGCGTGGGGGGGGAGTTGGGATCATGAACACGGCTGAGAGAATAACTGAGAAAAAAAACAAAGCTAACCTTTACAAGTATCATATATCACACTGGCTGTTACAGACTGAAATCAAATGTATGTTTTTATTCGAAAATAGTAAGAATACGAGCAGCTCAGTTCTAAAAACGGACTCGCCCGGGATCAAACCCGCAAAGCTTTGATTACAAGTCAGCAGCTGATACCATTGCGCCACCAAAGCTGTCGTAGCAATTGTGTGCGAATGTCGCAGGTAAATGCGGGTTGTTTTTCTGCAGTTATATTTTTGAATAAAATCGCATTTGTTCTGTTATATTTGTACCTTTTGTGAAAGTGTTTCTTTGATATTTGTAATTCAGGCTTCACACATTATATACTTCATGTCTACATTTTGTCAATTATTACTAAAACATGAAAAACATTTCAGTTTTAACAATGTGTTTACATAGAATGTTGTAGACACAGAACACACATGAAATGCAAGTGTTCCAAATAACGATATAGTATTTATAAAAGATGTCATTTTACTTGACTTCTCACTCTATACAACTCTAAGCAACTGACACGCAGGTAAACAGACTTGAGCTGAGACAACTGTGCGGGGGGTGGGGGGAGGGGGGCTTTGTGATAGTAGGCTGCTTGCTGCTTATCCACACATTTAGAAGACAAAAGACGCTGATGGAGAGGTGCAAAGCATTTTAAGGTGGGACAGATCTATGAGTTTTTTCATAGGCTTTGGTAATTCTAGTGCTAAAGGTAAGTGGGGCACTGTACCCCCATCTGCTAGCATATGGTGCTGTTGTGTGAAAATTTAACTATGTAGAAAACTTGTCCCAATAATTTAATGAGTGTTAAAATGATTATAGCAAACTCAACTCATATTGTTATATTCAAATACTTCCAAAATTGCATTATGTGTTCAATGCAATTTCTTATGTAGGAAAATATTTGTTTTTGGAGTATGTGGAATTTTCTTTGTGCCTGGTGCTGCTATTCTGAATTTGCATTGCTAGAGCAAAACCTTCAACCCTGCTGTCTTCTTGGCATATCATTGCTCGTGTGTGCACATGTGCAGTTAGAACTTTTCACTTTTGCTTTGGTGCTTCAAGGATACAGTCCTTTAAAATGACTCATTGATTAATTTTTTGTGACATATTTTAAAGGATGCATGAACAAATACATCTCGCTGTTTTGGATTAGTTGTTATCATTACCACAAATCACATTGACTTACTTATCTACAATATGATTTAGTACCTTGCAAACTGAACAAAAATTGGAAATTGATGAATATTCATTTGCATTTCTGCTTTTGGTGAGTATTTAATGTTGATGCTGAGATCTTTTAATGCTGTTCCTTGGTTCTTGTACTATATAAACATATATTGACAGATGCTTATTCTCTATGACCATTTAATGGCATTATTCATCTGACATTTTATCATCATTGGTTGTTCAGCCCCCTCCTGAGTGCTGGCCACACACACTCCTCCCTGGGGCTCCATACCTGTCCATTTGCTTCCTTTCTGTTGTGATAAAGGCGCTTTATTGGCGCCAACCCAACACAGACTGACACCAGAGGAACGGGCAAAATAAACAAAAAGTCTTTATTTTCTTTAGCCATGGAACACGTCTTCCCCGTGTCCCACTGGCCCTACACAGTCCCGAAACACAAATAAAACACCCTAAATCACCTCTTCTTTCCTCCACTCCTCCCAGGGCAGCTTCGTCCTCCTCCTCCCAACTCTGGCACCTGAGTAGAAGCTGCAGGCTCCCTTAATAGCCCACCTGGAATTGCTTAAGGTTGTAATTAACCTCTATTAGGCTGTACTTTTGGGTGTGGCTGCATTGCTGCCCACATGGGCTCAGGAAGCCTTGCAGCTCCCCCTGGCAGTGGCCATGGAGCCCAACCAGGATGAGCTCCGGGTGTTTCATATTACCGGCCCAGATGCAACCCAGGGGAGCTGCCACCAAGTGTTCCAGGGGATGTAGCATACATCCCATGGCTGCTCCCCCAGATCCAGTGTCAAAGGGGCATCCGCCACACTGTGCACTGGCTCTCTCTTGCACTCCTGCCTCTCTTACTCTCCCTTTAATATCTGCTCTCTTTTATTTTAGTTCCTTTTTCTCTCGCACTCGTGCTTCCCTTTTTAAATAAGGATATCAGGGAGGCTAAAAGACAGTTGGAGAGGAATATAGCAGATAAGGCGAAAGAAGACCCCAAGAGATTCTTTCAGTATTTTAGTAGTAAAAGAACAGTCAAGGAGGAGGTCAAGTTCATCAGGAATAGTAATTGGGAATTAAAAGATACAGACAATGAAATAGCAGATGCCCTAAACTTACATTTTTCGGAGGTGTTTACAAGTGAGCGAGTGGATAACCTCCCAGAGGTAAACGCAACTACTAAGGAGGTACTGAAGGATTTGGAAATTGAAGAGGGAGAAGTGCTCCTCAGATTAAATAAGCTGAAATCAAACAGATCACCAGGCCCAGATAATATTTATCCTCGTGTTCTTAAGGAGGCTAGTGAGTACATATATAAACCCTTGACACATATTTTTAGGAAGTCACTGAGCACTGGAGAGATTCCGAAGGACTGGAAAATGGCAAATATCATTCCATTATATAAAAAGGGTGACAGGGCAGATCCAAGCAACTATAGGCCAGTAAGCTTAACATGCATCACAGGAAAATTAATGGAAGGAATTATTAAGGATAAGATTGAGCAACACATGGCAAGGACAGGAGTTATTCTGACCAGTCAGCATGGGTTCAGAAGAGGGAGGTCGTGCTTTACTAACATGTTGGAATTCTATGAGGTTGCAACAAAAGCATACGATCAAAGTGGAGCATATGATGTTATTTATCTGGACTTTCAGAAAGCATTTGATAAGGTGCCACATGAGAGGTTGGGCATCAAGTTAAAAGAAGTGGGAGTTCAGGGTGATGTTTTTAGATGGGTACAGAATTGGCTCAGACACAGGAAGCAGAGGATGATGGTGCGAGGAACCTCATCAGAACTGGCCGATGTTAAGAGTGGTGTTCCACAGGGGTCAGTGCTAGGGCCACTGCTATTTTTAATATATATAAATGATTTAGATAGGAATACAAGTAACAAGCTGGTTAAGTTTGCAGATGATACCAAGATAGGTGGATTAGCAGATAATTTGGAATCTGTTATATCATTACAGAAGGACTTGGATAGCATACAGGCTTGGGCAGATTTGTGGCAGATGAAATTTAATGTCAGTAAATGTAAAGTATTACACATAGGAAGTAAAAATATTGGGTTTGAATACACAATGGGCGGTCGGAAAATTGAGAGTACACCTTATGAGAAGGATTTAGGAGTCATAGTGGATTCTAAGCTATCAACTTACCGACAGTGTTCAGAAGCCATTAAGAAGGCTAACAGAATGTTAGGATATATAGCACGATGTGTGGAGTACAAGTCCAAGGAGGTTATGCTCAACCTTTATAATGCACTGGTTAAGCCTCATCTTGAGTACTGTGTGCAGTTTTGGTCTCCAGGCTACAAAAAGGACATAGCAGCACTAGAAAAGGTCCAGAGAAGAGCGACTAGGCTGATTCCATGACAACAGGGGTTGAATTATGAGGAAAGATTAAAAGAGCTGAGCCTTTACAGTTTAAGCAAAAGAAGATTAAGAGGTGACATGATTGAAGTGTTTAAAATTATGAAGGGAATTAGTGCAGTGGATCGAGACTTGTATTTTAAAATGAGTTCATCAAGAACACGGGGACACAGTTGGAAACTTGTTAAGGGTAAATTTCGCACAAACATTAGGAAGTTTTTCTTTACACAAAGAACGATAGACACTTGGAATAAGCTACCAAGTAGTGTGGTAGACAGTAAGACGTTAGGGACTTTCAAAACTCGACTTGATGTTTTCTTGGAGGAAACAAGTGGATAGGACTGGCGAGCTTTGTTGGGCTGAATGGCCTGTTCTCGTCTGGAATGTTCTAATGTTCTAATGTTCTAAAAAATGAAGGGATGTGGCACAGCCGCGGCAATCAGCAGCTCCGGGTGTCAATTAGGGGTGTGGGCGATCTTGCACCTGTGCGCTAATTGGAAGGCCATCCACTCCCGCATTGCACATGGTAACCACTCTCACCATGCCCCCACCTGAAGACGCGAGTCTGGTAATTTATTTAAAATGCCATTCAGCCGTGGACCTCACTTTACTACAGAGGTTTATTGGAGTCCATCTTTTCCTCAGTCACCATCCAATGCTGCTGCAATCAGATCTTCAACAACTCCTTTCATGCAACCCTGATGTTTTTTTTGCTGTTGCATCAAATGACCTCACAATCAAACCTCCAGCTCCATCACAAACTGTTCACTTGTGGTCAGGGGTAGCACCACCTGCACCCAGGTCCCCAAATTCTGTGAGCTGATCTAACCCATGATCCTTCCCGAGATCACAGAAGGCCACCTATTCAGTTACTCACTCACTCAAACCCACACTCACTCATATATGCACTCACACACCCAAACAATTTCTTAGATGGCTCCATGCCTTATGACATCATCATCATCTCTCTCTCTCTCTGTAGGCTACATACACTTCTAAACTAGGTAGTTTGCAAGTCCACACTTATTTAGTTGCTATGCAGTGATGTGTTGAGGTCTAATGAAATTATTATGGTTTTATCTGTTAGCCCCAAAGTACAGTATGTGGCTTCCTGGTCATGAATCGTGAATATTAATATTCAAATTTTTACCACTCACATGCAGCTACTTCTCATCTCACTGACGGCATTTTCTTTTGTCTGGAGAGCCACGAGGTAAGATTGACTCTGAACTGAATCTAGCTGGTTTTATAAGGGATGGACCAATGGACATAAAACAACTATGCATAGCCTTCTGTTATCCCCAAGCAAATGCAGGAATGGATCAAATCATTCACAACCTTGTCTTCACTCAGTGTGACCATCAGATCAAAGTTATGCTTGTGTAGTACTTCACCATTATCTGTAAAGGCAAAGAGGTTAGTGGCCAGAACACATACTAGCTAAGCGGTTAGTAAAAGCTTAGTGGTTTTTAGAGACTTTCAGAAATAACTATCAGAAATCTTCTGCTCTGATGTTCATGCTGATGGATTCAAGACATAAGCATCTAGTCTTTAAACTCTGTGATTCCTAGAGGTGGATAGCTAGAGGAATCCTAACAGATGACAAGGTTCACACTGATCAGTTTAAAATAGGAGAAAAAGAGAAAAATTATGGATGGCTTTAAAGAGAATTTTGCTTTCCAGCAGGCAGAAGTTGAATGCCATGAGATTCATTTTAGCAGCAGCTTACAAAGAGACATTGTATTTAAGTGAAAATATGAGGAAAGAACAATTTAAAAGCTAAACACAAACATTTTCCTGTATTAAGGTAGAAGTTGTGCATGGAGAGTGTAAACAGTTTAATGGAAGTATTTATAAGATCTAGTATTCAGGCCACGGATGGACATACCATCTAGGTACAACACAACCCCCAGGATGTTTTGTAAGGCAGCAGATGCTACTTTGTGAAAACATAACAGTACTCTTTATATCCAAAAATGCCCATGTAAGTCACAAGCATTTCCTGCTGTCAGAAGGATGACTATCTGTATTTACCACTGCAATAAGCACAACATAGGAAAGAACCAGAGCAAGGAGTGTTAGCGTTTATCTTGCAGACAAATAGTATTATAGAAAGAGAAATAAAAAGAGAAGAATAAGGAGACAGAGGTATCCTTAAGGTAAAGAGAAAAACAAAATGTGATGAGAAACATAAAGGATTATGTTAAAACACAGTATTCTGTAAAGAGGAAGACAGAAAGACCAATAAAATAAAGATTAAGAATAAAGTTAAGAATTTTGATAAGAATCAAAATTCAAAGTAGAAAAGAGATTGCTGTTATTTTGCAAGCTCAAGAAGGATTTGAAAATTATACCAAAGCTGAGATACTGACCCACCATCTTTTATAGGTAGTCCTGATGACAACAACAACAACAACATTTATTTATATAGCACATTTTCATACAAAAAAATGTAGCTCAAAGTGCTTTACATAATGAAGAATGGAAAAATAAGAGACACAGTAAGAAAATAAAATAAGTCAACATTAATTAACATAGTATAAGTGTAAGGTCCAATGGCCAGGGGGGACAGAAAAAACAAAAAAAAAACTCCAGACGGCCGGAGAAAAAAAATAAAATCTGCAGGGATTCCAGGCCATGAGACCGCCCAGTTCCCTCTGGGCAATCTACCTAACATAAATGAAACAGTCCTCTTTGTATTTATGGTTTTCACGGAAGGACTTGATGATGATGATGATGATCACGTGGACTTCTGGCTTTTAGTCCATCAATGCTGGGACATCATGGTGCTTTGAGTAAGTTGGTGGTGTATGTCATGACAGTATGTCATGTGACCTGAATATCAGGTGATCAATAGTGGACATAGGAACTGTAAACAATATGACACTGACCATGCAAAGAATAGAACATAAAATGTCATCACAAGAATAATGATAGAATAATACATTTTTACAAATATTATCAAAACCAAATGCTCAGGCTAATGAAAAAGGCATCCTCACAATGGAGAATTCATAGTAGATAAGCAAGCCTCCTGATTTCTTCTTTGATAAGACTAGGTATGAACCTGCAGGCTAGTGTCCATATGGCATAATACAATATGTGACAAAATGTACAGTCTAACCATAAACTGTTGGTTGTAATGTATCCTGTCCCTTAAAACCAGGGTCTGCTTTAGGTACTGGCCTAGGGGTGAGATGCACAAAACGATTGCACATGATGGCAAGAGCATCAATCTCCAAGGAAGCCCCCCACTCATTGGTTTCGTCGAGTTTGTCGATCTCCAAGGGGTGACCGGCCCCCCTTCACCTTCATCAATTTCAGGATTTGACCATGAATCTAAAAGAGGAACTTTATTACTCTATTTTGGATGTCTCTTTTTGGGCGTCTGCAGCCAAGTCTGCCTGCGGGAGCAATGTACCTTTAAGTTTTACTTATAAGCAAAATGTTCTTGTAACTTTTCCTTTGGACATCTTGTAAATCACTTTGAACTACATCCTGTGTATGAAAATGCGGTATAGAAATATGTAAATGTTGTTGTTACGTGTACTTAGGAAAAGGAAACTAGAAGATTACTGAGCCCATATAGTCAAGTACTGAAAATCCCCTAAAGACATCTAGATTGGAAATTTTGTTTGAGAATTAGAAAGGAATGAAATGGAAAAGCAAAGATGAAATATGGTTCTATTTTTGGACCAGACAACATGAGATCTATGCACTTCAATTGTGGTTTTGCTGTAGCCTCATGGTAGAGGGATGAAGGGTCACATATGAAAAAAAACAACAAAACAAAATTGCAAGCGTCCCAGCTAAGAACGGAAACATTTTCAAACATGTTGATAATTGAGTGTTCTGGAATTTAATAAATGGATAATTATAGGTCCTGGGTGCAGTAAATGCCTATGATATTGAAGATCTGCAAACCAGGAAACAGTTATTTATTTATGCTGTTTTTACACTGCTGACTGGTGGCTTTGGCAGTTCTCTTATGGCATTATTGGCTGCACTCTTTATCCCTTTACCAGAAAGAAACATCTGTTATACTAAAAATGCCAACTCAATATAAAAAAGCACCATGTGGAACCTTTAAGGATATGCTTAAGCATCTTCAAGCAGTAAAGCAGAGGTGGTTTTGGTGTCAGCTTCAGAGATAATTTCAACAGCTGATTTTAAACTGAGGTTTTCCGGCTTTAATACCATTGCTCTCTTGTACTTGGCTTGTTTTAAATTCTCTCAATAATCAAGTTATATACCATCTTATTCCACAAAATGCCAGATTTAGTTCAGTGGGCCAGGTCTCAATTACACATGATAAGCCGAAGTTTAAATTCTACAGGCATTTGCGAGCATTAGCAAAAGATCAGTCTTTTAAGCAGGATGCTGCTTAAGGCCAATATGTGCATTTCTAATGTGGTTAAGGCAGCTTCCCAGGTTTCTGCCTAGCCAAACATGCTGAAAATGTGCTGACATCAATGTCCAATTAGTACAACAACAGGGCCTACTTGCAATTCTCACTTTGTACTTTCAGATCAAATGTTGTGAATTAAGTCTTAAAACTTTGTTTCCGTCTATTCCACTGAATAAGAAGGTTGCCTGGGAGAGCTAGGAGGGGTACAGTAATGGGAAGTTAAGACGCTATGGTTTCAAAATGTGGCATAACACCCTGTTGTTTCTGTAACATTCATTTTGGCCTTGAAATAAAAATTTATTGACAATCGTTTGAGGTCACTGTACAGATTTAAGTGACTATGTAAAGGTCTAAAAATGTTTTTTTTCTAAGAATGTAATTTAATAAATTGTACAGGGGTGTGCCCTCTATATTAGAAATAGGATAGCATGACACATAAATTCCCCTACTAACCACTGAACTAAACCAAATTTCCTCTAAAAGATCCTAAATGGACCCTTTAAATTGAGTACTACTACTATAGTGATTCTTCTAGATTTTAAAATTAAACAAAAATGTTCTTTACGTTAACAGGACAATATGGCACAGTAATGACATTTTACAATATGACCTATTAACTGATCTTGATTGTTTTAACAGTTTTATCCAATATATATAAGTTTATCCCATATTGATACTATGCCCACCACTTTTGACATATGCGATATCCTTCTATGTAGTTTTTTATGTTAGCTGAGTTTACCATGGTAAATATTCTCAGACCAGTAACGGTGCCATGCACAATAATATGCAGTGAATACACTTGACTTGAGCATTCATAGTTTTCATATTCTTTCTCTGCACATTTTGCATTTGTTTGCTCAGAGGTTGATGTGCTTGCTGCTTCCTGAGCAGCTCTTCTTTTCTCCGTCCTAGCAGCCCACTGCTTCTATTCTTTCATCGGCATCTTTTCACATTAAAACTGATTAAGTCAGTGTTTGTGTTGCAATTACTTAGTACATTTTTTTAAATTTTTCACTTAAGCTGGCACTTAAGTCTTCAATCTGCCTCAAGAATGATTTAAGATATAAAGAGGCAGGGGAAGTGTTGGTAAAGGTGGTAGAGATGACAACGGTGCACTGTCGAGAGTTGATTCAACAATACAATAAAATTTAAATAAAAAGAGGAATAACCTTGGAGGTCAATCATCACCCCGAATGTGGATAGTAGACGTCATGTAGTATATGTGTACCAAATTTCAGGTTAATAGGTCAAACGGTTTGCGAGCTACAGGTGATTCAAAATCCTGGACAGACAAACGAACAGCCAAGGTAGCGTATTATATAGAACGATATTCACTCTTCAAGTCCCTCCTTGGCATTTTTTATTATTTATATTTACTATCCTTGTATTGCTCAATCTCTGTATTCCATCCAACCATCCATTATCCAACCCCCTACATCCTAACCACAGGGTCACGGGGGTCTGCTGGAGCCAATCCCAGCCAACACAGGGCGCAAGGATGGATTTCTTTATGGATCTGACATTGCGTGCAGGAGCAATACCATGCTGGAACAGAAAGGGCTTTACTCAACCTGTTACCACGAAGTTGAGAGCACACAATTTTTCAAAATGTCCTTGTATGGACATGTATTAACAGTACCAGCGCCCGACCCAAACCCTGAAAACAGCCCGAGACTATTATCCCTCCTTCACTAAACTTTACAATAGACACTATTCAGTCTGGAAGGTGTTTTTCTCCTGTCATCCACTGCAGTAGTGCATCCAATGCTTGGAATTATGCATAATGATATTAGGCTTGTGTGCAGCTGTTTGGCCATGGAAACCCATTCCATGATGCTCCCGACACAGTTCTTCTGCCAATGTTGCTTCCACAGTTTGGAACTCTGTTGTGAGTGATACATAACAGGATAGTCAATTCTTACACGAAGGCCACACTTGGCGAGTTTGCATGGTCTATAACTTCATTGGTGTTCTGTTGTTGGTCCTGGACGCTTCCATGTCACAAAAATAGTACTTAGAGATGAGATGACCAGAGGAAATCTGGCGGAACAGAGCTTTCATGCACTTGAGGAAAAGTTTGGATTCTATGACAGTGCCACATGTAAAGTCACTGAGCTCTACAGTAAGACCCACTGCATGGCTATGTGTAGGCACCTGTTAACAATGGGTGTGGCTGAAAATCAACATACTTTTGACCATATAGTGAACATTTACTGTGCTTTTACAGACTCAATAGGTGCTGAATTTGCTAGATTTTTCTGTTTACTCATTAAAGTGCCCTCTCTTCATCAAAAGAGAAAGATTTGCACACTGTCAGGAAAGGTAAACCTGATGTGTAAGAATTGGACTTTAGGAGCCAGCTACCATGAACTGTACTTTGAAAAGCATGTTTTTAAAGAAATCAGTGGAAAAGAAAGAGACTGGCACTCTGCCAGAAAATGTTTCCCCAGGATCTCAGAGGTGAAGAAACCTATCATTTTCCAGAGTGCATCTACTTAGAGGGAGAGAAAAAGTGAGAGAGATTGAAAGAGATCATTGGGGATCCTAGAGTTAGGTAGAAAACCTCCAAGATGCAGAGAGCTCGTAGTCCCAAGTGGTAATGGACTACATTTTGCTGTTGCTTTAATAAAGTAGGCAGCATAGAGGCTACTACAAAGACCTAGTGGTTTAAGGGCTTCTAGGAGCTTGGGAGTGCATGGCCACAAGAGGGTATTAGGAGAAGCTGAAGCCCTTGGTCTTTGTAGATGAGGAATGGGAACCTCTGCCTCAAAAATGTATGGGTTTTGTCAAAAAGTCCATGGTTTTAAAAACTGCCTCGGTCCATCAGGACAAATGAGTCTAGATACAGGAGGAATGGTGAGGTTGGAGCTCAATGGCAAAAGGAATAGGGCCCAGTGACATGGAAAGTTAGGTCAGAGTGCTTAAGTGTGTTGCCTAGGAGGTGGAAACATTGGCAAGCATGATGGTTTGGCTCAGAAGAAAATTAGGGACTTGTTTCTCTCTCTCTCTCTCTGTGTTTTCCATTATACTTCCCCTATGGTATTTTAGTATTTTAAAATAAACACAACCTTCTGATATTCCTGGAACTCTTGACTTAATTCTGGGTGTGAAGAGATGCCCTGTCCAGTTCCAAAACTACAAAGACTCACTTGCATTCATTTTGTGACTGCATTCTTTCATTGAAACTTTTATTTGAATGCCGACTGGTCTACTGTAAGTGAATGTGCTCACTTTGCTACACACATTCATATAAACTTTTTCACTTTTGACCTACGTGATGCTGATCAAGGTGCCAATTTATTAGTGTTGTCACTGCTGTGACTGAACAGTAAATGAATGTGCAAAAGTATATGCTGTACCAATGCATAAGCATCAATGATTATATATACAGAAACCATTGCATTCATTTGAAGGTAATACTTTTCAGAACAGTAACTGTGAAATAATGTCTGTGTCAGGCTTTCCCATGATTAAAGCACACTTAAACACAGACCCATTACTCAAGGATTTTGGAATTCTGCAATTACTCAGTTTAGACTGATAATTATGAGTTGTGGAAGTTTAACCTTTTACATAATCTAAGAAGCTACAAATGCTGTTTATAAAGCCGCAATGAAAATTAAAAAGTACAGGTCCCTTTTGGGCATGTATTTTATATAAAAAGCTGCACTTATCATTTCATGCAGTATAACTATATAATTTAGCTTCAAATAATCTATTAACTCTACATGGTACATCTGAGGAGAAAGAAAAAATAAATAAATGTGAACAAGTAAATGAGAACACTGGCCATTAAAACAGGGTCCTAAAGAATTATGCATGTCATATGGTAGGTTCCTTTGTAGATGAATGTTCTCTAAAAAAAAAAAAAAAATGATTTTATAACAAAAGAAGATACACGTCTTATTAGTCAAAAGACCAATGTGTGGTCCCCAAGTCAAATTAAGGCCAAAAAGCCCATTATGCATCTCTATGATATAAGGCATGTTTAGCTTAATATAAACTAAACACCAACACAAATTAATATAACAAAACTGATATATACTGCATGGTACACTTTATGCAGTAAATTGGTAAATTTAAGCAGCTATAGATATATTTCCTGATGTTATTTTCTATACGGACCTTGCACATTCTCCTCCTGTCTGCACAGGCTTTGTTGTGAACACAGGCAGAGTGTCCACTAAACTTGCGAGAATACTGTATATTGACCAGGAAATGTGTTTTTTGTGTTTCTTCAATCCAAAAATAGGACTGGAAACTGCAGTTTTTCATAGTCACGGTAAGAAGACGTCATGCACAACGGCATTCGGTCATGTGATGGCAACCACAAATATTACAATTAACAGCAGCATTGCCTTGGCCATTGAAAAACATAAACACAATGATCAGAACAAAATGTACTGATCAAAACAAGAACAAACAAAAATGACCTTGTCGGAAAATTAATGGTGAAGAGAATAATTCTAACCAAAAATAAAAACCTACATTATAGGAAGAAAAACATAACAATCAGTGCAGTTTTATCCCAGATACGTGTATTATGCCCAAAACATGTCAGTACGAGTGAGTGTGCCCTGCACTGAACTGGTATTCCATCCATAAATGGTTCCTCTCTGGCAAGCAGTGTTTCTGGGAACAATGATTTGAGCAACTGCTAACTGAAATGAAGCATTGCATTAGTCAATTCTTCTTGAACTGAATGTTTGTATTCTGCATCTTTCCTAATTAGACAAAACAGATCTTATATAGTGCACTAATGAAAAATGACAGCTTTTACAGTTGACATCATTGTTTTTCTATGTTCAGAGTTTCTTTCAGATAACACAAGTTTAAAGGCAAGCAGTTCTTACACACTGTATTGCCACACTGACATAGTGATATAATGACAAAATAAGAAAAATATAATTTAATTTTAATAATAGGTACAACTAAGTATATTCAGAAAATGACTGAAAATAAATTTATGCTTCCAAATAATATGCCCTTAAGTCAACATCAAAGTGGAAAATAATATTGGTGCCAACGTTGAACTGTTAACACCATAATATCTATTGTCAGGCAGGCAGGACTGAAAGTGCACATTTTGCAAATACTGGAAGACAATTTGTTAAGTCTGTGATAAACCATCATAATTTTTATGTAATTTTAACTGAATACTGCATTCACTCTTGCCAAAACTTAGTAATTCCTAGTAACAGGAAAGCTGAGGGTGGCGCAGTGGTAGTGCTGCAGCCTCGCAGTTAGGAGACCCAGGTTTGCTTCCCGGGTCCTCCCTGCGTGGAGTTTGCATGTTCTCCCCGTGTCTGCGTGGGTTTCCTCCAGACGCTCCGGTTTCCTCCCACAGTCCAAAGACATGCAGGTTAGGTGGGTTGGCGATTCTAAATTGGCCCTAGTGTGTGCTTGGTGTGTGGGTGTGTTTGTGTGGGTCCTGTGGTGGGTTGGCACCCTGCCCGGGATTGGATTCCTGCCTTGTGCCCTGTGTTGGCTGGGATTGGCTCCAGCAGACCCCCGTGACCCTGTGTTTGGATTCAACGGTTTGGAAGATGGATGGAGGAAAGCTGAATATCATTAACAGATGAGTTATTAATGTTGGACTGATTTGTTTTTTTTTTTTTTAATTAAGAGAGACTGTAGTTGCAAGGTACATTTAAAATAATTTTACAATTTTTAAGACTATTTGTGTCTATTTTTTATATAAGGATTTGACAATGAAGGATCTACAGTATTACTTTCCATATCTGAGATAGTCAGACTATTTAACACTCCTATTTGCAGCAGCATGAATTAGTTTCTGTGTTTTGATGGTATGAATCTTTATTTGTGACCACTCATATGTAACATCTTTCATTTTTATGTTTATGTCACAGTTGCACCATTTTGAATTATTGTTTTTTTATTTTTCTGAGGGTGCCAGCATTTTGTTTTTTTTTTTTCTTTTAAGACTGCAGTTGTTATGTCAGTTATGAAAATATACTGACCATACTGGTTTATTGACTATGGGTTAGTGAGTTCTGTTAGGATGTTAAAAGCAGTTAACCAAGAGTTTAAAGAAAAAGGGTCAAAACAAGAATACCAAAAAACTAGACTTTATAATAGCAGTTTTTTTAACTGACTATATCTATTTGAAGAAATGCTATTATTCAAAATCGCAAATACAGTGGGTCCTCGGGTTATAACGTTTCGACATACAACGTTTCGAGTTTACAACGCTCACTCCCATAAAAACTTAAAAAAATTGAGACATGAGAAGGAATAAAGGTAAGGATTTTTTTACACTAATTTTTTCTGTTACTACAGTACAGTGTACAGTACAGTATATTTATGTCCTTTTCCTTTTTCTGAGTTTTAGATTTTGTGTTTTTATGTTCTAGATTATGATTTTGCAAATGTGTTAAGATAGGTAAGTTACTTAGGCTAGAGTGTGTTTCGACTTACACCAAAATTCGGGTTACATGACTGTTGTAGGAACGGAACTGTGTCGTAACCCAAGGACCCCCTGTATGAGATGATCTGTGGCTCCGAAAACAACACTTGAAAGAACACTGATGTTTATGCATTCAAAACTTGGAAAATCTTAATGACTGAAAGACGAGCTGTCAATACGAAAAACAAAACTTGAAAATTCTTAACTATAAAGATGTAAAAAGTCTAATCAAAAATGTATTTTAATGTGAAAATACGCTACCATAAAATTCAATATTTGGAAAATGTATTTTTCTCAGAACATGATTTGCTCAAAAATGTAATTTACTCAAAAGATATTCACTCCTCAGGGGTCACACTGAAGAATCTGAAATCTAGAACCAAAGGACTCCTGTTGTTCTACTCAAATTTATAAGCCAGCCTTTGTGACAAAGGTTATTGAGGAGGTCCTTAGCCACCATGACCTGCCCCCAGCAACTCATTAACTGAATACAGAGAATGAAAAATCAATGTGTGATGCCCTAAACATTTTGTAGAAGAAAACTGAAAAACTTCCTCAGGTAAGAATATGAAAAGGAAACACATGAAAATAAAGTTCAACAAGCCATCTTTCAAAATATTGATATTAATAAACTAACAAGATTTATCAAAAACTAAAGAAAATTAAAAAAGCTATAAACATTGCCTGTCATGTGATACAGATATCATTTAGGATGGCAGCACAACTATTTGTTATGCAAGCATGGGATCAACTTTATAAATGAAATCTAAACAAATTAATTAATTTATGTTATTTAAGGGTAAGAAAAACCTATTAAAATAATTCTTGGGGTTCAGAGCGTTGTTTGATTATTAGATATAATTTCTGTCCTTGCCCATCAACCCCTTCTACTCCCAGTCCTATTCCAACATTAATAAAAGAAAATTAGCCAGAGTTCCCTCCCTGGGTGCTGATTACATTCATCTCCTATTGCTTTCTTTCCTCATTACATTCATCTTCTATTGCTTTCTTTCCTTTATATTATGGTTAATGGTATATGGTTGTTTCTACTTATCTCTAAGGATACCCCATTGTTTAGGATATTTAGTCTTCTTTGGTCATTTTTATCTACTTCTCAGAATCACAATTTTGTATTTCCTATTTAAATTTGGTAACTTAGTTCTAGATCTAATTTATTTCTCCAGCTCATTAATTTCTTTAATGTCCTAACCTGTCTTACTATATTAATCCATTGACATTTGTTTAGTTCATTAGACTTCTATTTTTTTTTTCAAGTGTATTATTGATTTAATTTTTCATTTGAGTTATTGATTTCATTATTGCTGATTTGATTTTGCTTGAAAAAATGCATTCATTTGTAGCACTTTATTGTGGCTGTTTTGAGTTGGGAGATTTTTTTTTTCAATGGACAGATCCATTTTTGGCTTAAGGGGAAGCTGATAGATCAACAACAATTTGAAGATCCTTGGGTGTGGGTTATTTTAGACATCTAAAGTACAGTATGTCAATAGCTAAGTAGAGTCATTCTTCTCTTTTCTGTACTGGTGGGCTATTTATCAGATCACTCTAGGAAGCCTAACTACAAACTCAAATTGTAGGCTTTTTGCCTACAAAGGTCCAAAAATTTGGCTAAGGCTCTTAAAGTTAAAAAATAACCAGAAGTTTACAAAAAATGAGAAGATTAAAACAGTGAAATTTCTGCAATAAACTGTTCCTTTGTTTTTGATTATTTATTAAAATGTTTGCACAAAAAAGCAAGCGCAAGAATAGTTTTTGCCTTAGAAAGCATAAGAGTAAAGCACCAAATCCAAATATTCACAAAATCAATTAACAGCACCTTAAACAAATGCAGTGTTCAAAGCTCATACAGCCCAAACATGAAAACTAAAGAAAAATGGAATCAAAACCAAGGCACAATGCTGAAACTGCAATGAGCACTGCAGGTTCTCTTTTCATATGACTGGGACAATCCCCCTGCTGCATCATCAAGTGGCCCGACCTCCAAGGGTTTCACAAACAGGAGGCAGAGCAGATAACACACAAATGTAAGACATTTAACATAATTCAAAATGTAAAAATAAATAAATAACGCCATATTTATACACATTACAATATTACATGAATACAAAGACAAAACAAAACCAAAAGCAGAATTAATAACTTATGAAAAACGGCATTACAATAATAAAAAAAGATTAAATAAACTTTAGCCAGATTAAAAACCCTTGCTTTACCATAACTCCAGTGTTTTGTTCAAAAAAGACTTACAAATTTTCTTAGCAACACCTCTTCCTTATCAAGCTAGCTGTCATTATTTCCATACTTCAATTCCCTTAATTTAAAAGAGGCAAAAATCTATTGGTCTTCCTTTACTATGATTAATTTTTTATTAAGTAACATTTACATCTCAGATCAAATTTCCATCCTTCTGCTCATAAGTCACTTCTGTCATCTAAAGTGATTACAAAAATTAATTTACTGCTTACATATGTTAATTTCTTTCAGTACTGCTGACCTTAAATACACCTAGTTCTTCAATTTTATAAACTTTAAATACAGAACCCATTTTTAAACATAAAACTATTTCTTCTTTTGTAAAAACCTGCTTGAAATATCTTTTTAATTTGCTATTTCTATGTCCTTCTTGTTTATTGAATGTCTAGTGATGGTGCACACTGTTAATGATTCGGTTGTTCAGTAGGACAAACAGGATGTCCCAGTAAACAACAGTTGTAGTAAGCGGCATTGATTTAGTTTTCCTTTAAGGAGCAGGTAAAAGACTAGGCCATCAAACAAAACATTTGCTATTCTTACAGCATATTACAAGAATAAAGCCAGATTCATAATCAAAAAGTTAAACACAAATCAAATAATTAGTTCCCTGTAGTGTTCAAGAGCTACATCTCTCACAAAAGTCTTTCCTTTGTTAATCAGTTCTTCACAGTGCTTGCCAGCTTCTGTTAAAATGCAACTGTGCCAATGTCACGCACCACTCTAGAGCAAGAGATGTTTCCCGGTAACTTCAGCAAACACAAAATGGCAGTGCCCATTGCAAAACATAGAGAATGGTAAAAAAAAATCTACAAGAAATAAAAATGAATAGTATATCAGTATCGAAACCAAATATTACTCAGCATGTTTTGATTGGTTGAGTATGAGGCAGTAAAAGCATTTTATTATAGTTTGCATCAGTTGTCTACTTTGTGCTTAAGTTGATACATCCATCCATCCAGTATCCAACCCACTACATCCTAACCACAGGGTCATGGGGGTCTGCTGGAGCCAATCCCAGCCAATAGAGGGCGCAAGGCAGGAATCAAACCCTGAGAGGGCGCCAGCCCACCGCAGGGCACACACACAACCACACACCAAGCACATACTAGGGACAATTTAGAATCGCCAATGCACCTAACCTGTATGTCTTTGGACTGTGGGAGGAAACCGGAGTACCCAGAGGAAACCCACGCAGACACGGGGAGAACATGCAAACTCCACGCAGGGAGGACCCGGGAAGCAAACCCAGGTCTCCTTACTGCAAGGCAGCAGCGCTACTCACTGCGCCACCGTGCCGCCCCTAAGTTGATACAATGCTTTTAAATAAACAATTATTTTCTAGACATGAGCATTAAAAGAGTAATTTGTAATTTTTGATGTAGAATTTCTTTGTAACACTAACCATTACTAATACCCCAAAAATTGAGATCCATTACTCAGTGTTTTAATTTTGCATTTCTCTGAAATGACAATTTTCCAAGCTACCCAAGTAACACCAACAATCCTATCAATGTGCCCTGCCATTTGCTAGTGTGTTAGAAAAATAAAAGAATTTTGGCAGTACTACTCTACCACATCTTATTTAGTTAATCTCCTTAATACTTACAGGAAACAAGAAAAAAAAAAAGTATTTTAGTATTCATCAATTAGAAATGACATACTTGCAGCCATGCAGTGGTGAAGGATTTTGTCAGGCATTTCAAAATGTAAACAACATAAAATATAACTATTATATAAAAACCAAAGTAATTTGAGAAAAAAAAAATATAATGACATTTCATTTATAAAGAGTCTTGCGGCCACTGGAAGGAATGATATCAAAAATTGTTTGCATATTAAGTGAGTTTATACACCCATACTATACAATTTTGAACAAGAAAGTAATATAATCTTGAACATCAAGTACAACAATAAATTATACAAATTATTTTTTTTTTGCATTTTGATTTTAAGTTAGCGTTATTGTGAGGCTCTACTGGAGAGCCCTAAGTGAATGAAGTATAGTTTAGAAGGTCTGGTATTGAAATAGGACTGGTCAAATGTTATAACTGGGCTGAATTCAAAAGAGAGTAAACAATCCACCACTGTAATTTGGATTTTCTTACTAAGTATATCCGGATGAGTTTTTTTATGAAACTCATGAAATGTTCTATTATGTTATGAAAACGTCCATCGAAAAGCTGTGAAACAATTTTCACTTTCTCATGTTTATGACTTACTAGCCATCCCCCGTGGCTCTGCCCGCATAGTAGTGAAACAGGACAGTGAGGAGGGCCCTGCCCAGCTCCCCATTCCTGATGTCATGCTTCCCCCTCAGCCCACAGCCTCTGTCTCGGATTAGTGCGATTACATCGCTCCTGCAAGCGAACTATGATTCTTAGTCGCAAAATCAACCGGAATGTTCATGCAAATTATAGAAAAAAAAACCCAATCTAAATCCTTTAAGTAGTTCTCTCGTGAAAAGAGAACAGACAGAGAGACGTTGGAGTTTATATACAGTATATAGAGATTATATCATAGCCCTCCTTTATTATTTTGCTATCAGTTGTAATTAAGGAACGTTTTTACCGAAATGTTACACTGTCACTCAAAGACCTGAAACTGTATGGTGCATATAACTCCATGGATCATACAAGTTGTTTTAAATAGTAATGAAACTAACATACCTGGTGAAAGTGAGTTAATAGGCTAATACTGAGCTAATTACTTCTATAAAATATTTACCAACATTATTACTACTTACGGCTGTCACTTACTACCATAGCTTAAGCACAGAACATATGGTAAATATTTGATAAGATACCCGTAAAAGGTTATGATAAAGAAAACAGTCTTACCATAGATGACTATAGACATAGACTGTGAGTAAGAACTTTGCATTTTAATTATGACTGGTATCTTCTATTTCTGATTTAAAAGAATTATGAATTTGTTATGTTAAAGTCATTTAGATTAAAAGATGAGGAACTGACTGACCTTTAAGTAGTTGCAAATATGAATCTCTTCTGAGTGTATCTTTAGATCTAAAAGTGACATTCAGTGCTATTAATTAAGTAGTCATGTACATTTTGTACATGTCATTGAATCAGTATCTTCAGTTCCGTATTTTACTGATTACTCAATAAACTTCTCGGGAGACTTAAAGTAAAAGCAGGTCTAATCTTTATAGACACACAACACAGATACCTCCTTCTGCTTATGATTTGCTTCAACAAAATTCCATATCCATACCTTTGTCTAAGCCTGCTTCATCCTGAGCAGGGTCACAGAGGACTGGAGGATATCCCAGCAACCACAATAGGACACAAGGCAGGAACAATCCCTGGACAGGGCACCAGTCCACCACAGGGAGGACCCACATGCACTCACACACCACAGCCAGTTTAGCTTTGCCAAAACCACCTAACCTGCAAGTCTTTAGATTGTGGCAGGAAACCCACACAGACAAAGGGAGGACTGGCAAATCCCACTCAAGGACAACCCAAGATGTGAATGCTAGTCTCCTTACTGTAAGGCAGCAGTGCTTTCACTGTGCTCCCCTTCAACAAAATAGTACATAGTAATATTTGCACCTTTATCTTACTTTATAGTAAAGTGGATAAGTTTGTGTTGGAGAAGTTATTTAAAACAGAATACAAACCATCTCACTTTGTACTGATTTCGAAGAAAGAAATATTTTTTCCTTCTCAAATGTAACATTTTAGAATGAAAAAGCACAGAGCTCAACTTTCCTTTTGGCATATGTTGTATTTTGCTTAATAGCAGAGCTGTATTTCTTGCCATGCTCAGCAGTACAATTAAGGTATTTTACGTTAGCTGAAGTTCACTTCTGCATTGTCAGGACGAAGGTCTGCAGACCAAGACTTGCCCTAGGAATCCTCTCTCTGGGATTTTACAACCAATTAAATAGCTTAGTAAACAGTGGCTACTCGAAACACATGCTGAGAGAATTTGGCCTGCAGAAAAGTGCTGCCAACTGTGAGGTATGCGAAAAACATAAATTAAATGAGTCCTTGCAGATGTAAGCTTATAATATACTTAACAGTTGCAACAGGCAAATAGTATGAAAAAATATTAAAATTCCAACTTTTAATCAGGCAAGAAAAATGTCTAATAAAATCACCTATATGTAAACGAATGAATTTTATTTAGATTGTGGTTTAGTCTTAAACAATGAAACAGTGCAAATTGCCCTCAGTTTACAATTTTTAAAGCTTGAAATAAAACTGCCTAGTAAAGTGTTTTTTTTTTTTTTGTCGGTAAGAAGTGTGCATTTGTCAGCAAAGAAAAAGTTAAATGTTTGCTGTTAAAGAAACTTCCCACTCTACAAATTATAATTGTGAAAAGATTTTTAGAAAAAGTCTATAAATATAATAATGACATGAAGCATCCCTTTGTATCACTAAATATTAAACCTAGCATGATTTAAAGGGTTAGAGCGCTGATTAGGTGAAATCAGAGTTTCAACTTAGAGTGTTTATTTAAGAAAGACGGGGCAACATGTAGGTATTTCAAGAAGGATGGGATCAAAAAATATACAGTTTAATAAAGTGTAAACAGCATTCTTTTTGGGTTGGTCTAAAATGAGTGTCTTCTCCCAGGCTTCTACTGTCTGAAACACAGTCTGCTTACTACCTCCAGACCTATTTTCTGGCCTCCTCCGTCTCTGCCAGGAGAGCTGTCATTTCCACTCCACTCTCAGTTTCCAGCTCCCTGACCGAGGTTAGTAAGGCCCCATGAAAGTACTGCCAGTATTATTCCAATTTCAAGATGAGGATAACACTGTTACAACTACATTTCCCAGAGCCCTTTGAGGAGATTGTAACTACGTGAGAACAGCAGAGTTGCTCTCTATTAGTAGGACGGGGAGCTGAGAAGCCAGACTCTAAATTCCCCCTCATACTTTCCTTTTTATATAAGGATATTTGCCAGGGAAGAGACCTGTGCTAAATCAAGAGTGGCACTGAATTTCACTGGACATTGATGCTTCACTAAGATCATGTGATCAGAGGCATGCATTAAGTATGCATTTTAGGCCACTCATTTCATATCTCTCTATCTTCTTCTTGCTCGGTCTGTGACTCGACAGCATCATCCACAGTGAGAGAGACCAGGGAATTGTTTTGGTTGTCCCAGTGACCAGTCCATCACTGCCAGGTAGAAAAATGCTCTTCTTTCAGAATTATGCCCTTAAAAATTATTGTGCTGATGAGTGAATGAAAAGAAATTCCTTCCAAATCATGGTTCTGGGTCAGGCAAAATAATAGTGATTCTTATTTTCACATAACATTCTCCAAACCAAAGCTGTGACAGAATGGGATATACAGTATATCCTTATTCCTAAGAGGCTGGCATATTACAGTTATCATGCC
Organism: Polypterus bichir lapradei; assembly: GCA_026402145.1. Taxonomy (NCBI): domain Eukaryota; kingdom Metazoa; phylum Chordata; class Cladistia; order Polypteriformes; family Polypteridae; genus Polypterus; species Polypterus bichir. The sequence continues at coordinate 88,429,926 of JANRMT010062791.1, read as the reverse complement.
AGTAGCAGCAAAAATACAGATTTTAAAAAAAGTTGTTATAATTGTCCTGTAGAGACTTAAATGAATAAATAGAATCCTTACTATTAAAGGAAAGGCCTTCCAATTTTCCACTCATATTCTTGGCCTCACCAGTAATTTCTTTAGCTTTCTGTTTTATCCTCTTGCTGTAGGTCCCTCAGTGAACCTTTGCGTCAACTTCTTTTTATTTATGAATTGTGTTTTTTTCTTGAGAGGGGTCACTTTTGGATAGTCAATCTCATAGACAAGGTATATGTTGAATCATAAACCAAAGCATCGTGCAGTTTACAAAATGTAACCTTTATTTGTGATTACTTGCCAACTCAGAAACCTGTGTTCTCAGTATTACTGTTAGATTTACATTGCAACAGAAATTAAACAAGTTTATCTAAAAAAAATGTTTTTTGGAACTATGCTCATTAGGCTAGCTAATGTAGTCTACAGTTCTTTACAATAATAATAAATAAAGCAGGAGAGTTACAAAAACAAAAATTGAAAAACTATAGAATAATAATTTATAAAAGCAGAAGAGTTACAAAAACAAAAGTGAAAAACTATAGAATAATAATTTATAAAATGTTTTTTCAGAAGGCAAATTTAGGAAGTAAATATCCAGCTTACTAAATAAATGCTATGGTAAAATGGAGAGGGAGCAGAGGAACACAAAACCTCCAGCCAGCAAGGGTTCTAGTGAAAATCAACCTTTACGGCTAGAGTGATCATTAGGAAGGTTTCTTTACTGAGCCCAAGCCAGGCCTGGTGCCACAGGAACCAAAAGGGGGCATCATCTCCTTACCTGAACTGGGCTGTTCCCTCAGTTTTGGACAAAAGATCTTTTGAAACTTTAACCTGCTAAGCTTGTGCTGCATGAATTCGTGCTAGATGTGCTCAGCCATGCAATTTGTTTCTTTCATTCCACTCTGTATTCCAGTGCTGCAGAAAGAAGTAAAAAACCTGCAGCTTTTGTAGTTTTGGAGCAGGCTTTTGAGGTAATTTCTTAAAGTTTGTGTATCAGTGCTTACTGGTGATTTTATTGTGTTTTTAAGAATTACTTATAAATGCTTTGAAATCACATTTTTTGTCTGCTGCATCCTAACTCACCAATTTGAGAACATCTCCACATATGATATACCTACTGTTCAACTCTTCTTGATGTCTAGTTCTGCAAGACATTAAGTTTTTGGGATTGCCCCTATATTTAGCCTTCTAAACCCAAATAATCCTGATTAATAGGCTGTTTTTGAACGATATTTTGTAATAAAGAGTAAACCAATAGGTGCCTTCAGTTGTGCATGCCACATCAGCCAAACCCAGGGGTTCACCCTTTAATGGGATTCGAGGCGTAAGTGTTACTCTTTTCTGGAGTGTTGTTTTTTATGCTATTTCAATGTTGCTGATCATGAATATAATAATATATATTCTATTTGATACTTTACTGTTGGTTGTAGCTCTCTAAAAACTACACATTTCAAACAATAGCATATTGTTACAGTATAGACTATTTCAAGGTCAGTGATTACAAATTTGATGTTGTTTTTTAATTGTTGATGCTTTACTAATCCCATCAGAGAGTGGAAAAAATGACATGTTTATTATAATCGGGAATATTTAGACTTTAAATATTTAAACTGAAGCACACATTTTAACATTTTAAACATCTGAAGCAGTTATTCATATTTAATGTTTCTGCCTCATGAAGTAAGTCATGACATTTCTTATGAATATCCCATGTTTTGCCTTTAAGTTTGTATCATTTGTATTGTAAGTGATTTCTGCTTCATTTCCCAATAGGCTGTACTTATTCTGTAAATACCATGTTTATTTTGCATTAACACTTGTAAATTCTGTAATGACATGATATGAAATGAAGAGAAGAGACTCTGCAGGGTTGAGCCATGTGTAACAAAGACGCACAAAGCTGTGGTAAACAATCTGGTAGGTTAGAATGAAATAGAAGATGGACAGCATTGTAAGAAGACCTGACAAAGATGACAGTTTACATGAGGAGGTTTATGGGGGTCTGCTGAGGCTGACAATAACAGTTAGACCAGGTCACCATCTGAAAAAAGCTATTACATGGTCCTTCTAAGGGCCATTAAGTGTTGCTTGTTTCTTTGCATCAGTCCTTATTCCAAAACAACTCCAAAATACAGAATCTGTTAAGATGTTTAACTGTTGAAGCAAGCCAAAGTTATTTCCATGTTTTGTTTTTTCTGAGGTTATTATTAGCACAATGAATTATCAACTAATTAAAGAATCTGTCTGATTTTATCATACTAAATTTTCGTAGTGAACATTTCTTTTTACTATATCATTTATTGAGGCTGCAAGTGAAAGTAAAGTTTCATTTGGATGGTTGCTTCAGCTTCATTTTAACCAAAATATCATCCCTTCCAGAAATTAGAATGTTATGTCCTGGCTCATCAGTAAAAGTTACATGATTAGATATTACCATTGTGGATTTTCATAAGAAACAAAGTCAAATTTAAATGATTGAGCTTGTTCATTTGGAATGATAACAACAGATGTTTCATAACATTGCATAGATCTAAATTTGAAAAGTCTGAATTGACCTAATATGTGATATATGAAGTAAATGAATGGCTGATTGGATCAGAGTCTCCTGTAGTGAAAGGAGGGAAACATTTTCTGCTTGAGGGCCCAGCCCAGCCCAGGCCAAAGTTTATTTGCTCTGAAAGAATTTGTCCCCCGGTCAAATCTATTTGATGACACCTACTCAAAGGTGTTCAAGACGAAAAGGCCGCATCTCAGCCCCATCTGGTCATTCTAGTATACATTGATGGCTTTAGTAAATCAGTGCTTATAGATATACATGTTTTGCATTTATCCTGTATTTTCAAATGCAAATTTTAGAACACTGCTAGGCAGGCTAGGATAAGATACTTTACCATCATATGAGATGTTAATGCATTTTATATTAGATTCAAGGATGTTTATTAACTCAAAAGAACACAATGGCACAGTGCACTTAGGTCCAATATTGTATGTATTCAGATTTCTACATTCTTGTAATGTACTTTCTAATAACAATTAATTAATAATAAGAAAATTAATTAATACACAATAATAAGAAGAAAAATAAGACGACAAATAATACAAATAAATAATACAATAATAAATAAATAAATAAATAAATAAATAAATAAATAAATAAATAAATAATACAAGAAAAACCTCTATGTTTCGCATACTCACAACTGCATACATACTTTTGGCCTCCCCTGTACATACTGTGTACCAGGTAACGCTTGTGGTTGGTCGGCCGGTTGGCAGACATCCACCATGCCGTCTCAGCTGCGAGAAGCAGATCATAGACATGATATATAGTACTTGTGAAATAATTCAAAGAGTACACAACACGTGTCTCATCGTAATTGTACGCAAAATGTGTATGCACTTTTGCTTCTCCTTGCGGAGGTCGAATCTTAGGCATCTGCTCCCGAGGCAAAGCCTCAGACGTTGTGCCACTGTGGCTGGTTTCGCTTACTTAACAGGATGTAGATCGGAGTATATCTGATATTTGTGTGGTTACCTACCAGGTAACGCTTGTGGTTGGTCGTCCGGTCAGCAGACATCTGCCACATTCTCAATTGCAAGAAGCAGATCATAGACATAATATATAGCACATACCAAATAATGCAAAGAGTACATGACATGTGTTTTGCCCAAATGGGGGCTCATCAGGTGTATGCACTTCTGCATATAAATGAATATGAGCATTCATTCATACTTATTTTATAAGATGTAAAAAGTTTTTTTCTAGAAATGGTAATGTATAATTTTGATTGTATGATATTTTGTGCTGCCCTTTTTTGTTCCATTTTGCAACACCCCTTTTTTGACATGCTGGTCCTCATTACACAGCAGCAGACTACTGAGCTTTGAGCATTCCTGTCTTCACCCTCTAATAAGTAATTCTGTATTCATAAGCCTTGGTTTACATCAAATAATAAGTTTTGCAACAGTCTAATCCAAATACTAAGTGTTTCTAACATCTTCTTCCTTCCTGACCTCATTGCTTTATAATTAAGAAACTAGTTTGATTCTGTCCTCATTAAACATGTCTAGATAATCTGCATAACAACCTCAACCTTTTACACATTATATCTGTTTTTTTAAGTTGTCTCCTATATCACACACAATAACGAGACCATGGTGCTTTCAACTAATCACAACACAGCATGCAGCATTCATGCATTGGTATTTTATGGCAAGAATACGCAGAACAAAATATTAACTGGTGCAAATTATCTATATGATACTGGGTTTATGGCAAGACTGCATCATACTGTATGTGTTCAGGCATGATAGTTATGTACCACAGTTAGAAGACATGAACTTCTTTCAGGATCAGAGCAGAGATTTCCTATTTAAATATATCAGATATTTCAGCATATTTTAGTGAAAGTTTCAGAGTTTCAAGCTTCTCTGTTGGAAGTCACTAACACTGTTTCAACACCTGATGTGTCTCTACTTGCATTTTTCTGAAGGCATATATTATCTGAAAAGTAGTTTTTCTTTTTTTTATCTCAAGCCTAATGCTATCCCCTGATATTTACATAATAAAACAAGCAGCAGAGTTCAAAACAAATGAACATCAAAAACAATTAGTTAATATTCTTATTTAACTCAAAACAAAAAGTTGTGAAGGTACCAAATGACCATCATCCAAGAAGAGCCTCTGGGGCAAATCTCATGTTAGTGTAAGCATCACTAAAAGGATTAAGAGTGCCAGTATGATAAAGGATAGAGAATTTCATCAGGGGATGCACTAATAACATCCAGGAACAACAACAACAACAACAACATTTATTTATCAACAACAACAACAACATTTATTTATATAGCACATTTTCATACAAACAGTAGCTCAAAGTGCTTTACATAATAAGGAATAGAAAAATAAAAGATACAATAAGAAAACAAAATAAATCAACATTAATTAACATCGAATAAGAGTAAGGTCCAATGGCCAGGGGGGACAGAAAAAACAAAAAAAACTCCAGACGGCTGGAGAAAAAATAAAATCTGTAGGGATTCCAGACCATGAGACCGCCCAGTCCCCTCTGTGCTAAATGTGCTATTTATATAGCAAACAGTAGCTCAAAGTGAGCATGCAAAATCTTAGTCAAGGAACAGCTAAGGGTCTGGAAACTAAGAGAGACGATCACAATATTAACATCAATACCAGAAATGTTAAACCAAAATCAAAGTCAAAAAGTACCTTACCAAAATGTTGTAAATTTTGTGTAAATTATCACCTAACTATCAATAGATCCTATTGTAATGCTGAAGCAAATCCAAAGCTTAGCTACATAGTATTTGGTGCTACCACCTTAATTAGGCAAGACATTATGAGGTCACAGACCATATGACATTCCAGTCATGTGACTGACAAAGGGTCTTTTTGATATAAACAACAGGGCCTCTATATTGATCTATAAGCATCAACAAGGTGGTGATTGCTCCTCAAAATATACAAAATTATACTGATGCTACAAAAAATGAGAATATTTATCAGGCAGTCAGTCAGTTACTTTCTAACCCGTTTAGTCCTGAACAGGGTCACAGGGTGTGCTGGAGCCTATTCCTGCTAGCTTAGGGCACAAGGCAGGAACAAACCCAAAAAAACACACACCCCAACCACACTAAATAATAACAAAAGTAAGAGTATTGTTTATCTGAATGCAATATGGGAAAAAATTCATTTTTGTAGTACTAAATTAATTTATTTAGAGTTCTGGTATACTTATAATGTTCCTGAAAGTCGCAGAGCATCTTCCATCTAACCACTAAATTTGAAACAATATTTTCTCAGTGTTGCCATTTGGGCTTTTTAAATTGCACACTCTAGAAATCTGATTATAAGCCTGCCTTCAACACAATAGCTCCGTCTATACTGGTCTTGATCTGGGCCTGGGTCACATCATCTGAAAGTGACTGTTGATTTTTGAAAGAACCATTGGTGTTAAACACAGGCAACAAAATATTACCTGCAGAAATATTAAATATGAAAGTGCCTCAGGGCTACTCTGTTAACAACAAGACTGCACTCATGAATTTACCATAAGTTAACAGGCAAATATGATAATGTCCACATCATTAAATTAGCTGATGGCATCACAGAGATTGACCTGATCTTCAACTATATCAGTATATTGGAATAAGGTGGCAGATCCAAACAGTAATGCAATAACTATATCTAATCCATAACTGTTAAGATTAAAGAACTGCCTCATGAGAGTAGCATCCAGATCAGCAACAAAAGAGTGAGTATTATTAGTTATTTCTGATGCTTTGGATTTAAGATAGCTATTATCCTGATTTGGATTCACAATATTCTGGCCACATTTAGTACAATGAAAGGCTGCCTTATCTTTCTGAGGTACCTAGGAAAATGATTGCAAATAAAGCAGTTCTGAATGGCTCCATCACAACATGGTAACACCACCACACAAGACCATCATTCAAATGAGTAGCTTCAGCGCAAGCTGCAAGGTAGCCTATGAAAACAGTAAGACTACCAAAGTAACAGCGAGCCATCCTTTCAAGAATAACAAGCTACATACTGTAGAACAGCAATGTAAAATAGCAATAATCTATTGGGTTTGTGCTGATGAGCACCACACAGCACTACATTGCTGTCAGAAGCAGGGCGTGGAAATGGCTTAGCAAAGCACTGGCTGCCACAGAGACCTGAAATGGACTTGCTGGGCTCTTCTGAGGAGTTGCTAGAGAATTCTGAGGTTGAGATCTGGCATATGGAATGCCAGTAGCAGCCTCAGTAGAGGAAGGAAGACAGCTCAGGAACTACTACTTCTTCAGTGTCACCATCATTTATCTGTCTGTGAATGTCCATTGGCCTGGTTGTGTGCCAGCCTACGGAATTTCAGAAAGCACTGGCTTCCATTCAGCTCATGAACGAGGCAGATTATAGTGGCATTGCAGGGCAGCTGAGGTTTGAGAATCTCAAAACTGAGATCTGGACCTGGAACACCAGTGGCAGCGTCTGTTTAGAAATGAAGACAGCCTAATAACTACTACACCTGTAGCTCCACATAAGGTGGTTCACTTACCCACATATAATGAGCAGATATCCGTAAAGACGTGCCACATTAAAACCTCTGTGCACTGCATGACAGCACAGCATTCAACATTCCTGCTGCTCCACATGACTACACAATACTCAAGAACCTTGGTGATGTGTGTTCATCACCAGCCGCATTTCCACAGTGGAAGGGAAAACCACCCCACCTGTTCGAAGGGATTGTGTTCATTGCAAGTGCTTGCCAAGGAGACTGACTTCCAAAGGAGGACTATGTAATGGCAGTGATACTATCAGCCTGAGGATAACATTTCCAATGAGATATCAACAGTATTATTGGTGTTCCTTCATTCAAATGAGTTGCTAAGAGTCAGCTGCAGGTGAACCTATAAAAATGGCAATCCAGCCAAAGTCGCATGTAGTGTGACAACAGCGAGACTTTCTTTTTAAGACAATAATCTACCTAAAAGAGAGATGTAAAACAGCAAGAATCCACTTGGTCATTTTTTTAAAAAGGCCCCACAAAATAACACGCTTTCTGACATTATTCTAAATCTATGATCTACAGTTTTCTAAAACTTTCAAGTAGAAAGGATGCACTCCAATTCAGGCTAGAGCAGTTGATTACAGTTGGATACCGTTACAAGTAATGCATTCATGAGAGATCTAGTATTGCAGAGCAAGATTTCAAAGCATAACATTTGTGTTCAGTTAGTATACATATGGAAATATACATTTGATTAGGATCATTTTGCTTATTACATCAATTTATATTTTGCTGGAGAATAAAGTCCCTAGTGTGTGCTTGGTGTGTGGGTGTGTGTGTGCGCGCCCTGCGGTGGACTGGCGCCCTGCCCGGGGTTTGTTTCCTGCCTTGCGCCATGTGTTGGCTGGGATTGGCTCCAGCAGACCCCCGTGACCCTATAGTTAGGATGTAGCGGGTTGGATAATGGATGGCTGGATAAAATGGCAAGCACCAAAAAATCAATCTACCTACTTGCATATTTCTGTTTTTAAAGTTGAAATACAGTATGTTGTCAAATCTTTCAAATCACATTAAGATTCATATGGTATATTTCCAAGCCACCCTTCATTTTTCCAACAATGATCATCTAATTGCTGACTAGTAGTTCAATATGTTACTAGAAATTGCTCACTTATTTTGTGGTATAATTTGTAAAATGTCTTCCTTTTCATTAAGATTTTTGGATTTAAAGTTACCATGCAATGGTTCTGGCTGCCCATATCAAGAATAAAAAAATCAGGCATGTTTTACTGTAATTAGTGTCATATACTGTAATTACAAGGAGAGAATCTGAATATTAAAAAATGGTTTCCTTCCCACATAATAAAAATAAGTATGTCTGTATATTTAATAAAATTGATGTTATCTTTTTTGGACTGTGATCACTTTTTGACATCTTTGCACCATTAAAGTCAGAAGAAATTTTTCATTTCCTTTTCAAGCTTTCACAATCAGGTAGGCTTCTTTTTTGAGTTTGCTCTTTTCCTAAAGATAATAAGGTATCCAATAATGCACAAGGAAGCCATATGGTATTGTCACTTGCCATTCCCAATGTCACTTTTGAAAAGGCTTTAATTTTGGCTTCTCTGAACATTGAACACTCAATGTTATATTATAATTATCAGCCTATAGGAGTATCACTATTCTAGGTAAATAATTGAATCACATTTTATGAAGCACAAACATAAACTACTTTTTAGAAAATGTGAACATTGGCGCCAAGTGATGAAATATCCTAAACATTTCACTTTCCACACCTGAAGACAATGTAACTTGTTAAGTTGATGACAGCAAAAGAAAAGGGATAAGTAGCAAAAACATAATGTATTGGCAGACATTTAAAGATTCCAGTATGTAAACACAGAAGCTCTGGATTAAAAGTCTGCTTGTACAGCAATGCTTTGAAGTGCGCTACAGTACAAAATCACACTTAACGGCAAGTGCCATTATAGTCAACAATCAGAGGATCAAAGACTGTAAATGTGAATCAAAGTTCCTGCATAGCCCTTCAAAGAATAGCAGAGGAAGTGAAGGGGTAGAGAAAATGCTATGTCTGGAGGTCACACCATTAAAAATAATATTTCTCATTCACATGTACTGATTAGAATTTTCTACAATTATGGCTAGACTCTGACTTTATGTAACCAGGCATAATTTCCCTTTTATCTGTTTCTTTGGCTATGATACTGAATGTTAGAGACAAACAGGTGGAAGACTATACGTACATCCAATACCTAATAGCCCTCATGCCACATTGAACTAGGATCCCCTTTTTTAACCTAAACTGAGTTTACTGTAGAACAGAAGAAAAACAAAGTGCTCCTTAAGTTTATAAAGAAGTAATAAAAATATTATTAGCCAAATGGGTCATTGGGATATCTATGAAGTTACCTTACACCATGCGGCTAGCACACAGTTTTACCAGGCTCAGTTTAATGAATCCTAACACACCTACTAAAACACTATAAAAAAGGATAGAATAAACCTAATTCATTTTATGACGAAAGGCATTTGCTATTCTCAGTTAACTGATCCTACTGAAATATTGCTAACCTTTTGGACAGTTCAATATCTTTGCAAAATTATTCTTATTACATCCTGTTCATTTTCTTCTCTCTAGAAGTTTATGGCAGTGAGTATCTGATCTGATCTGATTAAACTGTAGCACAGTATGCCTTTTTGATTTATAATACTTTTAATGTATTGTAATCATTAAAAATCAATTAAATATATTATAACAATGCCATTATGTTCTTTTTAATTTCAGACTATTTCAGTTTTATTACAAATTATCAGCCTTGTTTTTTAAACAGTACGCTTAGAACTATAGCACACAGCGACTGTTAAAGAAGATTAGTTTTAAACAGTCAGCAATGAATATTTACACACTGTGTGGTTCTATTGAGGTCTTTCTAAATTATAGGCAACGATAATGTCCTGGCTCTGGTGGTCTTTGAAGATATTTAATGACCCAAGCCAATATAGTAGATGAATTCCTGCTGGGCTTTGTGTTGTATTCTGTAGGCTTCATACTGTTTTGTCTTTAAGTTTACTGGACTTCATATTTCTCATGGCACCCCATGGCTGTTCTATTTTTTTTTTAATTGAGGAGGCCTTGAGTCATATCTTTATGTCTTAAGTTGTCTTGATTTATATTTATAAGATGAAGAGGTTTTACTGATAAACTAAGTAATGCTCTTGTTACCTCCTTGTGGTCACAGTGAACTTTCAATAGACACGTCCATCAGAGTAATTAGTTTGACTTTATGAGTAAAACTTTAAAATAGGGGCTTTAGGACTTACTTTAGAAAAAGTATTAACATAACATGAATAAAGCCTTTATAAAGGTCTTGTAATATAGCAGTAAATAACGAAGAATTGCACTATAAGCAGTCTCTCTTATGAAGCTGCCATGGGCGCCTTCTAAATCTTAATAAGAGCATAAAAAATTGTCTTTTTTACACTGCAGTAACTGACTAATCAGTGCAAGTAGTTAGCCCCTATTCGAAACTTTTAAAACTTCAGCAAAGCTAAATCTTAAAGAGAAGTAGGTTCAGTAGTGTAAGATTTTAGCAGATAACTAATTTCAGCACAAAACACTGAAAGGTTCTTAACAAAAGGCTTAAGTACGATTTGCATTAAAAAGGACATCCAAATTTATAAATTGTATCTGCTATTTAATTTATAGGTTTCATAATATATCAGTTTAAACACAAAATGGTAAATATTTTATATTATACCAGGCAGGTCTGCAAATGTATGTTCTGCTGTTTAGCATACAGTTCAATGTAAACTTTTGTTTTTTAATCTTTAATTGAATTTATTAAAAGCATGTAACATTCCATCAAATCAAGTCAAACTTATCAAAACTAAATTTAATTCAACCCCCACCCATGATAATAGAGAGGAAGGCCTACAGCCAGAGTTAAACTTTTGAGAGCAGTAAAGAGAGAAATGAGTCTTTCTCCCTAACATAAATGCTTATTTTAAAATATTATTGATTAGATCCTGCCAGGTTTTAAAAAAGTTTTGAACAGGTCATCTAAGTGAGAATTTGATTTTTTCCAATTTCAAATAGTATATAACATCAGTTGCCCGCTGATTTACAAGAGGTGGGCTAGGACTCCAGTTGAGCAAGATAAGTCTACGTGCCAATAGTGAAGTAAAGGTAAATACAGTTTGTTTGTCCTTCTCCTTTGTAAGCCCATCTGGGAGTACACCAAACATAGCTGTTAGTGGGTTAGGAGGGATTGTGACACCAAGGCTGTCTGAAAGGCATTTAAAGATTTTTGTCCAGAATGATGTTAATTTGGTGCAGGCCCAAAACATGTGGCCCAGTGAAGCTGGGGCTCAATTGCAACGTTCGCAGGTTGGATCCTGTCCTGGAAACATTTTGGACAATTCTAAATGAGATTTAGAATAAAACATTTTAAGTTGAATAATTGAATGTTTTGCACATATGGAGCTAGAGTGAATTCTGTACATGGCTGCCTTCCACTCCTTTTCTGACATGCTGAGTAAGAGATCCTTTTCCCACTGTACTCTGGGATCTTTAAAAGGAAGGAACTTTAAAACGGTTTTATATATTATAGAAATGCTGTCTGAGTCTTCAAGACTGATCAATGTTTATTCTGGAATATAAACAGGTTGGAAGTGAGGAAAACTGGGCAAATTACATTTAGCAAAGTTTCTAATTTGGAGATAGTGGGTAAATTATGTTGAAGGGAAACTAAATTTGGGGCGTAATTCTTCATATGGTGCAAAGACATTATTTATATACAAATCTCTAAATGATTTAATCCCAAACATTTTTCATACATTAAAAACCTTGAAAGTTTGAGAGGGTGGAAAAAGTGGTTATCATGTTAGAGGTGCCACAGATAAAATATTCTCTAACTTGAAGTGCTTCCTACATTGGTTCCATATTCTGAGTGAATGAAAGACAATTGAGTTGTTAGTATATTGATGATACCTTGTATTTACTGGTGTACAAAGCAAAGAATATAAAGAAGTACTGCAGGATTTCATTTCTATTGCAGACCAAACTAGTATGTAAACTTAATTATAAAGCATTATGACAAGCAGGAGGTTAGGTATACACATACTAAACCATTTGTACAATACAATACTCCATGATCACAGCTGACAGATAAAAGTCAAGTGTATATATCACAAATATAATAAATCTTTGAGTGGGATGGTGAAGTGGTTTGAGCTCCTGCTCCAGGTCCTGAGGTTTGTCTCCCAGCATAGACACTGTGTTTATGGAGTTTGCACATTCTTCTTATGTAGATTATGTAGATTATAAAAGCACAAAATACTAAGTAGCAAATCTCAATTGGTAAGTGTAATTATATGAATGACAATCTATCTGCTGCATCCAGGGGCTACATGGGCATCCCGTTGACCTTGTCCAGCCTCAACAGTAAGGATCCTATGAGCTGGATCACCCTCTGGGAATTGCACCACATGGCCATAGTACCACAACTGACGCTCCCTCACAATGTAGGTAACTTGCCTCATTCAAGAAACCTTGAGCAACTGCTTATTTGGCACAAAGTCAAACCAGTGGTACCCAAGGATTCTCTGAAGAGACACAGTACCAAAGGAGTCCATTCTTTGTCTCAGGTCACTAGATAACGTCCATGTCTCGCAACCATATAGCAAAACCTGGACTCTAAAGACTTAGACTTTCATCCTTTTGCATAGATATCGGGAACCCCACACATCCCATTCCAGCGACCTCATGACCCCCAATGCCCTCCCAACCTATCCATTGACTTCATAGGAAGAGTCACCAGAGACATGAATGTTGCTGCTGAGGTAAGTAAACCCCTCGACAATGTCGACACTCTCTCCACAGACAGACACACTACTGATGGCTGTGCCCAAGATGTCATTAAAGGGCTGGAACTTAGTTTTTATCCAGGACACTGGCAAGCCCAGGCACTCAGATTCCTCGCTCAGTCTCTTGAGAGCCCTGATCAGAGCCTTCACTGACTCAGCCAAGATCGCAGCATCATTGGCAAAGTCAAGATCAATGAATCTTTCTTCACCGCTGGACCCCACAAGCATGCCCAACACTCCATGCAAGCATGGAATAGAGTAGGAGGAGGAACACACCCCTGGCGAATCCCAGAATCAATAAGGAAAAATGCAGAGGTTCTGCCTCCACTCTGCACAGCACTCACAGTGTACAGGCCAGCCATGATATCCAGTAAGACTGGGGGGCTCTCGCGAAGTCTCAGGATGTCAGACAGGGCAGCTCAATCAACTGAGTCGAACACATTATGAAAATCGACAAAGGTTGCAAAGAAACTGCTGATATTTGCATTTGTGCTTCATAAGAACCCTTAGTGCCAGGATGCGTTTGATGGTAGACTTCTTAGGCGTATAACCAGACTGCTCCGGTCACAGGTAGGTGAGCAATTGATCACAGATCCTATTGAGGATGACCCTAGAAAAGACCTTACATGACACCGAGAGCAGTATTATCCTCCTCTAGCTACTGCAATCCAGGCGATCACCCTTTCCTTTCCAGATAGGGATGGTAAGTCCGAATTTCCAGCCAACTGGGATGACGCCAGTCTCCCAAATGGAAGCAAATATTGCTTGCAATGCCAGGAGGACAGCCTTACCATTAGTCTGGAGAAGTTCACCCCGGATACTACAAACGTATACAATGTAAGAAAATCCATTTTAGTCAATACAATAGACTAAGGCACAGGGTAAGTCCATATCAGAGGTTTTAGGACATCAGGTTTCAGCAATGTAATGGACTGGAATGTTATTGCAGCAAATATCCAGGTCTTGCACCAAAAATGATCAGAGTGCCTCAGTACAGGCTGCTGTATAATTACTTTCTGTAAAAGTGGGCTGAAATTGCCAAATGGCTAACTAATTGGTGCAATCTACCAATCTTAGTAGTTGGAGAACCTGACATTCTGAGCAGCAGAAAGCTAGAGTCAATGGCATGACAAAACATGCACCAAGACAAATGCTGGGCAGCTGACAACATCAGCAAAGAATACTATTTGTGCAGACGAGAACAGTGTCTCTTCTCATAAGATTTATCTAAGTTCATCTACACATACACACAAAACTGGAATAAGATGAGTAATCCAGTTTTGGCAGAAACCTGATTTCTTTAAAAACCCACCCTAACTACACTGGTCCACTTACGGAATTGTCCCTTGGTAAAATACTCCAATGTCAAATGCACTAAAAAAAAAATTCAATATGAACTGTGAATCCAAAAATAATCATTGAGCCTGTGTCTGCCAAGATTGCATTGCTGAGCATTGTGTGTTCAGCTCATCCACATAAATTTAGCAAATTCTGAAATACTGAGACAGGTTATTTCAAGCAGGAGAAGAAATAATTCAATCAATCACACATTTGCCTCAGGAAATTTATCATTGTAAATGCTTCCACCATTTTCTACCTGTGACTGTTGGGTACATGTGTGAAGCAAATGTACCAAAGGTTTAGCATTTAATTAAAAATGCTCAAGTCTCTAAATAAGTTACACACTTTTTTTTTTATTAAATTCTACATTATAAAAGTACATTTTAATAACAACTTTTCAAAACAATACGTTGGAATAAAGTGTGGGTGTAGTTATTATTATCCCTAAAAGAAAACTGTGTGCTTAAACATACACTAAATAGAATCAGTGTAATTTTATCAAAATAAGTTTTATGAAAAAGAATTATTACAAACCAAACATAGGTGTATAATAAGAAAACATTGAAATATATTTAAAAGAGCAAAAAAAAAAGTGACAAGCACCAGTTCATCATACAAAATTAAAATTCTTAATTGAAGTCCATGGATTTTTGGTGTTCCTCACTAACCAGCAGACAGCCACAGAAGTGTGCCCTTAATGGTTACAGTAACACACCTGGCTACAGACCTTTTATAAGCCAGTTTACATTGGTCTGTAAATTATTCACACAAAAGAAAAAACTTTTTGACCCTTTTAATATCAACAGTCACTCATCCTACACAAAGACCGGTTAGATGGAGTTTTTCAATGAAAGAGTTCACCAAGAATGAATGAAGGGAAAACTTGAGGATGTCAAGAAGTACATTTGTAAAATTATGCAGTAAGTTGAGTGAAGTGATGAGCCCAGATCCAGGGACCTTACATTTCCTTCTGCTTTTAGAAATGCAAGTCTCTATTGCTCTTTAAACACTTGGCAGTTGAGTGGTGGAGAGTACAAATTGATTGCCTAGTATCAAAAAATTTTACGTACATGTTCTGGAAAGACATGGTGTCAATAATGAGTGACACTGGACATGCGCAGACTACAAAATCCTTAACTACAGCCTGGCTAAGGTTTTACATAACCAGGTTACTTGCAGAGAAATTTATATGTGTTAACCCTGTTTCTCAGAGACCAAATCCCAGTTTCTCTAACCAGAATAAGCTCAATTTTTAAATAAGGTTTATGCAAATAATTGGGACATTATGGAGCATGTAAATGTACTCCCTTTGAGATATACAAAAAATTCCAGATGCATAAATCTGTGCATACGCCAACTTCCACGTTCTTCCACTCCATAAATCCCAGTCAGCGTGAAAAGTGACGCACGTACACGTGCCTGCTGTCCCACCCCAACTCCTCACAGAATTACGCCTCTTTGAATATGCACATCAATATAAATAGCCCTTAAGCTCAGCCTTCTGTGAAAAGGCAATGGCAAAAGCACGAGGGAAAGTAGAAGAATTTTAGCGAATACCAAGTGGAGGCAAGGAAAAACGTACTATTTGTTGGTTTAAACAGTGGTATAAACAACAAAAGGAAGTTGATCAAGTGACATAGCGTGTCGGAGAAACTCGAAAGCTCAAGTTCACAAAGTCGCACAGTGCCCGAAATAAAAAAGAAGTCAGATATCAAAGTCGCCGTGAAAAGGCAAGTCATAGCCCACCATCTGAGTGTCATATGAAAGCTTATTAGGGTACAGAAAAAAAAAAAAGGCACAGTGGGGAAAAACCACGAAATGTCGACTTTAATCTCTAAATTTCCACTTTAATCATGTAGTTTATTTTGTCATTAAAGCAGAACATCATAAACATAATCTCAAAATCATTTAATTTACTAGTTTCTCAATCCCATCGTAACTAAAGCAGCACGTTAAATGCTTTGTTTTGTATTTGATCTTCTATTTGCTCTATGTGTGTGAATCACTAGGTGCTTCCGGGATTTCTCTTCCTCCGACAGGACACAGAATTCATTACATTCATGATATTACAGCTCTCTGAATAATTAAAATACTGAGATATATACGTGATATTTTAATGATGATAGGAGTTAAAGCATGTTATTAAACATGGGAACACGGTGGCGCAGTGATTTTTCATGTCTCACGCAAGATGCTTGCTGCGCCGTGTGCTACCTTCGATGAAATACTTTATTGTAGCAGTACTGTCTCTTTCAAACGTACTAACCTCCAATTCCTGTCCTTACTTTTCTGTCTCCAAATACCCAATCGCCACACAATCAGCTCTGTAATAGACGTTAAGCCATCTGTAAGCTTAGAAAGCCGATTCTTCAAACCTTTTAAGGAACATCGAAATATCTTCATAGTACATCTTTAATTTTTCTATCCTTCCAGTGTCGCGTCAGCACCAGCAAGAATAAAGTGCGAAGCAGGAACAATCCGTGAATGGCGTTGCAGCACCATGTAGTTAAAGTTTTATTTGTATAATATAATAAACATATTTTGCTGCATTTCATCTTAAAAATGATATTGTCATCATATATAAATACGCGCTTTATAAAGTGGCTCAGGTTGTGCAATATTATAACTGTAGAGCAAGTTTACAGTGAGCTAATTGTACTTATAAGTACAAACAGTTCTACAAGGAGCACTTGATGGACTGATTGAGCGCATTTAGAGACAGCATAGCTGAGGCAGTGTGTGCTTGATGCTGTATACTGATAATTCTCTTTCTGATCAGCAGCTGTACAGCTGTGATTCACACTCAGATACAGTGATATAAATACTCCGAGTGGTGCAGTGAGAGTAATATGGAAAAAGATGATCCGATGTGGGATCCGAGGTGCAGTGAGAGTAACAACGCTAAAGCAGTTATGGTATTTGGAATAGTTTGACCATTCTGTGGACCATTATATTGTTACAGGTTAATTACAATCAGATGCATTAAACTAATAAACAATATGTGGTTAATTTCAGTGTATTTATACACATGTACATAAGTATTCACAGCCTTTGTTCAATACTTTGTTGATGCACCTTTGGCAGCAATTACGGCCTCAAGTTTTTTTGAATATGATGCCACAAGCTTGGCACACCTATCCTTGGCCAGTTTCGCCCATTCATCTTTGCAGCACCTCTCAAGCTCCATCAGGTTGGATGGGAAGCGTCGGTGCACAGCCATTTTAAGATCTCACTTATGGATGATGGAGGCCACTGTGCTCATTGGGACCTTCAAAGCAGCAGAAAGTTTTCTGTAACCTTCCTCAGATTTGTGCCTCGAGACAATCCTGTCTTGGAGGTCTACAGACAATTCCTTTGACTTCATGCTTGGTTTGTGCTCTGACATGAACTGTCAACTGTGGGACCTAATATAGACAGGTGTGTGCCTTTCCAAATTATGTCCAATCAACTGAATTTACCACAGGTGGACTCCAAGTAAGCTGCAGAAACATCTCAAGGATGATCAGGGGAAACAGGATGCACCTGAGCTCAATTTTGAGCTTCATGGCAAAGGCTGTGAATACTTATGTACATGTGCTTTCTCAATTTTTTTATTTTTAATAAATTTGCAAAAACCTCAAGTAAACTTTTTTCACATTGTCATTATGGGGTGTTGTGTGTAGAATTCTGAGGAAAAAGATGAACTTAATCCATTTTGGAATAAGGCTGTAACATAACAAAATGTGGAAAAAGTGATGCGCTGTGAATGTTTTCCAGATGCACTGTATAAACACTGGCATTTGGTTTAATAAAGCACTTGTATTCAAAGTGTCTGTAGATTCTGGCTGGCAGCAAAGGATGGGATAGGTCTTGTCAGGCCATTATAATTGTATACTTAGATCCATTCCTGTTGTAATTTGGACTTGCTTTTAATTGTGTTTCTTACCTTAAGTAAAGAAAATAAGGTTTTTTTATATTTTAAAGGCTGGATTGTCAGCAATTACTTTTATGTATGTTGTCGCATGTGGCTGGGGATGGAGCCTAGGAGGGATGCCCAGGGGGACTGGAGGAGGGCTTGTACCTCCTCCAGACTGCAAGGGGGCGACCGCCCTGGTTGTATTGGGGGCCACGGATAGAGGGTTTGGAAGCCCAACCGGCAGGCGGCAGCCCGGTGCCTGAGGAAACCTGGAGCCCAGCACTTCCACCACACCAGGAAGTGCTGGGGGGAAGAAGACAGGGGACACCCGGAGGGCTTCCAGGTGCGCAGCCGGCACTTCCGCCACACTGGGGCGTGTCTGCGGAGGAATGCCGGGAAGCAGCTGGAGCCCATCCGGGTTCCTATATAAGGGGCCGCCTCCCTTCATTCAGAAGCGGAAGTCGGGTGGAAGAAGGACGGAGCTGGAGAGAGGACTGGAGGCGGCCAGGAGAAGAGGCATTTGACTGTGAGGCCTGGACTTTGGGGAGTCGGTGCTGGAGGCACTGGGGGTGCACGTAAAAACATTGTAAATAGTGTATATAATAAAGGAGTGTGTTAGGTGCAGAAACGATGTCCGCCTGTCTGTGTCCGGGTCCCATTCCACAATGTGTTTCAATTTTATTTTCTTGACTATGGGAAGATTTTAATTTTTTTCTTGTAATTTCTAAGGGCATCACTATTTTATTTTTAATTGTCATGAATTTCTAGGGTGCACATCGTGATTGGTAACGACAGCCTTGTGAATTTATGATCGAGCTTTTGTACCTTGTGTCACAAAGGTTTTGCCATAAATTCCACTGCAGCAGCTGTATACTTATTGTCAGAGATTTCAGATTCTTCAGCATGATCCCCTCAGAGAAAAATTAATTTTTGAGTCGTGAATTTTGTAGTAAAGAGAAGAGAAAAAATGCATTTTCAAATCTTGCCTTTTGTGACGACTGATTGCCTTCTGATCACATTGCTTTTTCAAGGGATAAATGGTCAGTTTCCAGTCACAGCAATTTAATTTATTGGACGCAAACTTGGTTTCTAGTCATGGTGGTTTTTCGAGTGTTGAAAGCTCACTGTCCAGTTAGACTATCTCCGAGTTTTGTTGTTGTGATGACGAATCACATAAACATTAGAATTCTTTCAAGTGTTGCCTTTATGGCAACAGTTCATCACATAATTGCAGTACATTTTTGAGTTGTTTTCTTTTGGCAGTTTACCTTCCGTTCTAAGATGCGGGTTCAATCTGTAAACAAGTGGTCTTAGAAACTCTAGTTGTCGGTATTGTGGTGTTGAGTCTTGTTCCTTTATTTTGAGTCAGTCTTTGTCTTGTCATTTTGGTTCTAGTTGTATTACAATTCTTTCTTACAATGATTACAGTTAAACTCTTCTGTGCTTTGAAAAGTTTACTTTTGGTTATCAATTTTTTTGAAATACATATTTTATTGCATTTATTAAAGAAACACACATCTCCTGCATAAGTGCTTTTAAACACAAGGGTAGTGCTTTCTAACACAGTTTACTCAGGGTGGTCAGTTGGGGAAAAAAGACAGGCTGCATATGTTTTGGGCCATTTCACATTTTTGTAACTGCCATTACAGTCCCTGCTTTGAAGTATTTACTTCTTTTGATCATTATACTCACAATTCCATTTTGCTTTCTGCATGGTTGTGGCCATATTGTTTATTGTTTATTGGCTAGTTGCCGGTCACATGTCCAGGAAGTCAAATGACACGTTAAGATGACTGTGTACAGCTGCAGATATGCAAGCTTTTGGACATTCTCAAAAATCAATCTTTCACTAAAGACATAAGTTTTCCTCCGAGTACTCCCATTATTCTCCCACATCCTCAAAGAAGCATTAAATAGTAGTACAAAACTGGCCACAGTGGGAGTGAGTGTACAAGGTTTTTAAAATACATCACCAAATTTCAATGTATATCTGATATATCTGTTGTAGCACCCCCTCCACTTTACTCCCATTGCACTTACTGTATGTGATGCCATCAGTTTGAACACCTCTCAGTGTTCACTAAGTAAAACTATGAAGAGCATAAATAGATTGATAGCTCTTTATTTGTCCCAAGAGCAAAAATGAACATAAATGTTAATAAACATTAACAGACAATGGACCTGTGTGTTGGTGAATTTATTCTTTGTTCATAACAGCAATAGGACACAGCACAACATGAAGTACCAGTGTCAAAGCCAGAGTGCAACAGTACAGTGTGTAAAGGGAACACCAGTTGGTGCCGTGACACTTAAGAGGCTTTTCAGCATATCGACATTATTTTAAACACCTTTTACATGTCCATGTGTTAGCCCTGCGATAGAATAGCTCCCTGTATGAGGGTTGTTTCCTGCTTGGCATCATTAGTTGCCTGGATTTCCCAGGCCTCCTATGACTCTGAATTGGATTAAGTGGGTTTAAGAATGTATGAAGTTTATTGGACTCTTTCTTTTCAATATTGTGATGTGTCTTGCCACTGCATGGGCTGTAGGGATTGGAAGCAGTGTTGGAGTGGAGTCTTGGGAGAACACACTTTGTAAGGGCTCGGGGGCACCTCCCTAGAGAGAGAGCTGAGTGACAGAGCTCAGGGTTAATTAACAGTGTGTGGAGAAAAGGGGAGGGGATAGTCGAAAGTGGTAGTTGTTGCTGGAGCAAGAGGAAGACAGCATCAGGTTGAGAAGGGAGTGAACAGTTAAAGAACACGGAAGAGGTAGATAGGACGAAGGCAAATTATTTTTGTTATTTTGCTGGTGTCCCCATGACCCAGACAACAGGCAGCAGTACGGCACCATTTATATCACAGCATATGAAATAAATAGCCAGTCGGCATTTGGAAGACTCAAAATAAAATAAAATAAGACTCAAGCGGCTCCTGAGTGTGTTTTATTCAATGTGGCATCACGATATCAATAAGAACTGAACATTAAATGCTATCCATCAGCCACCACTTCCATACAGTATCAGGCAGATATATTTAGTCTATATCCCATGTCATCTACTCATTGATTTGATGTGTGTTTTTTGTATTTTTGAGAAAGTCAATAACTCCAATGTTGTTTCCATTGAAGAAAAAAAAAACAAATGTAATGTAGCAGTGGGAAAAAAATAATCAATTTGTATCCAAAATGTGCATAGCTGTTGGGCACAAAAATAAAATACTTGAGCTATGGGTTCATCTTCAGTAATTTTGACTCAAAAGGTCAGCAAAAGATAAAATCATTGCCAACATTTTTCAGTTTGGGTACCAACACAATGTGAAAGAATGCATATGATGAGAATTCTGACTTCATTTTATATGTATTATTTCCTCATTTATTAATTTTGTTATAAGCATCTTCTAGTTGTTTAGTTCACCTACTGGCTAAAGTTCATGACATAACGCTAACAAGCAAATAGATATTCCTCCTGCCAATGCCTACTGAGGTGTTCTGAACACAATGCCATTTAATAATTTAAATATTATATTCACACAGCAGGAACATTATATCCAAAATCATATTTGAAGTCATTCTAAGCAAGAAAGATGCAATCCTCCTTTTCCAATTACTATTGATACTCAGTGAAAATTACTCAAATATCAGTGTGCATTTCTTCAGTACTGTTATAAGTGTCCAGAAAGTTTAAAACCAAAATAAGTCTTTATAATATGCTGTCTCCTTATCAATACTTCGAAATTATCATCAAAAAGCACAATAAGCTCAAACAACTGCGTTTGCCTGTCGGACCAGGGGCTGGCACTGTCCACCAAATCCCGCCTCCTTCTGATGTCACTTCCGGTCCCAGAATGCCATAGACTCATGACGTCATTTCCGTCCGCTGACCATATATACCACCTTTTCTTTGCTATACTCAGTTTTGTTTTAGACTGCAGTATATAAAGACGTATTTCACTTGCCTGACACCTGCAGTATGGGGGGATTCCCCAAACCTTTGACATTGTCTCTGTGTTGAATTTACATCATATATATATATTATTGCATCTTTATCTGACTATAATTAAAATAATGAATTATCTAATTTAATTACTTAATTAACTCAATGTGTTAAAGCATGTAAGGGGTCCATGGCAGTGCAAGTGGTTAAAAGAAAAGTGAGGCAACACAGACCCCGTGATTGTATGTGTGTGAAAGAAAAGCCGGTCGGGTGTGGGGGTCTTGATGGGGGGAGTTGCTAATTTTGCTTAATGCACTCAAGAACAGTTAACACAGATATCCCTCATCGAGGTTCCGCGGGTCATTTGATGTACCTGATCTCACTGGGGATGAAAATGTATCTATAAGAAAAAGCAAGGGAGAGATCAAAAGGAAGGCAGAGGTGAAATCAAAGAAAGGAGATAGAAAGGAAATCAGGATTGTGGAAGAGCCAGTCCGGCAGAGTGGAGGCATGGTAGACAATTAAGAAGCCCTGTGTGGAGCAATGGCACCTGTAAAATATAAAGTTGCCCCTGCTGAACATTGCATGGGAGCAGGATTGGCCAAAACCACTGGAAAAGATCTCACTCATCAAGGGATGGAAGTGGGACAATGGAGTAGTGTGATGCCCATGGTGCCTGCAGCCTGGGATCTTTCTGTACCTCAGGGCATTGATTGCCATGACCAGGATGAACCAATAGCAACTGAGGCAGACAAATGAGACTTTAAAATCAGATTCATGGCAGTTTATTGACAGAATAGAGAATTCAAGTGCTCAAAATGTGCAAATAGTGAAATTAAAATCTTCAATAACTAAGACAATAAATAGTTCAATAAATAAATCCATACAATCCAAGCTAATGAAAATAGTATCTCAGGGTGTTCACAATAATCCAAATAAATAAGATAAAACTGTCTCAACTGTCTTAAGAGTTAAAAACCATTATGTTCCTTCCGTTCTCACTGGGCCCTCGTCAGGAGGACGGTTGAAGGTTGTAACACATCACATTGCAGATCCAACAACTGAATCTGAGCTATAACAGCTTTCAAAGGCGCCTTGCCCTCCTTCAAATGGCACTGTGTCTGCCTCCTTTCTTGTTACAGCCCGCACTTGGATCTAAGTTGACCCACAATGGACAATAAAATTGGCCATACTTGCCGCTGTGCACCTCTCCTCTACTGAACTGACCCCAGAGGTGAGCAGAGGAAATGTTGTTTTGGAAAGTCACACTGGGGCTTGAGTTTTGGGAGAGAACTAATCCTGATTTTATTTTAAACCTTGATTTTTAAAACTTTTATTGGATTATTTGTTTATTTGGTTTTTAACTCCACATAAACACTGCATTTTTATGAGATTATTTACTGAAGTAGCACTGAACTTTAGTTGGACTTAGATCGGAATAAATGCACCAAGCATCGTTTTTGGTGTTATGTCTCTTCACTGCACTGGCCCATCATATGTTACATGGCTATCGATGACCTGGGTTCAAGAGATGCCAAGACAACCCAAACATCACACTTGTTATGGCCATCCTTTTTCATTTCGTAATTACTTTCCAAATTTTTGTAATTTTTTAGCATTCTTTTAAATAAGCATCATTCATTTAAAATGAGAAGTGGAATGTAATTATGTTATGATTAAGCCTTTCCCATATTTTGAGTCATGGAGTAATAGTAGACACAATATTTACATACTGTTTGCCAGGAACAAAAACAGAAGATTTATCTTATCCTTTTTAGAGGCATTTAACAGTAACAACTCTAAAATGTTAACTTTTGGTGTCTAAATTAAGACAAAGTTTATCTTACATAAAATCAACATTTTCTTCAATACCATACGAACATTTTACAGTCTCACGTACTTGAAACTTTGAGGAATGTAAGGTGCATCTGATTCATTCCAAAACATTCCTGGTGTTTTTTGTTAACCAGAAGGTAGGATATCATAATAAATTACTATAACTGAACTCTGCTTG
This sequence comes from Polypterus bichir lapradei, assembly GCA_026402145.1. Lineage (NCBI taxonomy): Eukaryota > Metazoa > Chordata > Cladistia > Polypteriformes > Polypteridae > Polypterus > Polypterus bichir. The sequence goes on along the minus strand of JANRMT010062791.1, from coordinate 88,405,789 downwards.
GATTCACACTGACTTACAAAAATCATGTTTGTTAAATTAAAGGTTTTAATCTCTCTTTTATTTTTTTTAGTTAGACTAGAATCAACAACATTATATTAAATCTGCTTTTAGTCACCTGCGATTCCACCCAAAGAAGGCAATGAGCTGAGTAATGTCATAAGGGTCCTGTGTTTAATTTAGTCCAGGCAAGGAAATAACTCTTTGCATATATATATAGCGCAGTGTTTCCCAAACTCGGTCCTGGAGGCACACCGTGGCTGCAGGTTTTTTTTCCAACCAGATTCCTAATCAGTGACAACACCTGATAGCACTGATCTCATTTAATTAGCTGGTATTTGTTTTTCTTTTATTCAACATTCAGAAAAGCTTAGCAGCATGATTTTTACATTTATAAGATACTTAGAAATATTTCTGCTTTTTCTATAATGGTTAACTCTCTTTTGTTAATTTCATTATACTTTCCCCTTTCTCTGTGCAGTTTTTCCCCCTTCGTTGTATCTTATTAATGACAATTTAAAACGAGCAGATCAGACACCCAGGCAAACAACACTGAATAATCAAAGGCTGCAACTACTTTAGAGTCAGACCCACTAATTAGTAAAAATTGGATCAATTAAACAATTAGAAGACCTAGAAAAGTAGAATGAAAATCAAGATGAAAATACTGTTAAAAAGAAAAAAATACATTATTCCTATATAACTACTTGGTACATTTTAATATTTTTTTTTTTAGCAAACTTAGTTTTCTAATTTCTATATTGTTCCCTAAACACAGAACTTGGGAAATATCAGTTCACTTAATTAGCCCAGGAGTCCAATTAAAAACAGAATCTGGTTGGAACAAAAACCTGCAGCCACAGGGGTTCACCAGGACTGATACAGCGCTTTTCTCACTACTCACTACACTACCTCATAAATTGCAGATTAAGGGCCTTGCTCAAGGGTCCAACAGAGCAGAGTCCCTTTTTGGCATTTACGGGATTCAAACCGGCAACCTTCCAATTGCCAGTGCAGATCCCTAGCCTCAGAGCCACCACTCCGCTTGCAGGAAATGATATACAGTAACTGCTCATTATTTAAGTAAAGGTTTATACAAGCTGACTATAGACAGGCCATTGCATATGAAACATTGGAAATAACAGAAATCTATACTAATAAAAGGCAAAGCCCTCACTCACTCACTGACTGACTGACTGACTGACTGACTCATCACTAATTCTCCAACTTCCCGTGTAGGTAGAAGGCTGAAATTTGGCAGGCTCATTCCTTACAGCTTCCTTACAAAAGTTGGGCAGGTTTCATTTCGAAATTCTACGTGTAATGGTCATAACTGGAAGGTATTTTTCTCCATTTACTGTAATGGAGTTGAGCTTGACCGCCGTGGGGGCGGAGTTTCGTGTGACATCATCACGCCGCCCACGTAATCACGTGAACTGACTGTCAACGCACTATGTAGAAAACCAGGAAGAGCTCCAAAATACGCTGAACAAAACATGCATTATATAATTGAGAAGGCAGCGAAACAATAAGAAGCGAGCGAGTGACATATACTACCATATTCATCATTGCAGCTACTTCGGAAACAAAGCAAGG
>JANRMT010062791.1:88390661-88403796 GCA_026402145.1 Polypterus bichir lapradei | reverse complement strand
CTGTCTCTAGACTTTCTCCACACTGAATCCTCCAGGCACTACTTACAAAAGGTTACATTGACAATCGTGTTACGTTATTTTTAAAATGTTTAATTTTCTTAGCACAAGCACAGCTGAGAAGCTTCGATGCATGTGCTCCATAACGCGTTAAAAAATAATGCATTTAATCACACTTTGCATTACAATCAAAGGGGAACTTTTGTCAATGCATGATTTCCTGGTACACCGATTACATTGATCAGCGCATCCCAATTCATTTTAGCCTTGCATCACCTTGGTTTGAGAAGAAGTATGAAAAAATATGAGGTTAACACAGAAAAACAGATCACCAATTCAAGCTTTATGAATAATCGATTCGCCATCAATAATTGTTTTGGTAAAGCCATACTCAGTGTAATCCTCCTTCCATTTTATAATTTTTCCGCCACTAGCCATGATTAAATGAACGGTAAAAAAGTAAGAGCGAAGCGAGGGTGACTTATTTAGGCAGGCATATATATGACAGCAACACTCATGACAATGTCAATCATGTTACGTTATTATTAAAATGTTTCCTTTTCTTTTTCATTACTTCTTTAACACATTACTTCTCCGCTGCGAGGCGCAGGTATTTTGTATATAAATGACCTCCAAAGAGCAAGGAGACTTTTGATCATGTGAACGTGTCTGCAAAAACTGCCGTCTCCTGCCCAGCAAAAGTCGAGCAGCCGGAGCGCGCGCATAGCTGTGCCGGCCTTTCAGATGCCGACTGCGCTTCTGCCTTAATTCAAAGAGAGCTCTTTTAATTTTTTTCATCCTCCCCCTGAGCTATAGCCCAGACAAGTGCAAACACGGGACCCCTTTTCTACACCGCGGCAAAATAATATTAAGGCGCTTCGCACTTTATTTTGCACGTATACGATTATGAGGTCGTCAGCTCGGATTATGAAGACACGCACAGGAGTGAAGGACTGACAGTGCCATCACAGCTGATTAATAGCTGGGACGTCTCACCAGTCTGCACAAGACCCACCGCGACTGTCCCCAAAAGGCGCTCATATCGTCAGCGAAAACATCTCTCTACACTATATAAAAGAAAAAGGCAACTTTCCTTTCTTTACACCTTTTTTTCCTTTTATCCCAAACCAAAACCTTTCTCTCTTAACACTGCAGAGGACACAAAACTAATTTTCTTTAATTGCTGGTAAGGCACATTACCAGAGGCAGAAATTTGGACTTTCACATAGAAAATGTAATTTCTATACCACAGCCGTCGTTTAGCGCCTTTCAAAAGGGATCAACTACCGAGAGATGATCCATATACATTTTAGCTGCTGTTAGTACTACTTATCTGTTCTGTTATACCGTCTTTAAAATGTAGTTTACCCGCAACCACTCCAGTAGTGCTAAATGTACCTTTACTTCTTAAAACGTTAATGTTTTACTGTTTAATAACTTATAGACTACATTTTATTATTTTTCCCTTGCACTCAGTGATCAAAGCTATACACACACATATAGACACATACATATATATATGCACATATATTTATATATACCTGTGTGTATGTTTGTATGTATGTGTATACACACACACACACACACACACACACACACACACACATACATACATACATACACACACACACAAAAATTATATATATGTGTGTGTCTGTGTATGTATGTATATATATGTGTGTGTATATATGATGTAGATAGGTATGCATATATATGTGTATATGTAGATATGTATATAGATATGTATATAGATATGAAGATATGTATGTGTATATGTATATATGTATGTATATATATATATATGTAGACTCAAACCCATTATGACAGCAGCAATCCAAGCTGTGAGAAAACAGTAAAAAGCAGGCGTGTCAGACGTCGTGGTACATTTTCTGATGCAGCAAGACGAAAACAACTTTGTGACGCTGCCGCCAAATACACAAAACAATTACTTTGACAATCATGTTACGTTATTTTTAAAATGTTTCCTTTTCTTTTTCTTTAACACACTACTTCTCTGCTGCGAAGCGCGAGTATTTTGCTATATATATATATATATATATATATATACACACACACACAGATATATATAGATAGATATATATATATATATATATATATATAATATGTGAGAAAAACACTCATATCAATGACAAAACAATTACATTAACAATCATGTTACGTTATTTTTAAAATTTTTCCTTTTCTTTTTCATACCTTCTTTAACACACTACTTCTCCGCTGCGAAGTGCAGGTATTCTGCTAGTGTGTTAATATTTGACATTCTAATGAAATTAAATGTCATAGGTTTTAAGCAGAGACAAATGTATGTGTTCATAATGTGGTGTGCTCATTAATGACGACATTGGTAATTGACAAATATATAGATCGTTTCAATGAATGATCGAGAGATCTAACAGAAATTGCTATTGCTGAATGTTCTACATAATGTACATGATTTTCTCATTAAAATACTGTATTCTATACTTTTCAATGGCCTTCATCTTCTTTTCAGATGCTGCTGCATAGTCATTGTACTGTGATGGCATGCTAATATTACTGTTAAATTGTCAGCAGATAACTGTTATTTTTTTAAGTGCAATGCTCCAAAAGCAATGCCAGTTTTGAAGCACTGTCTTGGAACCTTCATGCATGCTCTGTTGCAAAAGAAGTAATATTTTTTTATTCGACAAAATAAAGTAACTCAATTACTTATGCCACCCATAACCTAATATTGTCATGACAAGTCTCAAAAGCATCAATAAGGGTACAAAGCTTTCAATTAAATGTGAAATTATGTACTTGAAGACACAGATGGAAATAAAGGCAAGGCTAGGAAACACTCCTACACACAAAAGGTTGTGAAAACCAGTTAAAAAACAATTGGATTAGGGGTAGGTTTAGGGTTAGGGTTAACCAAATTGTAGTTTAGGTTAAAAACCTTTAAAAGTATCCACAGACAATTTAGCTATCAGCTAACCAAACAACTTTGATGGACTGAATTATCTCCTCTCATTTGTCAAAAATCATCATATGTTAAAAAAAAAATGCCTAGGGATTTACAATAACAAAGTAAACATAGGAAATTACAGTAAAGGCCAATAATGAAACATTTACAAAGGTTGTGATAGAAACAATGTACACATTAAAACTGGGTATGCTGATGATTTGTGTTTTTAGTAGCAATAGTAATAATCTTGGAAATCAAGTTTTAGTCAAAAAAGAAATAAACAGTGGAGCATCAAAATCCCAGACAGACTGGCATGAGCTTAGAAGAGGCTTTGTGTAAAATGGTAAGTGTTGGAGAAACAGGTTTCATTTTAGAGGATAGAAAGTGAAAGGAAATAAAAAGAAGGCTAGAGGAAAATGGAGAAATAATAGAAACACCACAGGACCTGAGAACTGGCCAGAATTAAATGGAACAGAAATGTCAGCAATTGGAATGTTCTGAGCTCCATGCCATCAAATATATCACCAAGGGAAGTGATGCTGTACTACACCCAACCCCACCCTATACAAAGATTGGGTTGAGGGAATATAAACTTGGAGAGCCATGAAAGTACTTCTCAGCAATCTGCTTCATATTTTATATCTAATAGATCAAAGTTTAAAGATGTTGCTTTATCCTACTTCCTGGAAATATGAATGAACATTGCTAAATAAAATGACAGACTTGGATTGGCAAACATTAATATTTTTTAACCCTTTGACATTTAAATAACTCCTTTGTAAATGCATGGATGCAATGGTAATAGCATGGTAAACACATACAAGTTTTAGAAAACTCCATTGAAATATAGTTTTCATAATAAACTTAGAAAATTCAAGGAACAGATATGATAACATTTTGGAAATTGCCTTTAGCTCTGATGTTATAATGAGCTCCAATCAAAAACTGCAAAAATGTCTCCCCAAAACCTTCTTGACCAGTGTGTACGATGCCAAAAACACAGCTGCTTTGCTTATATTTGAATTAGAGAAATATTTTTGACAACCAAGCACGTCAGTCTCTGACATGCATACTGAGCTTATTCACAGCTAATGCACTTCCAGGAATGATTTTCATTTACAGCTGGGTATTTACCGGATATGCATGAATCATGAAGTCTTGTTGATGCAACAAAGTCAATGGAATGTTATTACTGTGGCCTAAACTCATTGAAAACAAAACAGCAGAATTTCTAATGCTTGTAGATGCACATACAAAGAAAACTGTTTGAAGCAGGAACGCTAGCCAAAGAAACATCTGACAATAGCAAATTCTAGCCAATTCACCATAATTTATTAAGTAAGCATATTTAATAACGGCAGTTAGTTAAAATAGGAAAGGAAAAGACTGAAATCCAGCAGAGGCATTTAGAAACTTCATGTTCAAGGAGTAAGTGCTTAAAGCTGTACTATGACCTGAATCCACAATGAGCAGACTTAGATAGATTGTTACTAGATGTGAGTAAGCACTGTGTTTAAGAACTTCAACCTTTAAAAGAAGACCTGAACTGGAACAAAATTGCCTAGAACATGTGAAGAATTACTGTAGTTTCTTTCACCAAAAGAAAGTAAAATTGCTGAGACTGCAAATAAATACATAAATAAAAGCATTTGTAGTGCAAGGCATGGATTAGTAGAAAAACTAGAGAAGAGACGGGAGACCTGGGGCCTCATGCATAACGACGTGTGTAGAATTCACACTAAAACATGGCGTAAGGACAAAAGCAGAAATGTGCGCACGCATATTTTGATTTTCTCCATTGGATTAATAAAATGTCATCTAATCTAATACATCTAATCCAAATATTTTTGCTAGTCCCAAGATGGTAAACAGAGAGATCAAACTAACTAAACTAAAATGTATGTTTAAGCAGTTAGTTGGGTGTATGGTGAATAATAATAATTTTGCATTGAGAGGAGCAGTCTCTAATAATCATGAAGTGAAAAATAATCAAGAGTTGCAAAACACAAATAAATAAGGTCAGAAAGACAGGCAAACAAGTTGTAAACAAGTAGTAATTGGTTGAAATGCCAAAACAAAAGGGCAAAACAAAACTCAAAATGAATATGAAAAGAGGTCAAAAATCTAACACTAGGCCCCACTACAACTGGAACTAACGCTAAAGTACTTCAGAAGTTAATTTGAAAATCCACCAAGTTATGGTGAAAGATGTGAATGCTACCATATTTAAAGTGACACAGCCTCATATGTCAACAGCGTGACCGAAAGGGTCACATGATGCTACTCACAACATTGTGTAATCAATAAGAAGATTTTAATAAAATAAAACTTTTAAAATTTAAAACAAAACAAAAAATAAACTACAAAAACAGAATCCTTGACATAAAAGAATGATGATTATACTAAAGTTATATATATAACTAGCAAAATACCCGCGCTTCGCAGCGGCGAAGTACTGCATTAAAATTTTTATTAAGAAGAAAATTTAACCTTTTTAAAGTGAGGGAAAATATGGCAATAATTATTTGTTAAGGATCTCTTTGTATACCACGTTGTCAGTTCGGCCCTCCGGTTGTAACATGACCAAGCTGTGCGCTGAGCTTACTCTTGAGCATGCAACTTACAGTTGGCCATGTGAACAGTAATCTTGTTTCAAATCTCACAGCATGGATTGCTGCTGTCATAATCGATTTCAGTTTCATGGTTTGTTTCAATTACGACAGTATTTGCAGGACTTGTGTTGAAGTGACATTCGGCATCTGTCAAGCGTTGTAAGCTTACAACCGGTTTCATCGATAACTTCACATCCAGCTTTTGAGAGTTTAAACATTCATAAACATCAAAGTGTCCACTACTGAAATTGTCACCTATGAATGTAAGATGTTTAAGAGGCATTGGCGGTTGTCGAAAGGTGTAAAATATTTGGCCATTTCGGTACACTTGAAAGCACCAACCGAACAATTCAGCGGCAGCCATCAACTCACATGCAGAACCATAGGTGAAGGGCTTAAGCATTTCACTCTTCTAGTGCTCCTGTGTAGTATAATTATCTCCTGTACTGTCATCAGTCCACACCTTGAACCTGTCCCAGTCATTCAATACATAAGACACAATGTTCTTCCAGATATCAAGAGTGAGCCTGATATGGCCGTGCAATATGTAACACAGAGAATGGAAAAGGTAGGTGCCATCTCCGGGCATGGAAACCACTCGGTAAGTGACAGTTCTTTGATCGATGGTGATTACCTTGATAGACATGGTAATGGGGGTTGGAATGATGAAGGAAATGGGTACCTGAGTAATGTAAAGTAAGTGTAAAATACCTATACAATAACTATAATTGTAATAAACAAACAATAAAACAGCGGAGAAGCCGTGGATTAAACAAAAAGGCTGTAGTTATCAGCAGGGAGACGTGAATCCCGTGGCGAAGCAAGGAAGGGAATGTAGAGACTGGAGCGACGGACGGCCTTATATAGGCAGGCAGCCAACAATGTGGGAGGTGATGGGATGGGAGACCCAACGCCGCCTCACATGGTGACCAAGCTGCAGGCTATGGACGTATATATGTACGTAAATAGGATTTAGTTAGCGTTGGGAACCCGTGTACCAAATTTCTTGAAGATGGGACCATAAGTAACAAAGACTGTTGAAAAGTTCAATATGGTGGCCGACAGTGGCATCATACCACCGAAATAAGTACGTACATTGGTTTCGGTTAGTGCAGGGAAGCCGCCTACCAAATTTCGAGAAGATGAGGCCTTAAATAAGAAAGTTCAACATGGCGGACGTTGTTGATCGTTACGCGTAGAATTTCTAAATGAAACCTGCTTAACTTTTGTAAGTAAGCTGTAAGGAATGAGCCTGCCAAATTTCAGCCTTCTACCTATACGGGAAGTTGGAGAATTAGTGATGTTGGAAAATTCAATATGGCGGCTGACAGTGGCGTCATACCACCGAAATAAGTACGTACATTGGTTTTGGTTAGCTCAGGGAAGTCACCTACCAAATTTCGTGAAGATGGGGCCGTAAATAAGAAAGTTCAACATGGCGGACGTTGTTGACCGTTATGACCGTTATGCGTAGAATTTCGAAATGAAACCTGCTTAACTTTTGTAAGTAAGCTGTAAGGAATGGGCCTGCCAAATTTCAGCCTTCTACCTACACGGGAAGTTTGAGAATTAGTGACGTTGGAAAGTTCAATATGGCGGCTGACAGTGACGTCATACCACCGAAATAAGTATGCACATTGGTTTCGGTTAGCGCAGGGAAGCTGCCTACCAAATTTCGTGAAGATGGGGCCATGAATAAGAAAGTTCAATATGGCGGACGTTGTTGATCGTTATGACCGTTACGCGTAGAATTTCGAAATGAAACCTGCTTAACTTTTGTAAGTAAGCTGTAAGGAATAGGCCTACCAAATTTCAGCCTTCTACCTACACGGGAAGTTGGAGAATTAGTGACGTTTGGAAAATTCAATATGGCGGCCAACAGTGGCGTCATACCATCGAAATAAGTACGTACATCGGTTTCGGTTAGCGCAGGGAAGTCACCTACCAAATTTCGTGAAGATGGGGTCAGCCTTCTACCTACACGGGAAGTTTGAAAATTGGTGACGTTGGAAAGTTCAATATGGCGGCCGACAGTGGCGTCATACCATCGAAATAAGTACATACATCGGTTTCGGTTAGTGCAGGGAAGCCGCCTACCAAATTTCGTGAAGATGGGGCCATAAATGAGAAAGTTCAACATGGCGGACGTTGTCGACCGTTATCGACCGTTATGACCGTTACGTGTAGAATTTCGAAATGAAACCTGCTTAACTTTTGTAAGTAAGCTGTAAGGAATGAGCCTGCCAAATTTCAGCTTTCTACCTACATGGGAAGTTGGAGAATTAGTGATGAGTCAGTCAGTCAGTCAGTCAGTCAGTGAGTGAGGGCTTTGCCTTTTATTATTATTATTATAGATAGATAAAGCCCAGATTCTACAAATTCAGTAATTACTGATAGATTTTAAATGATTATGGGAACTTCTGGGAGCAGTAAGTTAGCTGTATAATTAGATAAGTTTTGTGTTAAACAGGGCCTATTGACCCAAGAGAGGTGGCTTTGAGACATCTGCTTTGAATAAGGTCATAATATTTGCTTTACTGGGAGTGATCATAGACTTAGGGTTAATACCCAGAAAGAAGTGACATTAAGATTTGATAAAGTCTGGATGCTAATAGAAAATTACACACATTGGGCAGGTTGGTAGCACTTTAGTTTAGATTTTGCAAAAAATCATCTATTACTCATTTACTTTTATGTAAACAAAAGCTCCTTTTGGTCTTCATAAGACATCAGTGGATGGGTAATTCATCTCTGTGCAGTGTGGCCTATCGACATGATGGTAAAATGACTTGTTAACCCTAACCTGTCTCAGGTAAGCCACCTCAGACCACTCCAAAGTGAAGTTTTATTAGTAGGTCACATTGCAGAGATGAATAAACACTTTACTGATACTTAAAGAAAATGGAGAATGCAATTGAGAGAATGGAAAAAGTAGTGATGAAAACATGTGAAATGAGGAAAAGTAAGAATGAAATGTATAAATGGAAGAATGAAATAAACTTGTTTGGTGTTCAAGTTGACGATGTACACTGTATATATATTAATGTCACATGTTAAAACAGTCACAAGAAATGATGGGTTATGTGGATACAAGGATGTAAATCTCTTTTGAATCTGATGATATAGCAGGAAGAAAAATCTTTAATATCTGGTTATGCTAGAAAGTTAGGAGAGTGTATTTGGAAGTCTCACAAAGTTCATATTGGGTTTTCTTATTTAAACCTTTGGAGATATTATCACTAAGAAACTGCATGTGGAAAGAGAATATTGCTTACTTGGTATTGAGGAATTTTATTGCTTCACTCAATAAACTCTTAGAAAAAAATGTGTATTCCACACTGATTTTTTTAATCATTGATTTTTCTTCTGGCAATTACTGAAAAGAGAACTACTTGTAATCAGGTTTAACCAAGCTCACATGCAGCAGGTTAAAAAACTGAATTGAAGTAAGACTATGAAATGGAATGGCTATTAACACATTGCTAAGGATTTGGAAAGAAAAAAAAATGCAGCTAAAGCGATTTGTTTTAGTAATATCTTCTGCATTATTGTTAATATGATTTGTATGAGACACTTAAGTACTACAAAAGTATCCAATAGTTTATTTTTGCAAGTTTACCAAATTGTCTTCTGTTCTTTTTGTATATTGCTTTGTAACTTTGTGACTTAACACCTTCATAATATATCTGTGTAACTGAATTTTAACTACATGCAATAAAAAAGGAAAATAGAAGGGCAAATTTAGCCATTACACCAACAAGAATTCTTATGCAATTAGTGTATTTTATTTTAATTTCTAGCAGTATGTCATAGATTTTATTGGATTTATTTAGATGTACATCTATGCTTTACCTTTTTTCATTTTATGTTTAATTATTTAACTATTTCTCATTTGTAATTGTATTAAGTACTTTTAGTAGCACTAAAATTATTTTTTTATTATTATTTTTGTCTTCTTTTTCCCTTCTCTTAGAGTTTAATTGTTCTTATTGTTTCATTCTTCATTTAATCCTATCCTTTGACTGTCTTACAATAATTATTTACAATAATACTGGAGAGAGCATGCTTTACACATCTTTATCAACACCCAGATTGTAATGGTGATATTTTACTAAATGCATTATTGTTAGCAGAGCTCAGCTTGGTGAATTGTATGACTTTGTTGAATGGTTTAAACTCTGAAGAGGTGTGTTTTTGTCTCCTGTTTTAGACAGAAAAATCATATAATATTGCATATATGTTAAATTTTGCAAACTGGAATGTTTAACATCTCAACCATAAACTCAAAACAAAAAATCATATAATTTCATTTGGATACCAATCAGTTTTGGTTGACAAGAGTTTGGACTGGCCAAGAGTTTCATTTCGCCTACAACAGGAAAAAAAAACGAGGAGTGGAAATTGTGATCCACAGGGCAATTTACTTTGTAGCTGCAGAGATAATAGTAGACATTGAACTAAAATAATTAGTTAAATCATGTAGAAAATGCAGATAATAATGTAAGTGCATTAATTCCTAACATAAGCTCTCCTGAGGTTATAATTATATATAAACTCTGATTTAGATGGGACATAAACACACATCTTATAAGGAATCATAAACTATATAAAGATTTCTCTGCCCATATTTGAGGCTGTATTGCTTTTTCAACAATACACCTATTGTGACTTTGATTATTAAAGCATTAATTTTTTCAATCCTTTTCTACCAAGTGATAGGTTATGACTTTCGTTGTGTTATAACCAGAGTTTATTCCTGGTCTTATTTTTATGTATTTTTTGGTAATGTTTATTTAATATTTTTGTACTGTGCCATTAAATGTGACTTAATCCCCTTACTTTGTTGGTGTTCCCTGCATTTTTATATCCAGTCAGAGGGAAGAACCCTGCAGCAGATCGAGTTTATAAGAAGTGTTTTGTAAATATCACTCTTTCTTTTTCCTTTTCTCATTTTTTTGTGAATTATTTGCATTTGTCTTTGAATTTTGCTTTCAGGTTGTAAATTGTATTTGATCGCCTTGAAGTAGTTTTTAGGCCCATACTTTTGCCCTTTTTGTGCCCTTTCTCTTATTTTTCTATTTTTTGCCAATAAAGTGTCAGTTTTATAAAGATTCCTATTTATATTGTATGGATATATTTTGGAACTTTGATAGTACTTTGAAGTTTTAAAACCAGTTCCCCATTTTTGGCATGAATAGGCCAAAGCCTACAGGTTGTAGTTGTGGGTTTAAAAGGAGGAAATTAATTCTTCCCGCTTAAAATGCCAATCGATTGTTCACCTGTTAACAGATGGCTTGATGCTTTCTATCATGCTGCAAAAATATATATTTAATATATGACAGTGACTCCCCATTACCTAAATTGTCCTGTGGCATTCAGTGGAAGTGCTCTAATGTATTTGGTAAAGCATATGAGTGAGTTGACTGAGAAGAACAAGCTTTGATTCAAAACAATTTCAAACACAGAAGTCCAATAAAATCCATCTGGTAAATTTAGTGCAACTGGCTATATATTTCTTTTCAAAGTATTCCCACTTAATACATCCTTAGCTTGACTCAACTGTAAGCTCATTAATATGGAAGGCAAAAGGTCACATATCAAAAGTTGAAATTTCAATTAGGTGGTTATAAGTCTTTTAGCATCTCCTGTGAGAGAAGCCAAGATGTATATCTGAATGCAATATGTCCCAGAAGTGGGGACACATTTGGGCGCCATCAGTATTTTCCTTCAGAGGAAAGGCCAATCATAAGCTGCTTTTAAATTACAAACAGCTTGAAAAGTTTACACACAGTAACAAATATGTTAGGTAACATCCTGTGGCTGCTTCTGTTTTCTGTGATATTCATTCAGTATCAAAAGATTGGATATGCCATTGCACGCAGTTTTATCATTTAATTATTTTTTAGTCATTCAGGTAGGCAGATGCTTGGCAGACTTTTATATGGAGCTAAGGAAAGAAGTAAGCTGATAGAAATGTTAATCACTCTATTCTGTCTACAACAGGCCATGTGCTGCTTGATGCATTAGGCCCAGTTTTCAATGTCTGATCCTTATTTAGCCTTAAAATTGGCTGCAGATGTTGCTTTACTTTTGTTACTTAAAGATTCTTCTAACTCCGTATAGGCTGTTTTTTTCGGAAGGTCCGTCTTAGTATCTTAACTTGACCGCACTGATGCGACAAGCAGTCTGCCATTGTGCTAATAAATAAAGTTAAAACCATACCTCTTCGTTTCCATGCATTCAGTCCAAAGTTTACCTTTTCTTTTGCTCACCGTAACCCTTCTCAAGCCTTGTAAAAATAGTCCAAATGATTTTTATGTCTATTGCTCGTACAAAGATATCGATCCATCCATCATCTTACTTGCCTTTCCACTTCGTAGCAGCACAGGGCACAAGGTAGGAACTAACCCTACACAGAGCTTCAGCTGATTGCCAAAAACATTTGCATTCATACTAATACTAGTAATAATGAATTTTGCCATGCAATGTATTTTCCATTTATATATTGTTGAATATTCTGAACATACCCATGCAACAGATGTCTTCAGGATGTTCATGTGTATATTTATATAGATACACACACAGCGGCAGAGCTCACTACTAACCTACTGTGCACCACCCTGTACACAAATGAACACTTTACAAAGTTTATAACCACCCCCCACTTCCAATACAAACCATTCCACATACCTTATATTATATTACTAGCAAAATACCCGCGCTTCACAGCGGAGAAGTAGTGTGTTAAAGAAGTTATGAAAAAGAAAAGGAAACATTTTAAAAATAACGTAACATGATTGTCAATGTAAGTGTTTTGTCACTGTTATGAGTGTTGCTGTCATCAAGGATTTGATTATCATTATTTCTTTCAATCAGGTTCGTATTTGGAGGATGTGTTGTGGTCAAGTTATATTCCGTGTTTGTCCACCATTGTAAAGATAACAGGTTCCATTCATTGAAGTGTTCACTACCCAAATTGGTACTCGTGAATCTAAGATGTTTAACAGGCATTCCCGGTATTAAGGTGTGGATTTGCCTGCGAATATTTAGCGGCAGCGTGTCTATGAACTTAATTTAAACTTAAGCTTTACACCTTGCTTTCCTATTGATATGTCTACAAAGGCTTGTTCAGCTTCAGAGGGTTGTTCCTTTCTTACTGCATCAATAAACAGCTTGTCTTCCTCTTTATCTGAGACATCACACACTGTATGCATGGGTTTACCGTTCCCAATCCTGTAAACTTTAGTGAAGTGGTTCAATTTACCACATTTTTTACACTGTCTTCCTTTAGTTGGACATTGACTTTTTCCACCGTGTGCTTTGTTTCCACAGTAGCTGCACTTATGAATATGCTTGTATGCGTCACCCGATTCATATTCTTTTGCTGTCTTCTCAATTGTGTAATACGTTTTTATTCAGCGCTCTGTGGAGCTTTTGCTTGTTGTCTGCGTACTGCGTTCACAGTCAGTTCACATGAGCCGCTCGGAGTACATGCATTAAAGTTCTATCTCGTGCGATCTTGCAATGTTCACGGCTTTATTTAATGTTAGCTTAGACCCGGCACTTAAAAGTTTCTCTC
>JANRMT010062791.1:88302218-88389557 GCA_026402145.1 Polypterus bichir lapradei | reverse complement strand
CTGTGTGTGTGTCGCGCTATCTCCCTCGCGCTGCCTGTGTGTGTGTCGCGCTATCTCTCTCGCGCTGCCTGTGTGTGTGTCGCGCTATCTCTCTCGCGCTGCCTGTGTGTGTGTCGCTCTGTCTCTCGCGCTGCCTGTGTGTGTGTGCTTGTGCTGACTCTGTGCGTGCGTCTGTCTCTCTCTTGCGCTGCCTGTGTGTGTGTGTGTGTGTTGTGCTCTCTCGCTCTCTCTATCTTGCTCGCTGCACAGGAAATGCACAGGGAGAGACTGAACATGTACAAACCGAAAGGGAAACTGGCTTGTTCATATACCAAGTGTGTGGTCGTGAATATTTAGCGGCTGCATGTCTATGGGCAGGCAATCAATTATGTGGGAGGTGTGCTGATTTCCGCAGTAGCTGCACTTATGAATATGCTAAGCACAGTCTTTCACCCGCAAATATTTACCTTATATGGGCAGGCACTCAATTACGTGGGAGGCGTGATGATGCGGGACGCAACTCCGCATCACACGGTGACCGACCTGCAGGCTATGGCTGTATACAGTATATGGACGAAAGTAGGTTCCAGTTATGACTGTTACGCATAGAATTTCGAAATGAAACCTGCTAAAGTTTTGTAAGTAGACTGTAAGGAATGAACCTGCCAAATTTCAGCCTTCCACTTACACGGGAAGTTGGAGAATTAGTGATGAGTAAGTGAGTGAGTGAGTGAGTCAGTCAGTGAGGGTTTTGCCTTTTATTAGTATAGATGCTATCAGGGATGTCCAGGTCATCATATTTGTTGTTTTTCTGCAACATTTTTTGAAGGACGGCAATTATTTCTTCATCCACTCCTTTAAAAATGTTACAGCAGCTCCAAATTTCACCTTCTTCTTCTCCCGTGAAATATATCTGTAGGAAGTTTTCCTCTTCAGAAGATGGCAATAACAGTCCAATTTTATGATAAATTTGGCCTGGAACCTTAAATACTGACATCTATGTTCATTGAGATTATTTTCGTGAAACCGAATGGAGTCATTCAGAAACACAAATTGTATGGTAGTATGCATTCAATGAACTGTTTCCGTTTAGGGTTATTCTTGTCCATGAGAGATTCCAGTTCTTCTGAAATAGGTTAAAGAGGTGGCAGTTTCACTTTTCCACCTTCACACTACATTCCTGGTGCTTTTCCAGTCCATTTCTTATCCTTGCAATGTGGGCATTTTTTATACATTCTTCCGAATTTGATCAACTCGCAATTTTTATACTCCATATCTGGGTTTGTAGTGGGCTGCAACGTTTTTCATTGATATCCATATTTTGGAAAGTAAATTGAACTGTATTTTATATTGTTTTTTCAAGGCATGTGCCTCTTTCTTCCATTGCTTCTTTGGTCCAGATTCCAGATTTCCTCTTTTTATTACAATTCATTCTCTCACATTTTTCTTGCGTGTTTTCTTGTAATCGCAATAGTTTTTTTCTTTCCGTCCATTATTTAAGTCTAATCTTTTCGTTATCATTTTCCGTTTCACGTAAATCTTGTGTTCTTTTCCACTCTTTTTCAAGTATTAAACATTTGTTTTCTTCATCTTCATGTTTTCTGCGTTTTATTTCAAGCCTTGACCATTTCTGCACCCTCATTTTCAATTTGTTTCACTTTCTGTTTTTCTGTCATCAGTTTTTGTTTTTTCTTGTCTTCCAAATTTAATCGGACTTGGATATTTCTGAGTGTTTTCGAGACGAAAGTAAGATTATAACTTAACATCAATGATACAACTTTAGATATTTATACGACTTTACAAAAGGTTATGCAACAATGACATGACAGTGTTGCCACATTTACAACCTTGATTTATAGTTTTTTTCTAAATTAATTTAGAATTTACTGTTTTAGGGTTTTCTTTAATTTTCTGAATCATGTTCACGCATTTAACTTTTTTTTTTTTTAATCACCGAAACTGCAGCTTTTGGATATTTACTCTTCATCTCAATTGGTAATTGTGTTGTGACAGACATCGGGACAGACAAACTGTCTTGCTTATTTATTAGATTACACATTATATATTATTATTATATAACACATTTCACTCTTTCTCATTTTTTTTCAATTCAATTCAGTTTGCTTTTGTACTTTTGTATAGCACACATCACTGAGTACGGGTGCAGAGTGCTGTAACAAGGTAAAATACAAGTAATTACTAATCATAGAATTAGTACACTGCACTAGTTTTTGTGAACCAAATGTGAGCATGTTGTTTCTCATTAATTATTTCAAAAGTCATATTTTTTGTTGTTTATATTTTAAAACATACAATGTAAAAAATACCAGTCTACAAGTTCCAAAGACACCATATTACCTTTTGCACGCTGCTAATCTGCTTCTCATTTCCTCCATGAAAAAAAGTAGTAAGAAATTATGCTTTGTTCCACTTTCTATAAGCATGGAAGGCAACTGCTACAAAAGTTTGGTCTTTTATTTTTATTATTGTTGAATTTAAACCAAATCAAAATGAAATATAATTCAATACAAAATTATTTGAATTCATTTTATATTTAAAGTTACATTTAAAAAACATTTTGGAGGAAATATATGCAGTAAATTATTAAATACCCCAGCCAGCAAAAATAAATAAAAACATTTGGAGTATTAGCACAAGCCCTGGGAAGTGTTGTAATGAGGCCTTAAATAAAAATATGTAAATTTCACCTTTAACAAATGAATCAGAAT
The DNA here is from genome assembly GCA_026402145.1 of Polypterus bichir lapradei. Lineage (NCBI taxonomy): Eukaryota > Metazoa > Chordata > Cladistia > Polypteriformes > Polypteridae > Polypterus > Polypterus bichir. Next base: position 88,386,849 of record JANRMT010062791.1, on the reverse strand, counting down.
AACTGAACTCAATTTTTTTCTTATATGTTGAACTGAATCCATAGTGTTCCACTGCCTTCTGGTTCAGAATTGGTTGTTATTTTCAACCCAAAACTGCAGTGACGGGATCAAGCCCACATGGCCCTCAAATGTACAGTATTAAGTGGGTTTAAAGATGGGCTTGCTTTTTGTTGCGTGGGCTGTTTCTTTTTAAACATGTACTTAAGCTTAATAGTCTGTAAGCTTTTAAGATAAACCATGCAGTAGTGAAAGTTAGTGTTAAAATGGCAGCTTTAGTTTTTTTTTGACAATTTTATTTGCTGTTTTGAACATTTTTTTACAACATGCAAACTGTTTAAATGTTTTCATGCATAGAAGGAAAAATTATTAAATCTTGGAATTTCTATATTTTATTTGTTTTAGCTTATTTACTTGATGCATAATATTTGCTTCTGCATGAGCTGCGCCACTTTTTCCTGCTTGTCAAAAGTGGTCAATTGATTTTATTATTTGCATCTGGCATTATCTATGTGCTTTGAAATGTTTGCCCATACGTTTGGAATGGAATGTGCATTGCTTTGTGAACTATAATCATCTCTTTATAAAATGAAGGCTGGTTGAACACTAACATTTCTTCTCGTATTATGTGCTATCATATTCCTACAGGGTTAATATAGTCCTAATCTGCTGCCAGGTAAACTTGAGTAATTATTAGTTGGATCTGATGAATGCATATTTCTAAGTAAAGAAATGCACACCCCGAGGCATGTTCAGTTTTGCCAGTTTCCACAAACATGTGAAATGCTAGTGGAGATTGGATTGCCCTCCAATTTGTTGATAAGCATCACCTTCTAAAGCCACCAACTATGCTTGCCTTTGGCGTTACTTTTGTAATGGTATAGTTTATATGTGTTTTTGTTCTTACATTTCCATAGGAATAATGAAGTCTCAACACAATTTGTGTGGGTGTGCCACCTAACAATATGGATGTACAGTATACTACGCATAAAAATGTTTTGTCAGTTTTAGCATGTGACAGACAGGGGATTTCCATTGGTAGCAAGTGGAGTTGTAGAAAGAATAAAACAACTACCTCTTTCATGATGTTGTTTCTATGTACTCAGTAAACTAACAAACTATTAGTAAACTATCACTACCAGTGATGAGATAGAATTGCTTCCAATTTCAGTCTAGGATACAAATAATTGTTTGCAATTATTACAATTCAAATGTGTTACAACTTCTTCTAAACAAAGACAGAATGGACTATCTTTTGAAACTAACAATATACTGTATGTGTAGTATCAATGAAAGAAGATAATTCAGGTGAACGTTGCACAGCATGTCACAGTATTCTTCACTCATGTGAAGTCTTTTTTTGTTCTTTAAAAATTTTTATACAAAGGTTTTGTTTCTTCTACTCCAGAATACTTCATTATGTTGGCAATTACACTGCTGTAACATGAATAAGTAGGAGAAAATGATTTACATTCTGAGAACAGAGTGTGTCTGAGTCCTACTGTTGATTGGCATTTTGAGGGCGGAGCCTTGAAACATGTTTAGACTAAGAGCAGTGCATTTGGCAGGGAGATAATCTGCTATCATTGTGCAGTGGCTGAAGGACAGAAAGTTATGGAAGTAAGATTTGCTGCATGCTGTAAGATGTCTCTGAATGAAAATAAAATAACTTCTCACCTGTGAAGTAAGATGCAACAATGAATTAGAAGGGAATCATAAGGGTCTGACCTGTTAGATAGTTTAAACAACTTATGCAGCCCATCACCTTGTCTCCCTGTTTGCATTTGCCTCATCTTCCAACACACAGAGACACAGAATACCATTGCTTACAGCTTGCTTTCGAGTAATAGACCTAACATTGAGTATGTCATGTTTTACAGTCAGTCGTGTGCATTTCATGCTAGTTGTGTGTTTGTGGTTGTTGTTTTTTTTTTCATTTAATATTCAGATCACTTTATATTATTCAATTGGTGGCATTAGATTTTCCAGGGACCCAAGAGATATTCTGAAGCAATAATCATATAATGTGCAGAGCATGGTGTCTTGGACAACAAGTAATGTTACATAGGGATATCAAAGTCTTGGCAGTTTCTCTGACTATAAAAGGCAGACCTGGAACCCTATTGGCACCAATAACTCTTGTGACTTTTATGAAAAGATTTTTTTTTTTAGAAATAACTTGCCATGCCATCTTATAGCTATTTCAAATGTTTCTTTTTTACTACAATATGAGAAATTTTCCATTCCTTTCTAGCAGTTTCTTGCTCTGTAGCAGCAAGTTTAATTTTAGGCAAGTGTAACAGCCAAACATATTAACTTTTGTTAATTGTAAATTAATATTAATGGTTAAGTGTTTGCTTAGTTTGATCTGAATGTAAGTTTCACATAGCTACATAATTAATCAAAGTTTCTGTTAGCAATGAGTACATTAGTGGGTCAGCTTAGGTTGGACGGTTGGGAGACAAAGTCATAGAGGCGAGATTGTGTTGGTTTGGACATGTGCAGTGGAGAGATGTTGGGTATATTGGAAGAACAATGTTAAGGATGGAGCTACCAGGCAAGAGAAAAAGACGAAAGCCTAAGAGAAAGTTTATGGATGTAGTGAGAGAGGACATGAAAGTGATGAGTGTAACTGAGCTGGAGGAGGAGGAGGAGAATATGGAAATAGATGATCCACTGTGGCAAACCCTAACGGGAGCAGCTGAAAGAAGAAGAAGAATCTAACATGTTAATGGAACACTCTTAATGTTCTGATATTTTTGTTGTGACAACAGAATAATCTGTTTGTTAGATAGGAATTTAGATAGATACATGAGCTGTTTTATAGAAAGGTATAGAGGCATATAGCTTTCTGACTGTATGTTAAAACATGTCATAGTGTATATGATAACAAATAGAAACTTAAAGAATTACAACCCAGACACTAAAGCTTTAAACAAAATATTACAGAAAAGAAGTTATTTTTTTATTTTTTCATGCATACATTTTTCCTTACTTTTTTTTGTGCTTTGGATTTCACTAAAACTTAAAAAATGAAGACACCTGGACTGCAGGATTTTTTGTAAACAAGTCATACTAGTTGTCCAAGTCTTTCTAGTAGCTGCATCTGTTCACAAAGACAGATGAGTCATAAGAACTTTGTAATTTTTTGACAAATACCATGCACAAATGACAACCTGTTACACCTCTCCACTCTAACAAGGTTAAGGTAAAACGTCTAAAGAAGGCCAACCAAAACCTTGTACGGATTTCATCCTCGACTCTTCCTACCCCTTAACAAGAATTCCCTTGGTAATGTGCGATAAAGAAACAACAAAACTGATGAAATTTCAATAGTTATAATAAAAATATGAATGTAAACAAATAACATAGTATACATGTTCAACAAACAGCTTTAACATGCCACATAAAACTAGTAACACAAATTATCGTAAATCCTGCTGCTTTAAGAATGATACACCTACAAAAAAGACAGTACAGCAAAAAACATAATAGTCAAGTTCAAATGTTTAACAGTGGGAAGAGGGGTATGTGAATGGGCTGGCAGGGTAGTTGGAAAAGTCTTCAATCGGTATAATTCCCAACATGTAACACTGGTAGAGTCATATCGGGGTTATTGTTGGGGAGCTCCTATTCGCCGCTGTTCGGAAAAGGTCATCCTCCAGATGCTCCAGCTGCTCGCTCAATACATAGCTTTCATGGCTTCCTTTACCAGTATGAACCTCTCCACTGATGATCAGCTTGGTTTTTATTGGTTAGTGGAAGCTGCTGCACAATGCACCTGACATTATTTATCTGTTTGAATATATATATAAATATATATATATATATATATATATAAAAATAATAACAGCGACAACATTTGCTTATATAGCACGTTTTCATACAAGTGATGTAGCTCAAAGTGCTTTACAAGATGAAGAAAGAAATGTTTATAAAAAAAAAAATTATAAAAATAAGATTAGGCAACACTAAGTAACATAGAATAAAAGTAAGGTCCAATGGCCAGGAGGACAGAAAAAACAAAAACAAAATCTAGAGGGCTGGAGAAAAAAAAATCTGCAGGGGTTCCGAGGATGCAAGACCACCCAGCCCCCACTGGGCATTCTACCTAACATAAATGATCTCAATCAGTTCTCATGGTTTTCAGGCTTCACTTGGAAGAGTACGATGATCATGGTCATATTGACAACTAGCCTTCAATCCATCAACGTAGGGACTGCATGGTGCATTGATCAGGTGGTGGTGGCACTACAGAAAACCAGAAAAAGAACAGTAGAGAAAGTAGAATTTAGTGCGGATTGTGGAGCCATGATAAAAATAATAATTCAATACATATACAGAATATCAAGGTTACACTAAAATGAAACTATGAGAAAGTCATATTAAAATAATGTGTTTTTGCAATAGATATCTGTACTTTTTAATCCTCAAACACCGCTGCGGGGGACTTGTTTTGTTTTGGATGTGCTCTGTCTCTAGGTATGTCAGAGGACACAACTTTGTGAAGTTGTGTCCAGTCTCATGTGGGGAGGCTAAATTGGGGGTGGGGGTATAAGGGGGGAGAGAAAGAGAGCAAGGTATATCAAATCTGTCCTTTTAATCCTTATAATTATAACTACCAATGTAACAACAGGCTGCATGGCAATAATTCGTGGAAAACGTGGAAATTAATGTTAAAGCTGTCTCACTTCCAGTTAAGACTATAAAATGACATCAAAAAATCAATGTCTCCATGATTGGACAGTTAACTTTGTGAGATGGAATGTTAAAGGCCTGAATCACGAATTAAAGAGAAAGAAAGTATTCTCTCACCTAACAGGTTTAAACGCTAAAATAGTATTTTTACAGGAGACCCACTTACTAAGCAAGGATCAGTTCCGGCTGCAAAAAGACTGGACTGGCTAAATGTTCCATTCCAGCTTTACAAAGAAAACTAGAGGTGTGGGAATTCTCATACATAGAACAGTCTCATTTGTGGTATCAGATGTAGTATCTGATCCTGAAGAGAGATATGTGATTGTCATGGGCAATTTATTTAACTGTAAAGTGATTTTGAAAAATGTTTATGCACCCAATGTCGATGATAGGGAATTCATGCAAAATGTATTTGCAGCCATTCCCAATGTGAACACTCATAAAATTATAATGGCTGTGGACTTTAATTGTGTTTTAAATCCACTCTTAGATGGGTCTCCTGTCACAGGGGGGATGACATCTAACACTGCAAAGACAATTACACAGTTTTTAACTGACCACAACCTATCAGACCCCAGGAGGTTTCTAAACCCAAACTCAAGAACATATTCCTTCTACTCACCAGTGCATCATTGTACTCAAGAATTGATTATTTCTTTATAGATAATAATTTCTTGCCTACAATAAAATCTTGCAAGTATGACACTATTGTTATTTCCGACCATGCCCCTCTGATCTTGGAGCTAAAATCATTATGCCCCACACACTTATCTCTCAGATGGCGTCTTAACCCACTTCTATTAGCAGACGAGAACTGTACAGAATTTATATCCAAACAAATCAGTTTCTTTCTAGAGACAAATACATCCTCAAAGGTCTCTGCAGGAATACTCTGGGAAACTCTAAAGGCCTTAAGAAGACAGATTATTTCATATCTTTCCCACAGAAATAAATTAGAAACCAAGAAGGTATCAGAGTTAACCAGCAAAATTACTAGAATAGATGAAGAATATGCCAGGTGTCCAAGTGAGGCTCTTCATAGGAAAAGGCAGGCTCTGCATTCAGAGCTCAACTTCTTAACAACCAAAGAAACTGAACAACTCATTTTTAAATCAAGACATCATTACTATGAACACGGAGAGAAAGCTAATAAGCTCTTAGCTCAAGAAATCCACAAGCAAGAAGTTCGCAATGCATTCCCAGCAATCACCAACACAAACGGAGATAAAATCATTGACCATAAAAATATAATGCACACATTTAAAGACTACTATAAATCCTTATATTCTACTGAGTTTAAAGAAGGCAACACACAATCTAATGCATTTCTGGATACATTACAAATACCACAAATAGATACTTTTAGTGAAGAGGAACTGGATAAACCTCTGGCGCTATCAGAATTACTAGATGCTGTAAAGTCACTTCAAAGCGGGAAAGCAGCAGGCCCTGATGGTTACCCTGTAGAATTTTATAAGAAATTCTCCACTCAGCTAGCTCCCCACTTATTAGCAACATTTACAGAAGCTAGAGGCAATCAAATTCTACCTCAAACTTTACGCCAAGCATTAATCACTGCCTTTCCTAAACAAAATAAGAACTTATTACAATGTGCATCATACAGACCAATTTCACTTCTGAATAATGATGTTAAGATACTCTCCAAGGTCCTTGCTAGAAGGATGGAGAAAGTGCTACCTTCGGTAATATCACAAGATCAAACTGGATTTATTAAAGGCCGACACTTAGCTTCCAATCTTCGACGCCTGTTTAATGTAATATATTCACCAGCAAAGTCAAACACCCCAGAGATATTATTATCGTTGGATGCAGAAAAAGCATTTGACATGATTGAATGGAACTTCCTTTTTACTACGTTAGAGTAATTTGGGTTTGGCCCGAACATTTGTACATGGATCAAACTACTGTATACTAATCTAGAAGCTGCAGTTTGTATTAACAACATTTGTTCAGACTACTTTAAACTAGAATGTGGTACCAGACAAGGATGCCCCTTGTCAACACTGCTATTTTCAATCGCCATTGAACCACTGGCAGTTCACTGTCAAAATGCTTATCAGATAAAGGGGATTATCAGAGAAAGACTTGAACAGAAAATTTCTCTATATGCAGATGATATGGTACTGTATATATCAGACCCACAAAATACTGGGCCTGCAGTCTTAGCAGCACTTACAGAATTTCAAAAGATCTCTGGTCTCAGAATTAATTTGAATAAAAGCGTGCTCTTTCCAGTGAATTCTCAAGCATACAATATTAGGTTAGACACCTTTCCTTTCATCATTGCACATCAGTTTAAATACCTAGGGGTAAATATCACAAGTAAACATAAAGCTCTTTATCAACAAAATTTCTCCGTTTGTATGGAAAAAATTACGCAAGACTTGCATAGATGGTCAACCCTTCTCACTCTAGCTGGAAGAATTAATGTCGGTAAGATGAATATCCTTTCTAAGCTTCTCTTTATATTTCAAAACATTCCAATATACATCAATAAATCATTTTTAAGCAATTAGATTCAACCATAACCTCATTTATTTGGAACTCAAACATCCACGTATCCAAAGAGCAACCCTACAAAGACCTAAGGCAGAAGGTGGCATGGCTCTACCTAACTTTCAGTTTTATTACTGGGCAGCAAACATACAAGCTATAAAAACCTGGACACAAATAGATGAACATACACAGGCTTGGTCCGCAATAGAAATAAAATCCTGCAGTACTTCTTTATATTCCCTGCTTTGTGTCCCAATAAATGCAAGTTATCTCCAATATACTAATAACCCAATTGTGCTTCACTCACTCAGAATATGGAACCAATGTAGAAAGTATTTTAAGATGGAGAATCTTTTATCTGTGGCACCTCTGCATGAGAACCACCTTTTTCAGCCCTTGCAAACATATGCAGTTTTTAATATCTGGAAAACATTTGGGATTAAATTGCTTAGAAATCTTTATATAGACAACATCTTTGCATCCTTTGAACAATTACATTTCCAAATTTAACTTTCCAGCAACATATTTCTTTCACTATCTTCAAATTAGAAACTTTGTTAAACATAACCTGCTTGATTTTCCTCATCCTGCACATTCCTCTATGCTGGAATTAATATTTTTCAGTTTCGAGGACACAGACAGCATTTCTGCAATATATAAATTTATTTTACAGTCCCTCCCTTTCAAAGATCCAAGGGGACAATGGGAAAAAGATCTCTCACTCAACATACCAGTAAAGGAGTGGAAGGTAGCAATGCAGAGAATTCACTTGAGCTCCATATGCGCAAAGCATACAATTATTCAACTCAAAATTATATATCAAGCACATCTGTCTCACTTTAAACTGTCCAAAATGTTTCCAGGGCAAGATCCAACTTGCGAACGTTGCAATCAAGTTCTAGCCTCACCGGGCCACATGTTTTGGGCCTGCACCAAATTAACATCATTCTGGACCAAAATTTTTAAATGCCTTTCAGACAGCCTTGGTGTCACAATCCCTCCTAACCCATTAACAGCTGTGTTTGGTGTTCTTCCAGATGGGCTTAAAGTGGAGAAGGACAAACACACTGTGATTGCCTTCACTACACTATTGGCACAAAGACTTATTTTGCTAAACTGGAAGAATCCTAAGTCTCATCTTTTAAGTCAGTGGGTAATTGATATTTTTTTACTATTTGAAAGTGGAAAAAATTAAATTCTCAGTTAGAGGATCTGTGCAGAACTTTTTCAAAACCTGGCAGGATCTAATCAATAATATTTTAGAATAGGCTGTTAAAGCACTGAGGAAGTAGATTCTCTTCCTATTTCTTTTTCTTCTCCATTTATCTTTATCCGCTTATTAAACTCATCAATTTATGTATTTTTTACAAGCTTTATGTTTTACTCCGTTGGCCATGCTCTTTCTCAGGGCTGTGGGTTGATTTGTTTTCAATCCTATTTTTTGTAAAAATTGATCTATTTGTATGGAATGATTACAGTAAAATTTTTTTTTAAAAATGTGTTTTTACCAGTTTTTTAAAATGCTCCACCGCATTAGCCTGGCAAATTTCTATCGGCAAGCTATTCCGGACTTTAGGTGCATAACAGCAGAAGGCCGCCTCACCACTTCTTTTAGGTTTAGCTCTTGGAATTATAAGCAGACACTCATTTGAAGATCTAAGGTGACAATTTGGAGTGTAAGGTGAAAGACATTCTGAAATATAGGATGGAAATTATTTAAGGCTTTGTAAACCATAAGCAGTATTTTAAAGTTAATTCTAAATGGCATAGGTAACCAATTTAGTGACATTAAAACTGGAGAGATGTGCTTGGATTTTCTTTTCCTAGTTAAGATTCTGGCTGCTGTATTCTGCACTAGTTGCAACCGATTAATGTCTTTTTTGCGTAGTCCTGAGAGGAGTGCGTTACAGTAATGCAGTCGACTAAAAACAAAAACGTGAACTAATTTTTCAGCATCTTGCAAAGTTATAAGGGATCTACCTTTTGCTATATTTCTTAAGTGAAAAAATGCTGTCCTAGTAGCCTGATTAATATGTGATTTAAAATGTAGGTCAGAGTCAGTAGTTACCCCTAAATTCTTTACTTCTGTCTTGACTTTTAAGCCTAATGGATCAAGTTTATTTCTAATACCCTCACTATATCAATTTTGCCAATCACTAAGATTTCTCTTTTCTCCTTATTTAGTTTGAGAAAATTACTACTCATCTACTCAGAAACATAAGTAAGACATTGTGTTAGTGAGACAAGAGAGTCAGGGTCATCAGGCACTATTGGTAAATACAGTTGTGTGTCATCATCATAGATGTGGTAGGTCACGTTATGCCATGAGATAATCTGACCTAATGGAAGCATGTAAATTGAAAAGATCAGTGGACTCAGGATTGACCCTTGTGGAACACCATATAGAATATCATGTGTCTTCACAGTATAATTACCACAACTAACAAAGAATTTTCTACCTGTTTTTTTCCCTTGCTGTTCTGCAACCCATTTATAGGGCTTCTGGTGGCCCCAAACTAATAACATCTCCTTTGAAGTATCATTGGGTGCCAGCCTATTGGCAGGAATGGCTATATCTACAGGTTAATTCTTCTAGGGGGGAAACCCATAGGCTACCTTCCAAAGAGTGTCAAGCTCGTCACAAGATTTGGGGCAATGAAGTAAAGCAGCAACTTGCTATTGAGGCAGATCTGATTTAAATAGACAAGTGGCTGGTGGAAAGAGAGACATCAGATGGGGCATAATCAGTGCATAGATTGGTCCAAAGCCAATGACAGAGGAACACAGTGAAAATTATAACTGGAAAAAAATGTCAAACTTATTGCATATTTGCTGTTATTTCTTTAGGTCAATTAATTTTGCCTTTGGGACTTTATAAGTTTTTGTGGTTCTAAACTATACTGATTTCACTTTCATTTTGTAGTTTTGTTTTCCAATGGGACCTATTTCTTTATTTTATAACTATATTTTGATTCACTGTGATGCCAGCTTATTTTTTAGTGGGTGCCACCATTTTTTTGTTTCTGTTGCCAAGATTTAGTCACTTTTCATCAAAGACGCGTCACTAAAAGTTGTGTGACATATCCACACTTGTAGATTCAATACAAAGAATTTTTAAAAGTACTTTCATTCGTAACTTTGATATTTAAACCTGTCTGCAATGAAGCTGCAACAATGAAAAGTAAAATACAAATAGGCACTGACGCCACCTGCTGCTCATTAAATTTTTATTTTCCATTTTGCATTTTCATTTTCAGGTTCTTAATATGCAGATATATTTTAATTAGCGTGGGTCAATGGGCAGGGTTTGCACCTTGATTTCCCACAATTCTTTGTCGCTTTGTAGCCATTTTGATTGATGGAATACTTATTTTGACTGCGTTTAAATCAAATGATTTTTTTGACCCATGCTAATTAAATATATTTACATGTTAAGAACCTTAAAATGAAAATGCAAAGCAGAAAATGAAAATGCAAAGTGGAAAATGAAAATTCAATGAGCAGCAGGTGGTGCCAGTGCTTATTTGCATTTTACTTTTCATTTTTGCAGCACTCATGTGCATAGTCTTTGAAAAATAAATGGCGAAAAAGGGATTGCATTTTCATTTAATAATTTTAATTTTCATTTACTTTTTTGCATAAAATACCTCACATATCCACCATACTGATTCCTTAAATAATTTAAAAAACCTCAATCATACCACCTTTTAGTCCTTTTTGCATAAACTGAAAAGATTAATCTCCTTCAATCTCTCCTCATAGCTCATACCTTACAGGCCTGAAATTAGCGTAGTTGTTGTTTACTTTACTTTCTTTAGCACTGCTATATCTTTTCTGTAGCCTGGAGAACAAAACTGCACGCCGTACTCTGAATGAGTCACCATTGTGTTGTGTAATATAAGCATAACCTGCTTTGACTTGTAATGTACACATTGTGACACATAACCTCACATCCTATTAGCCTTCTCGATCACTTCTGTGCACTGCCTTAATGTAAATAGTGATGAGGTATAGTTTCAAGTATCAGACCTTCCATTGTGCATTCAAATCTAACATTTTTTACATTTGTTTATTGACATTAAATTTTATCTGTCAGAAAGCTACTCTAACCTGCATTATAAGTCCCTATTTAATGATTCAGATGATTCTAGAGTAGCTAGTAATTCACTTAGTTTAATATCATCTGCAAAATTAATCAGCATGCTGTTTATATTATATATATAAGAGACGGCTGGCAGCTCAACCTGGCCAGGACACCCCTGCGATGGAAGGATGGGGAGGCAAGTTTTCAAGGACACTGCTTCCCTCAAAAGGCTAGATGGCAGCTCTCCTGGAGTGTAACGGTGCCCTGGATTCCTGCAGTGCATCTTGAGACTTGAAGTTTGGTTGCTCAGCCCTGTTGGGCTGCTAGGAGGAGCTGTGAGAGGACCAAAGGAGCCATGCCTTACCCATAGCGTGGAAGTACTACCAAGTCATGTGGACGGGAGCCCTGAAGTACTTCCGGGCTGATTAAAGGACTTTAGTTCTCCATCTGACCCGAAAGTGCTAGCAAGTCACATGGACGGAATCATAGAAGCACTTCCAGGCCAAGAAATATATAAAGCACCACTGAAGACCCAACAAGTGAGCTGGAGTCGGGAGAAGTAGTACAGAGCTTGCTGAGAGGTGTTGAGGAAAAAATTGTAGTGATTTGTGTTGTTTATTATTAATAATAATAATAATAATTATTATTATTATTATTATTATTATTATTATTATTATTGAATTGCCTGTCTAATGTGGCTGTGGTGCTTTGGGCACTATTAAGGAGAAGAAAAGCGTTAAAATACTTCTCATTTCTTTTACCCTGTGTCTGTCTGTTGGATTGAAAGGGGCAACAGTGACCCCTAATGTCCACTATATATATATATATATATATATATTTATATATAAATATATATATATATATAATACAAACCGGATTCCAAAAAAGTTGGGACACTAAACAAATTGTGAATAAAAACTGAATGCAATGATGTGGAGATGGCAAATGTCAATATTTTATTTGTAATAGAACGTAGATGACAGATCAAACGTTTAATCCGAGTAAATGTATCATTTTAAAGGAAAAATATGTTGATTCAAAATTTCACGGTGTCAACAAATCCCAAAAAAGTTGGGATAAGTAGCAATAAGAGGCTGGAAAAAGTAAATTTGAGCATAACGAAGAGCTGGAAGACCAATAAACACTAATTAGGTCAATTGGCAACATGATTGGGTGTAAAAAGAGCTTCTCAGAGTGGCAGTGTCTCTCAGAAGCCAAGATGGGTAGAGGATCACCAATTCCCACAATGTTGCGCAGAAAGATAGTGGAGCAATATCAGAAAGGTGTTACCCAGCGAAAAATTGCAAAGACTTTGCATCTATCATCATCAACTGTGCATAACATCATCCGAAGATTCAGAGAATCTGGAACAATCTCTGTGCATAAGGGTCAAGGCCGTAAAACCATACTGGATGCCCGTGATCTCCGGGCCCTTAAACGACACTGCACCACAAACAGGAATGCTACTGTAAAGGAAATCACAGAATGGGCTCAGGAATACTTCCAGAAACCATTGTCAGTGAACACAATCCACCGTGCCATCTGCCGTTGCCAGCTGAAACTCTACAGTGCAAAGAAGAAGCCATTTCTAAGCAAGATCCACAAGCTCAGGCGTTGTCACTGGGCCAGGGATCATTTAAAATGGAGTGTGGCAAAATGGAAGACTGTTCTGTGGTCAGACGAGTCACGATTCGAAGTTCTTTTTCGAAATCTGGGACGCCATGTCATCCGGACCAAAGAGGACAAGGACAACCCAAGTTGTTATCAACTCTCAGTTCAGAAGCCTGCATCTCTGATGGTATGGGGTTGCATGAGTGCGTGTGGCATGGGCAGCTTGCATGTCTGGAAAGGCACCATCAATGCAGAAAAATATATTCAGGTTCTAGAACAACATATGCTCCCATCCAGACGTCATCTTTTTCAGGGAAGACCCTGCATTTTTCAACAAGATAATGCCAGACCACATTCTGCATCAATCACAACATCATGGCTGCGTAGGAGAAGGATCCGGGTACTGAAATGGCCAGTCTGCAGTCCAGATCTTTCACCTATAGAGAACATTTGGCGCATCATAAAGAGGAAGGTGCGACAAAGAAGGCCCAAGACGATTGAACAGTTAGAGGCCTGTATTAGACAAGAATGGGAGAGCATTCCTATTTCTAAACTTGAGAAACTGGTCTCCTCGGTCCCCAGACGTCTGTTGAGTGTTGTAAGAAGAAGGGGAGATGCCACACAGTGGTGAAAATGGCCTTGTCCCAACTTTTTTGGGATTTGTTGACACCATGAAATTCTGAATCAACATATTTTTCCCTTAAAATGATACATTTTCTCAGTTTAAACTTTTGTTCCGTGATTTATGTTCTATTCTGAATAAAATATTAGAAGTTGGCACCTCCACATCATTGCATTCAGTTTTTATTCACGATTTGTATAGTGTCCCAACTTTTTTGGAATCCGGTTTGTATATTATTATATGTTAAAAAGAGTAGCAGCCCCAACACTGATTCCTATAGAATACCAAGTGAGTTTTTAACATCAATTAATTCTGAGAAGGTTCCTCATAGCATTACCGTTTGCCTTCTGGGTTTGAGCCAATTCTGCACCCATCTACACACTGTGCCTTAAACTCCCAATGTTTTAGCTTGATCTTTCATGTGGTGTCTTTCTAAATCAAGATGAAAAATTCCATATGCACTTCTCCGATCATATACTTCTGTTGCTTCCTCATATTGGGTTACATGATGGTTTTGAACCTCATTAGTGTTTGTGTTCCTGATCTCTTTTCGTTTTTGCTCTTGTGGCCTGCCAATTTTTGAACAGAACAAAAACATGCAAGAGGTTAAAACATAGTAATAACAGTGAGAAAAAACAAAGTGACTTACACGTGTGCCATAAATCTTAAAGTGTTAGCACATTAATTCCATTTATTAATAAAACATTTGTTGTAGGCCCAAAACAAGTAGGAAAACAGAAATTCACTTGAGGAAATATTGAATGTTGTTTGTAGTGTTACAGCATGAAAAAATTCATAACATGCCTTAATTGTATATGCCAGAAATTTCCCTTCAAGCTACTGCTGTGAGGTTTCCTGAGGAGTTTTCTAACAATATATTTTTACAGCTCTTTTATCAAACATAGAGATGGCTGGCTTTAAAGTTTCCACTGCCAATAAATCAGTGCGTGAAAATTATTCAGTCATGGGTGTGTCTGGCAGATAAGATAGTTTCATCCAGACCTCAGATGAAATCTGACTTAAAATTCTATTAAATAATGATGTTCATGCATTTCTGTGGGGAGAAGAGAAATTGTTTTTTTTAACAGTAGCAAAAAAGCCATTACTTTGGGCACACACAATATAAATGCTTTGGACTTAAAGTGAATTAATGAGTAATATAAATGTAGACAACCTCTAGTAGGAATGGGAATATTTCTGAATTGGTTAAGATAGATTCATGGATCAAGCAAAAAACAATGACAGAATGGCAAGGCATTGTTTGTGGTTAGTAGGAAAAATGATGGATCAAAAACATATTAGCCGTGAGAAATCCAAGAATGACTACTAAAAAGAATCAAACTGATCCTCACACAAGTGAGGGAGAAAACACAATGCTTTGCTTAAAGGAATATTCTACCAGAAAATTATATTTTTTATGTAACCTTGTGGTTTGTAGTGATTGCCGAGAAAAAAATTTTAATCTCATGTTTTCATGCAGAACGGAGCTAACAAAGTTTATGCTTTAATAGAAGCAGGTGGTGCCCAACAACAGCAAACAATATTAAAATGTTCATGAAAAAAACTTGTGTTACTCATGTTGCATAATCCACATTAAGTTATCCAGCTGTGTATGATAACCATGCAAAATGTATGCAATTTTTGCTAAAATACTGTTAAAGCAATTTCTCCAGTAAAACGAAAAAGGGCCCATAACCTGGAAGCCCTTTCACATAGGATTACACTTTTGATTATACGTATTGTGATGAAATAATGTGTATTTTGTGTTATATTGTTGTTTTTTTCATTTTGAATGATTACTTCCCATGTTAATTTTAAATGTGATTTTGTAATAGTGTACTTTCTTTTTAAATGTAGTTATGTTCCTTGTTCTTTGTGAATGGAGCCTCTAGTGACAGGGCCACCCTAATATCACCATTCTTGAGCCCTTTTTCAGGCTGTTTACAGCTCAGGAATTGGTGATTATTCATTGTTGAAAGGGGTTTTGTAAGTACTGATTGTGCTGTTTGGAATTCCTGTTTTTTATTATTATTTTCTTGCCTTGTTTTCTTGGATTTTACTTTTGAACCGTGCATTAGGAATTCTTTGCTGTGAATTGCCTTTTAGGCAACCCCTTTTTTGTGCCTCTTTGTGAAAAGTTTACCTTATATTGTTCTGCTTTTGTGAAATGAAACATTTATTTATAAAGGTTATTCATTGGCTCTGTTCTTACAAGTCTTCTCCTTCTGTGATATTTTTTGGATATTAGTAGTTGTTTCGCCAGCTTCCCATTTTGGTGCCTGCTTCGGGTGAAGCCATCAGGTGCCTTGGATGCCTCGTTGAAGTCTCCTGAGCTCCTGCTGGATGGATAATGTAGGATTCTGGCCTGCTCCCTAGGTTCTTTTGGAGCCACACCTATTTTGATTTTCAGGAAACTACATTTCATAACATGTGAATTGAAGACCTGGCTTCCCTCCCATAGATTGGCCAAGAGTCCCATCTTTAATTCAAAAGGGTGACACCGCATGAAAGGTTTTGAGTCACTTTCATTTTACCAGTACCTACTGGAGGGTGGGTGACCAGCTGGCCTAGGTCATTCTGACTTTCATGATACAGAAACTGATTACCATCAGACTGTAACTATTTGATTTGCTCATTTCTGTTTGACCATGGCCCTCCAAAGATTTATTTTTCTACTATTGCCCATCATAGGAGTTTTTTGTTTTCCTTTTCTCTGGGTCAGCTGGTCAACTTATCACATTCAGAAGTTAATAACTCCATCTACATCCTTAATCAACCAAAACTGCTGTGGACTGTTCACTTTTGTATCTTTTCATTAACTTTAATAATATCAAACTGTTTCTGCTCAATGGGTTGCCATGTACAAATGCCTAGGTAAAATGTAGATATATACTGTATATGTTTATTTTTATATATATTAATGAAATCTGGTTGTTATATTGCCAGCCTTAATGTATAAATATTTTAATTAGAAAATGTTTTTGTGATAAGTGTGAAGGTTTGTTTTGCACTTTAGTGGTTACAATTTGCTTAATAATACCTGGTTGATTTTGTATTTTAGTATACTTACATTTATTCAAAATAATCATAGTATTTAGTGATAGGAAATGTGGTATATTTTTGTTTTTGTTGATTAATCTCTGGAAAGCACTTTGAGTTGTGTGTAAATATATGATAAGGTGCTACATAAATAAAGTTACTATTATTATTACTAGGAAGAATCGTTTTAACAAAATTTTAGCAAAAAAATGCATGCATTTTGCACATGTTCAGTATACCACTTGATGTCTTGATATGGATTATGTGATGTGAGTGACTTCTTCATGAATGTTTTGATATTGTTTGCTGATGTCCAGCATTGGTCACCACCCTCTTCTTTGTTAGCTTTGTTCTGCATGAAAACATGAGATAAAAATATTCTAGGCCATCACTACAATCCTCATGAAGTAAGTAACATTTTTTAAAAATATGTTATTTTTGGGTGGAGTATTCCTTTAAATAATGTGATTAATGAGACATCAACAAACTGAATGTGATCAGCCCAAAAGGTGTGTGTATTAGGAAACAAATGAGGTTGATTGCTAAGAAACGTCAGTTAGGTGCAAGTACCTGACACAGTTTTACGTATTTTAAGTATTTTTATTTCTCCAATGTGCTTTTTAATGCCCGGTGTTTAGCAAAATGCTGCAATTGTTCATTTTTGAAAGATTGAAAAGTTTCACTCAAGGTACTGTTACTCTGCTTTTTTAAATGTATTTCCAGGACACAGGAACAATCTCTGGCTTTAGGCCACAAAATTGCAGGGTAAAACCTTATGCTAGGTTTATTTTCGACTGGCTCTAGTCTAGATGCCTGTGTAGTTAGAAGTGCCAGCCTTAGATATAAAACAGACTTGAGGTCTTTTTTCTTTTAAGTCATGAGCATTCTAACTGCAAATGTCATGGTAACAAATGCTGTATAGATTTTTTGGTGGCAATTTCAATTCATTGTCACATTCTTTTACGATATAAAACACGTAGCTTGTGAATCAGTTTGTCAGCAGCTATTATGAGAACACTGTATTACAAAGTACCTTAGAAAACTCTGTCAGCAGTGGATTTTTCTAGTGACATTTGTATCAAACACGCCTTTCATCTGGGGATGTCAAGTCCTGAAGCACAATGTGTTTAAGTCAGGGATTAGACTGGTACGTTAACTGATGATCCTTTCAAATGAAGCAAAGCAATACAAACTGTGGAATCCCCAGAGGTGATCCTCGTGTAGAAAAATCCTAAAATGGTCATCGTTTGAGCTCCACGACTAACAGCCAGCTGTGCAGTGTGGCAGGTTGGTCTGCTTTTTATTCTTATTAGACAATCAAACAATTGCAGCTAAATATTTGGGAGGCTTAATCGTCTTTTTCTTTTTTATATAAAAAAGGCTTTCAGCTCTTTTGCTTAAAGCTACCTCGCTGAAATGTCAGTGTAAAGGTGTTCCTTTTGATGTACGCAAGAATCTGGCAAATGAAGCAAAAAAGTCACATAATGCATGCCTTCATTTTTGGCATCACTGACTGCATTCAGAACTTCCATGAGAAACTTTGCCTCATTTCACCTCCTGAGCTTTGATGGTGTAACTTAGGAACAGCAAATAAAATTCCATAGCTGTCAGGATAAAAAAAAAATACAAGATACAATAATTATTAAAAAATACATTATGCAGTGACTCTGCATGATAGAGCATGTTAAACATGAACCTCACCTTTAATGCCATAGCAAAATAATAAAATTGTGCATAAACAGTGCACCCTGTCCTGCTCAAATGCAATTCTGTCTGGATTGGCCCTAACTCAACCAAAACACTGTTTTGGATAAATTTAGTGGACGGGCATTACCAATAATCAGTAATAACAGCTTTTCACTACTTTTTCAAAAAAGGTACAAAGTGAAAAGCAGTGACTAAAGACCATACAATATATTTTTCTAAATTTAATGTGGTAATTCTACTGTATTCAAATGAAGTATATTCAAACAATCATTAAGAATATTGAAAGGAGTACAGAAACAGAGTCACCACACAGAACAATGTTAACTCAGCCCTTAACTAAAATGACATATTTATTGTTTCATTAAACACTGGAAGATGCTAAGTTCTTAGTCCTTTACACTGACATTTTAACACACATAAATATCGATAAACCAAATGATTTAAAATTGAATTTGCACCAAAACTAAGTTTTTTTTTCTTTGCAACAAGTTCAATAGCACTTTTCATTTCATCTGCAACTATTTCCTGCATATGCGAAGCATGGCACAGATGTGTACTGATGCAGAGTATGACAAGGGTGACACAGACATAGATAACTTGCCTTCAAGCACTTTGGGTGCACTACTGCACTGCTAAAATACATTGGCCTGGGTATATGACCACCAACATGCCCATGGAAGGATCCTGGCTTGGATTGGCTTATGGAGTAGGGGAAAGTGAGTGCAGATGGTGTTTATGATATTAAAATTTGAGGAATGGAAGCAAAAACAATCAAAGAGACATGGACAGGCTTCAGACCTTGGTGCACACTTCAAAAATGCAGTTTAATGTAGAAAAGTGCAAAATGCCACACATGGGCAAAAGGAGAATCAATTATAAATATGAGAATGGAAATACTGGCCCAAAGGATAAACCTCAGAAAAGGATTTAGAGGTTTATGTTGACACAACATTTTCATCATCTAGTTAATGCCCTTAGGTTATATTGTAAAAACTGTTGAATATAAATTGAGGAACCTAATACTCAGACTGTTTGATGCACTAGTGAGACTCCATCTTGAGTGTTGGGTGCAATTCTGTTCACCACGCTACAAGAAAGAAATAACGACATTTGAAGATGTGCAGAGGAGAACACACAAGTGCATCCTGGGACATAAGGATAATTCGAACTTTGACAGACACTGAGACTTAAACCTGAGCAGATGAGATTGCATGAAGACCTAATCAAGGTCTTCAAAATTCTGAGAGGCCTTGATAAAGTAGATCCAACAGAATTCTTTCAATTAAATGGCGACTCGTATACTGGAAATTAAGAACAAATGCTTTTAAGACTGAAGGCAGAAAGCACTTCTTTACACAGAGTTGTGGGAATTTGGAACAAACTACTAAGTCATGTTAGTTGAAGCAGAAACCTTGACATTCTTTGTATGTGGATGAGATGAAGTAGTGTGGCTATTAACTAAATAAAACAAACATGATAAACTGAATGGTCTCCTCTAATTTGTCAGATTTCCTAAGTGTTTACATTACTTTAACCCCAAATGAGCAGTGCAAGTAAGAGCCAATGGAATGGTTGTGCAGGCAGGCAGTGTTCTAAGTAGATCAAAGTGCACTGAGCCACATGGAAGAAGCTGTAGAAACTGTTGTGATTTTGCCTCAAAAATACCCTTTTGAGGCAAACCAGAACTTCACTGAGTTTGCGTCCAAAATAGGCCTCCCCTCAGGTAGCCCGGCTAAAAAAATCCAAAAGGCTCAAAAAACACTGAGGGTTCTTAAACTTTCAAAAATACAAAAAGATGCCTATCAAAAAGAGGAAACTATACACCTCTGGCATGATAGGACAGAGGCAAAACAATATTCTTTAAATTAAGAATATACATTAATTCTAATTGAATTAAGCAAAAAAAAAGAAAAGCAAGAAAAAAGGCAAAATAATTTGTCTAAAAAAAGTCTAAATTGTGACCTTCCAAGACAAACCAAAAATCCCCAATAACCAGAAAATCTAAGGAACATACTTAGAATACAATAATGCTTTGGACATCACAAATCTCAATGAACTACTGAAGGTCCTACTTACTTCAACAATGATGTAATGGTGGCTGCTCCTGATTTTACACACAGAAAATTAAACAAGAAACATAGACAAACATACATACAAATTAATTAAACATTAAATAATAATTAAATATAACATTAACAAAAATTATAACTGCAGCAATATTGGAGGGAGGCAGAGTAAAGGGGACAGCGGTTTCAGCATTGAAATAATGAGTTATTTCCTGAAAATCCACAAAAAAACTAATTTTAGTGTGTTTCACGTTTTGCAATTGGGAAATAGCCTGTAAAATAAATTTTATACTTCACTATTCAAAAGCAAAAAATTCTCCTCCTACAAACTAAGGGCAAGTTGCAGCTCTCAACATCTTATCTCAGTTATGTTCACAGATAGCAATTATGCTTGCTCTTTTGCAACAAGTGGAAGTCCCAAATCAGGAAGTCCCACTTCCCTAAATACTTCCAAATAAATGGGCAAATACACAACCTTCACAAAAGGAAAAATGTATTATTTCCGCAAAAATGTTCTACATGATATTCTCAATGAACACAAAAGGCATAAAGGAGTTGCATGGAATCATAAGGTAATCTAATACAAACAAAGTCCAAAAATACAATCCCAAGGTGAAGTTTAAAAACAGAGCAGAGGATCAGGTCAAAAAAATTCAATAAATCTCAACAACCACATGGCACAGCAAAAACACCAAAACTCCCTAGCACATTTGAATGACCCACCAGGAACTATGGGAGACCCTCTGGATTCATAGGACAGTTCCTGGCAGTGATTGGCAGGTGGCATTACCTTTTGGGGGACCACCCATAAAACATAATCAAACATACCAGAGGTATGACCATCTCCTCATGTTTCTCCTTGGTCACTCTAGACTAAAAATTCCATACTTTTTCACCTTATATCTACATAATGCATATTTAAATTCCCTAAGCCCTGAAAAGATATCTAAAATAAAAAGTGGAAATATTGACAGTGTCCTTTGGACTGTCATGCCAGGCAGTCCGTATTTCAGTACTCTGCCAGTTAAAATATCAATACATACTTTAAGTTAAGTAGGTTACATTTTACAAACCAATGACTGCAGGCATTACACTGGAACCTTTTGGTTAATAACACAATTTAATTTATTAGTGAATTGTTTAATTATTAATTAAAATTAATTTACTAAGGGTGTAGATTTCCCATTTTAGATATTTTGTTGAATATTTGTATGGAAGAGCCCATTATTAATAGTAAATGGAATTAAAGCATACGCGGAGTAGCCTCATCACGTAACTTAATGTGCAAAGCAAGCTACTGGCCAGAAATGCTTTAAATACCTACTGTAAGGATGGAGCCTATTCTGATAGAACTTGGTCAAGGTGGGAATCTGCCCTGGATGTAAATAATTATAGAGATTAAAAGACAACCACAAATAAAAAAAGTTGATCACAGCATCAGTCACTCTTATACAAACCAGAGACGGACATAATATATTAAGAAATTTAAGGAATGGATAAGAGGCTGGCACATCTGGAGCCATTTCAAGATAGAAGTCTCATTTTATTTTTTACTGCTGTGCTTAATTCTTTTACTTAATGGATATGCAGGTTATGATTAGTGCTATAGCTTTATTAATGCAATAGCTTCATTAACTTTATTAACTCAAAAGGAATGTCACAGTGCACTTAGGTACAGTCTAGTAAATGATCAAATTGCCGTTGTTGTGTACTCACAACTCTAAACCTACTTTTGGCCACCTCTGTATCAATAAGGCAGCCATCATGCATTTGTTTCGGCAGTCTGATCATTAGTAGAAAATCTGAAATAACATGACGTTATGTCACAAATTTACTTTATGTTGGCAAGGCTCACTTCTTTAAAACATCTGCCTGTGCCTCTGAAAGTAAAAGATTTGATGTCACTGCTTTTATGGAACCCTTCACTTATGACTTTTTGACTTCCTGAAATGACCCATTTTGCTACTACTTATCGACTCAGGAGACTTCAGTAGTAAAAGTAGTTCTGAGGCACTTCATGTAAGCTGATTTATATTTTCTATTAATTAAAATAAACATTTGCATTTTAATATGCCAGAGAGTCGTGACATTTTTCATGTTGGTTTAACATGCAAGGAAGAATCTCTTTTGTTGTAAAATATACACAGAGAAACAAGAAAACACTTTTGAGGATCCATCCCATATACTTGAAACAAGAGATTGCAAAAGATGGTCTTTACAGACATGAGCTTCAAAACAGAACTGAATGTGGTGGACAAATGGCTGGCATATATATGTGGCAGACCGGGAGTGATATCATGGACAGGTGGAATACTGGGAATCAGAAATGACATCAGAATGAGGTATGATCTTGAATATTGGAAGGAAATGATGGAGGATGGCTTCTGATGACCGGAAAAGGGTTTATAAGGTGGGTTCTTCTGCTGGTCTGCATGGGAAAAGGAAATTAGAGGGTAGTGTCAATCACTGGTCTGGCGCAGAAGTACAAGTATTCACGCCTGCAAACTGTCTTTTGTGCACACATATGTGACACTGTACTCTGTGCACAGTGACAAAACAGCTTCTACTAATACTTCTGCTATTCCTTTTATCCTTGTACTGATCTTCCTTCTACACTGACATGTAGAACATCGCTTCCCTTCGGAGTTCTCTTGTTGGCCTGTATATATCGTATATCACAGCATGCTGCTAAGCTGATTCATAATTGTAAGGTTAGCGACCGTGAATGTGTTCTTCAAGGAACTTGCATTCCATCCTGGTGTTGTTCATTCTACCCTGGTAAGATTTGGCTATTTGTGACCCAGGCTACAAAAACATGAGAAAGAAAATGGAGATAATAAGTAAACTATTATAAACTGCCAGAAATTTCTGAACAGTTATTATTGGCTTTCTTTGTATTGTAAGTCTTCTAGAGAGGCTCACACTCTGAACATCTTTAATAGTTTAATTTTCAGTAAGGGGTGGAAACATAAAAGTCAAAGGATGTAACCTTATATTCTCCAATATTCATAAAGAGTTTTTTGTCCTCTCGCAGTTTTTAATTTTTTATTTTCCTTATCATTGTCAAATAAATTAAGCTTGAAATGGTGTACCTAATCATGGCCGTGAAGTAAATTGCTGACTGCATTTAAAATAGAGGTGGTTGAACACTATCTCGTCACTAACATCTAATCCAAGGAAACTGGAATAAAACCAAATGCAGCACCTCCTTTAAATTACTAAAAGTCATTCCTACGTTTTGTGATGAATTGTTGAGGGAGAGGACGTCAAGGTAAGAATTAGATTAAGAGCTGTATCCTGTTTAAATGACCACAAAGCTGTTTCTGCTTTCAGAGAGAGACCTTGAAGGGAGAAGTTAAAATAAGAAAGATAGCTATATCCCATTTAAAATGACCTTCATGCCCCCCCCCCCCATATAAATGACAAGCTATGAATGAAATTGAAAGCTATGTTTTATTATAATTCCTGAAAAAATCAAGCTTGCGTTTTTGCCAGATGCTGATGGAAATCTATCCCCCTTAAGGGGTGAGATAAGAATAGCATAGATATCTCTTTCCTGTTTAAAATTATCACAGCCATGCCCACATTAAAGTCAACTGCCTTCCTAAATGAAAAGGTAAGCACACAATCAGTATCTGTTTTGTTTTTAAAATGATCTCAAAGTCATGCTTGCCTTTTTCCAAATTTTGAGCTGGCAAGGTAAGAAAACAGCTTATATTGTATGAGCATAGGAAAGGTATTGTATAAAATGTATTATTATCCCTGATTGATATATTTTATAAATATTACCACAATATCATGCCCACTTTCATGACACAAGTGTGAAGGAAAGCTCTTTGTTAATTAATAAAATAAGGATAAGATCATCGTCTTTGTCCCATTGAAAATATCACAAAGTCACACCCACATTATTGACAAAATGTTAAAAGGTGTGGACACTAGAGGTACTGTTGCCCCGTTGAACCCACCAGACAGACGTCCAGGTGACACATTTCAAAGCACCAAGAATAATTCTTTAATAATTTCTTCAATAAAGTGCACAAAGCACCGCACACTCCACAATTCTCCAATCAATAATAATAAACAATAATCACAATAATCCTCCTCTCCACCCAGTAGCTCTGTCAATCTACCACCCAACTGCGGCTAAATCTGCTGGATTTCCCATAGTCCTTTAAAAGTACATGACCTGGAAGTATTCAAACACCTTCTTCAAATATCCCGGAAGTACTACAGGTTTCCGTCCTCATGACTCCGAAGTACTTCCAGGTCAGCGTCACTGTAATAGTCCCCGGGTTCTTGGTGAGCTCCCCTTGGCAGCACCCATGGTACCCAACAGGGCTGAAGAAATGGACTCCATGTCCCATGCTGCCCTGCGGGAATCTGGGGAAACATTTCCATCCAGGGGAGCTGCCATCTAGCGTCCCGGGAGATGTAGTGCCCTGAAAGGGCTGTTTCTTTCAGTTGAGGGACGTCCCGGCCAGACTGAAACGCTGGCCGTCCATCACAAGGGGCAATCATTTTTAAGTGTAGGGATAAAATTATAACTGACCACTCTGATCCACTTAAAATTACCACAAAGTCACATCCACTTCCATGACAAAGTGGTCTAAGGCTCCACATTAAAACCTGTATGTGTAGAGCAGCGTTAAGAAGCTCTAACCAGCTTCTGAATTTATCCGTCAGTCTTTTGAAATGAATAATTAGTACTAATATTTAATATTCCACAGGTCAGCTGCCATATCACCTAAATATAAATTATTCAGGAATGTTTGATTTTATAGATGGTACAAGTAAGTTCCGGAGCACACAGTTAATTAAGAAGTGTAGATGGTATAGTAATGGTAGAGTATTGTACTGTCATAAGAATTATTGTATAATGTAAGCTATGGAGAGTCTGGCAAACCTTTTTTATTTTATTCCATTTTTCAAATTAAATTGTAAAACACAAATAACAAAACAACTAGTGAGCTTGGAGTTGTAAAAAGACAAAGACAAATGTTTACTGGATAGGTGGTAGATTAGCAAAGAAATGCTTGTACCTGAGAAGAATCTTGTGTAAAGTGTTAAAAAAGCCCTGCATTTACTGTAGTGTGTTGTTACTCCTGAATGTGCAGAAGGATGCAACCTACCATAATATACGCTACGTGAAAAGTATATCACAAGACCCACACTTTCCTCCTGTCTATGGATAGCAGAAGTGACATTATAGGCATCTATTTACCAGGAAGAGATAATAAGTGCCTGAGCAGTTAAAGCTGATTACCCTTAAAGAGTCACCAAGACCTTCTAAAGTCTTAAATGAAGCAGGAAGGAAGTGAAAGCCGACACAATCCTCCAATGACAAGAACCAGATGTACAAAGGAAAGGGAGGGGGCAGTGGGCAACAGACAAACAGACTGTGAAAATCAGAGGAAGAAGAAGGAGAAGAAGTGAACACTTTAGCCCTGTTTGAAGTGTGATTGGAAATCTACTCATTTAGAAGGTGCCAGGTTCATTATTTTATGAAGTGCCTAGTAACAGCAGGCTCACTAAAACCTGTTTTGTAAAGTCTGCTTGTAACTAATCAAAATTTAAGAAGGCACATTTCAAAGTGAGTCTGGATTTAGTGAGGCAGAGTACGATCTGGAAAGATAAACACAAAATGATTGTGGCTAGAATGTCAAGTGCAGATTTGCGGCAAGAGCTGCTATTCACCTTAACAACGTATTTACTGATTTATTTTTTGAGTTTTAAAATGATATTTTGTAATAAAAGCTGGTATAATGCAGAGTGTTTAAAGGACAGCTGAGAGAGTGATCTGGACGTACTTTTAGTCAGAACACAAAGCTATTCGGTCTCAGGCACGGGTGAATTTTGTGATAATCCAGGAAACTTGAATTCTCATTATCGGAGCGAAACATTTTTAAGGGTTCCCATTGAATTTTTGCTTTTTCATTGGATCAGATTCTGAGACCAGAGATAAACAAATAATATAAAATGTTATCTGTTAAATAATATCTTTAAATATTACAGCCTTTTATAATCTTTTTATCGGATTGTGTTAATTGTGCTTCATCTATAGCTGATTCCTGTCTTATACCCGTTGCTGACAAGATTCACCCCAGCTCTTTCTGGAATAAGCAGGGAAATTCATGAATAGAAGGATTAATGAATGAAAGTTATCTGTCATTCATTATGTTTTTTTCTTAAATGCATTTTTGTATTTGTCTATCATTCTTCTGGAACTGATTTCTGCTTTGCTTTGCTTTATCTTTTTTGAATCTGTGTTTAGAAAATGGGTACACAGATCTTTCCATTAGTTATTTAAAATGAATCAAATCAAATTACACTGGCCATCCATGTTCCTTGTATATTTTGTCCATTGCAAGCACACACACACACAAACATATTGAAAGGAAGTTAAATAAGATGGTGAAGCCTAGGAATTCAATCCTGGTACTTTGTAGCAGCTGCATTAACCATTGTGTGACCATGTCACCTTCTGCCCACACTTGCAGGGCTGCATTGACCTGCAGCAAAGTGTTAAGAAAGAGACAGCCTTTTATGAAATACCTTTAAATACAAAACAAAGAAAAATCACACTTCAGAGGCTCTTAAGTCTGTACCCACCAGCAAGGATTTGTCTAATTGCAATTTTTATTATTTTTGTTCTGTCTATGCACTTTTGGCACAATGCAACCTCACACCTCTTGGCTCATGAGTTAACATCTGAGTCGGGATGCCCACTGGGTGCAGTTCTCATGTTTACATGAATTTTCTCTCATTGACCATTGACAGAGCTATTGAAATGTAGACTCTCATCTGCTAGTAGTTAGCATGTCTGGAGGGAATGTGACCTGAGCAACCCCTCTGGATCCCCTGAGATGTAATTATTCTCTTAATTTTCTTATATTAGAGGTTTTTCTTCATAATCTTTTTTCTTTTTTTTAAGGCAGGCAGTGTGGCCTAGTGGTTAGGATATTGGGATATAAACCACAAGGCTAACAATTCATCCTTCACCACAGACACACTGAGTTTTCCTGGGTGATGTCACTTAACTTGCTTGTGCGCAAAGCTTGAAAAATGTGTAAAGAATTATAATATAGTTCTTTACTTGCAAATCTCATCTGGATAGTGTAAAGCATAGCAGGGTGCTATATAGCATAAAGCCCATAATGGCATCTCAATTTTAAACATTAAATGAATTGTGTGAAGTGAACTCCATCCAGTCACTCATTTTCTGGTTTTGTTATTATAGATATCAGGGAGGTGGAGATTAACTTATCAAGCACAAATCAGGAAATTCAAAAGTTGAAATGTTCTATTGACTTGAAATTAATTTTACACAGTAGTTTTATTCTATTTTAGACTGGGAGTGTGCATTAAAGTACAAGCTGCCATTCCTTGAAATCCCACCAACTATTGGAGAAAAGGCCTGTAAAAGCATTTTGTAAGTATTCAATTACTTTGTCCATCATTCATTAATAATTATCATAGTAAATACAATGATAAGGCACTTAACAAAGCAATAATAAATAAAAGGCAGACACATGCAGAATTAATGCATGAAAATGCTTCCAGACAGGAAGTAAACACCTTTATTCTTGTGTGATTGGCACGAGGCAAAATGCAAATACACATAACAAGACAGATAGACATTGTAGTAGTAATAAAAAATGATACATAACAAAAGATAAAAAAAATACAGACAGTCAAAAATGTGTTGGAGCTTGGCTTATTTATATAAGAGCATAACACAGGTTTGCAAAATTGTTTTAATTGTGAATTGTCTGATTTAACTTCTTACTCCATTTGCTCTGGAAAAGGAACACTGGAGCACAACCTTTTACATCTGCCCAAAAGCCCTGGTGGAGGGGTGCTATTGTTGACAAAATGATAAGGTGCGAAAGGATAAGGAGACACTATCTGCAACTGCCATCACTAATAGCAGGAACCACTAAGACACCCCCACCCCTCCCCAGAACGCACATAGCTTTTGTGAAGGAAGGAGAGCCACCCAAACCACAGCCCAGAGAGTCAGGAGGTCTACCACTCATAATTGGTAGCTAATGGTCGACTTGGGCAAGCAGCTCAAGTTTCCAGCTTACATTGCAGAAACATCTTTGTGACCAGATATAGTCATTTTTTCATGGGCTTTACAATAGCCCACCATAACTGAATAAATGGAAGATCGAATGCAGGAGGCATATCAGAGGAGGAAAACTGAGTGCCAGGGACTTGTGATGGAATTCTGGAAACATGGATGGTGAGCTCACTGCCATTCAGATGAGATGGGCTGCAAAGGCTTTGCTGGCTGTTCTCTCTGCAAAGTGTACACACTGTTTGGCAGTGTGAAGAGATCAGTCATCAAATCAGTGACAGAGGCTGCCAAGAGAATTTCTAGATGGCTGTAGATGAAAAAGGGTGATCTATGGATGCAATTTGGGGCAATGGATCACCGGGGTGAGGGTGTTTGAAGTTATGAGACCTGAAACACACAATGACCCCAGGAAACATCACTGGTGATACATCTCAGCACATCGTGTTAATAGAATCTAGGAACAACTTCTTAGGCATTCATGAATGCAAAAAGAATATAGAATTAGAATGTTTCCATCATGTCACATTTAGGTACAAATTTGAAAAGAAATTGAAAATGTAACAAATTATGTAATTTATTCATGTATACAATATTGTTCTAAATCAATTTAACATGAAAATATTTAGTCAATCTAATATTTTTCAACATATACATAAAGAAAACAATAATTAATTAATTGACTTACATACAGTATAGATGTTTTGGACAAAACTTTCTCTGGTGCATCCCTATGAATCATCCAGCAGTAGTCTGCCATCATACTAACATCCCAATGTCCCTGATACCTTCTTTCCACAGTATTCAGATGGAGTCTGCTCTTCACTCACTGCTCTAAGATTTTCTAGTAAAAATTCAAATGTGAATCCACATGTGGGACTCTTGTTGCAAACATTTAATGTAACAAATATATTTTTCACTTTTTCTTTATAATTTGGATCTATATTGTTACCTAAAGACTTAGAAATTACTTCTTTGAATGATACACATGCCTCTTGTTCCAGCTTGTTCATTGCACCATCACGTTCTGCAATGGAAATATGTTTACTAATTACCAGGCCCAGCAAACCCAGAAACGTTAGGCACAAATGCATAAAACATGCTCCATCTTTTGATAAGGTCTTGACAAACTGCTTCATTAAACCAAAACCAAGCTTAATATGAATATCTGGATCCATCAAGCTAGGTCTGATGAAGCTGTAGTATTTTTCTAGCTGGCCATTCCTTCTGAACCCAGTGAAAATTCTTGGTTCACAGAGAAAACATGGAATTTTGTAAATGTACACAAAACTTACAGGACCCCTCATTTGAACCAATGGTGCTCATTGCAGTAAATTGTCTTGAGAATATTTTCAAAGTTCTCATTGGTTTCCCTTAAATGCACAGAATGAGGAACAGGTATTGATGCATATTTATTTCTGTTACGAAGTAGTAGTCCTTTTATGCTTCTTTTAGACGAGTCTATAAATAGTCTCCATTCTTCTGCATTGTAATCTCTGCCAAGTTTCTGGACTAGGCCACTTACGTCAATACAGTAAACCAAGGATCCATCTTTCTTGAAATATACTGCAAACCCTTCTTCTCTATTTCTGTATGAAGAGAAAAGTTGTGTCTGAATGTAATAAGTTTGTATTTCTAACGCATTCACAAGCTGCTACCTGCTTCTATGACTCATAGCCATGTTTAATACCAGCTGTATTCGTACCTTATTATCGAACAAAACAAGCCTTACTTTAAACATAGATTTTAATATTAGAAAATATTAAATTAAAAAAAATTATCATTAAAACAAAATATTGATATTTAATTAGGTGTAGCATGAAAACAAACAAAAACACTACATTTGACAGCAAAAAAATGTGTTTTGTGAAAAAATCCTACAAGATGGACAAAAAAGGTAATTTTTGAATTCAGTTCCCAAAATATAGAAAAATCTGATTAAAAAAATGAAAACTTTTTTTTTCAATATATACATGTAGGTAATTTTCATTCTAATCACTTTCAAAAAATGAAAGAGAAAAAATGTCGCCTAGGAGGTCATGTAACTTTCTCCATCACTCTTGTTTACAGCCAATTGCTCCATTGGTCCAAATTTATAAATAGTGAAACTAACAAAAATGCTCAGTGGTTTTATAGAACGATGATTTAAATATTTGTGAGAGAGTGAAGATTGATAGAATATGACTGAGTGACCATGTTACATCTTCTCATTTGTCTAGTCACTTATGTGTGGGAGTTCTTCCAATGTTTTCATGGGTGTTTCTTTTAAGTACGAACAACGGCGTGCATTCAATAAAAGGATGAGTAGATATAAATAAACATTTAACATAAATGTACATCTTCACACCTAATCTATCACATCCTTTGTGTTATGAGCATGAGAACAGTGGTATACTGTATAAGTAAAATTATTCTATCGCAATTTATATATATTCAGAACTTTCACTAATTCCCTAATGTTAAAGAGTAACTAATCCCCCACTGTAATTTTGTCCTCCTTGATCATTTATCTTTTAATGTACTGAAACTTTGTTTTATTTTTTATGTTTTATGGTAGGAAAAAGAAGGAAATACGCTGTTTGTATCCTCACATATATTAATAGTGTAATGATCCACTATGTGACAGAGAAAGGACTGAACTACAAGCACTGCTAGCATATTACACAGGCTTTACACAGGACTATTTATTGAAGGCACCTTTCTCCTACAAGCTCCCATTGTTAATAGCCTCATGATATGCCAGCTCTTACCTAGACTGTTTCTAATGTTCAGTTATTTCAAGAAACACCAACTCCATTAACACCAAGTCTGCATAGAACATCAAGGCAGGGTTTGATGCTCTTTGAACATTTCTTGTTTACTCCTCTGCTCTGGCCATTGCTGTCTTTCACCAAGAAAGAGATCTTTGTTTATTTAGGTTGCTTCTTTTGTGTCATTTTTCCTCAGGTCTCAAGCTCCAGTTTCCCAGAAGCCAACTAATTTGTATTCTTATCTCGTGGGCTGCTTGTGTATTTCTCAGTTATGTCTACAGCATCAAAGGCCACTAATTTAGTATTCTTTATCCTATCTTCCAGCTGCCAAAAGTCACCTACATAGTTTGGATTCTTTACTTGCTAGACATTTTGTCTTATTACCCAACTGAAAAGCCATTAGACATTACAATATTATATAAAGCAACCATTTGCAGCAATAACCACTTTAGGTCTTTGGGGGTAAGTATGTGGCACAGTGTTTTGGGGTTTTTTAATTAAGGTCATTGTCCTGTTGAAAAAAGATCTTCCACCCAAAGGTCAGTTTTCAGCAGACTAAAATAGTCTTTCTTATAGTAATTGCTTGTATTATCCATTATCTTTTCCACTTTGTCTTTTAACCAGATGGCAAGTCCCATTGATGAAAGCAGCATCACTTTATATTGCTACCACCACCAAACTTCACTGTACTTATGGTGTTTTATGAAGTGTGGGCAGTGTTACATTTGCCTCACATATCTCTTTGAGATTTGGACAAAAAGCATTATGTTGGTCTCTTGTGACTACAAAACATTTTTGCGCATCATAACTGGATCGTTGTCATTTTTTGCCAAACTCCAGATGTGCTTTCAGATGGTTCTTATAGGGTAATGGCTTCTTTTGTGTCACCCACCCATACAAACCAGTGGTACAGAGAGTACCTGATGTATGGTTGCATGGTGCACCTTTACTCGGGTCCCAGCTACTGAAGCGCAGTAGCATGTTCTTTTCCTAATTTATGCATTTGTATTATTTTATCTTGGACTTTGGATCAGCTGCCCATCAAATTTACAACCTGAATATCGATCCCTAAGTTGTGGGGTTTTTTCCAGGAAATGTGCCCGTTTTGATAATTCGCTGGTGAAGGCCAATAGTAAGTTTATGTGTAAACTTAGAACTTCCTCAACACAGAAACTGAGTACATATGGAAATTTAAGCTGCTTTGTTTAATTTTGAGTTATATTGCTTTGCAATGAAATTATAACAGAGAACAAGGGTTTCAATGTGTAGGATTCAGTACAATTAGGAGATTGGCCAAAGGTTTGAATACTTTTGCAAAGGACTACAGTATATATATTGTGAGCTGCAGGGGATGCTTTTGACTCCTTACCCAGAATGATGCCCAAACATGCCAGCATTCAACCAGAATATGAGGTTTATTGACAAGAGCTGAGGGCTCCAGGGAGGATATAACAGAAATAAAGGGTACTTTGTAATATACAACCAACAATAACAAAGATTATGTCTTTCTTGGCCTACCTATTGGTGCAGTCACCTTCAACATCTTTGTCTTAATCCAGACTTCTTCCTCATTGTGAGGTGACCACTTGTTTGCTCTTCTCCCACAAAATATTGGGACTGGATCCATGGTTCTTTTAAAGGATGACCTTGTAAGGCTGTCTAAGCACTAGCTATCCAGCTGAAAAATACTTGTGGGTTGCTGAAGAACCCTTTGGGGAGTAAAAAACTGTGACCTTAGTGCGTCAGGCACCCATAACTGTTGCCAGGACACAGCTGCAGCCTACTGCTGCTTCCAAAAAGACCGGAAGACTAACTCCTTTTTTTGTAAACTCCTAACGCTTGGCTTTGTGACCTTGTCTGGCTGCCTTCAATGCCCTGTCCAGGGTGTGGCCTCCCCTAAACCCTGGATGACTCCTTGGCATCCCAACTCAGACAGTGTTTTATGCCAACTCCCAGATGGCTCTTTGGTATTCTGTCCAGGTAGTGTTCAAAACCAACCCTGAAAGAGAAGAATAGCACTTGTTCTCTCTCTCTCTCTCACACACACACAGAAGACTTTACTCAACTCTTAAAGGTGTTTTTTACTGTGTACTTCTATGGGTAGTCACATGAGAAATCTTAAAGATGAGACATCTGACAAAAACAAGTTATTTTTGAAAATCAAGATCTATTCAAAGCAACTTTAAATTGAACCATGCCAGACCAGCTAGTATTTTGTGGCTATTGTGTGGTTTTGAATGTTATTGTCTTGCATCTCTGAAAATGACATGCAAAATAATACTAGAAGGTAAAATTAATGTTTTCAAATGGCACTCTCAGAAGAGTTAACTTGGCATCATATGGTAAAATATCTCATTTACGTTAACATCAGGTGCAATTTCAAAATAATAGGTTTAAAAGTAACCTTTCCAACAATTCATTAAGCTTAAACGTCACCCTCTGTTGCACAAAATGCTGAGATACAGCACATTAAATCTAATTAGATATCATTATAGATACACATAGTTTTCAGAAAAGTGCTTTTTAACCACAATAGTTTACTGTTCTCCAAAGAAACTCTGCCATTTGTTAGTAAGCCAATGTTTTAGCTAAAAGGAGTAAAAAGTCGCTGTACCTAATGGAATATCAGATAAAAACGCAGGACATTATTTCAGAAAACAAAAAGTGAATGTGTCTTTAAATCTGTTCATATTAATTACAAAAGAATATGAGATCAAATTTGATATAATATGCTATAAAGTTCTATCTATCTATTCGTAGAGTGTGACATCAAATTTGGTATAATATGCTATAAAGTTCTATTTATCTATTTGTAACATTAACAAATCACACTTAATCATATCC
This sequence comes from Polypterus bichir lapradei, assembly GCA_026402145.1. NCBI lineage: Eukaryota > Metazoa > Chordata > Cladistia > Polypteriformes > Polypteridae > Polypterus > Polypterus bichir. Next base: position 88,352,834 of record JANRMT010062791.1, on the reverse strand, counting down.
AGTGTATATATACATATAAGAAAATATATATGAAAATATTCTTCAAAGGCACCATATATTTCCGAAAGGTTAGTTCAGATTGACTTGTTAAGAAAGACTAAAGAAGTCAAACCAAAACTAAATGAACCTAAAATTGTCAATGTCTAAAAAATAAAGTTTTAAATGGGGAATGTTTTATGTTCTTCCATTTTAACATTAAAACATTCATATTCCATTATTAGAGAAAGACAATGGGAAAACAGTTTTTATAAGAGTCAGACTTGCAATTTGGACTTTTGGCTATGGTAGTGGACTATAAACCAAATGGTTTGAGTTCAGGTTTGGTATCACTGTGTGAAATGGTCAAGTCACTTAAACTGCTTGTAGTCCAAATGTAAATAAATGATATTACAATGTATTCTAATCTTGTGAGTCCCCTTGAATTAAAACATCTGTAAAATAAGCAATATTAGCAGATTCTTCAACTGGTTGAGCATGTTGTACTATATTTTTTGAGTAATCATTTCTTACCAGATCAGAAAAAAATTTACAGATTATTACCTGTCATTATAAAGGTGCAATATAAATAAAATGTGTTTATCTTTTGTGGTGTTTTCTCCTTGTGAGCTATTGTATTAAGGGCATCTACTGATAGGAATTATTCTTTTAAAGGCATCGGTGCATTTTGCCATGCTGTTGGGCACTCGTTGTTAGGACACGCAATAGTTGTGCCATGGGAGTTTGCAACCTAAGTGTTACACTGCAACGGATATAAAAGGTCATCTGGGCAATTTTTCCCTATTTGAGCTACAGTTAAAAAAATAAAATAAAAAACAATTTTATCACTTGCTAAAAATATTTGTACTTGCTTGTTTGTGTATTGATCTTTTACTTTTGTCCTTAATTTTGTTTCTTGCTATTCCTTTTGGTCTTGACACATAATTTTCTTTGATCTTCTGCTTTTGACCTGTTTTGATTTCACATCGTTCTCCTGGTCACTCCAAATCTGCAGGTATAAGAGAATAGGATCAGCTGAGAGAAGCAAACCCTTGCAGGTTCTGAAAATGGACTTATATTTAGATATTTAGTGGCCTAATATTAGTGGTTAATAAAGACTAGGGGGCTTTGCCCACTGCTCACTTTGCTTGCCAACCCCCGAGGCCTGCGCTACGTGCCAGCCACTTCACGTCTCTGCCACTCGCGTATGTGGATTTCACTTTCACCAAACAACAAATCTTTTAATTCTCGCGGATAGGCCTCTTCATTGGGAAGAAACACTACTTTTCCCTGATGGCAAAACAAATTAGACGATCTACAAGTCTCCTAGTTAAAGTTTAAAGCCGAACAATAACAACATACTTCTGTCATATCACCTATGTCCATATATTCAGTCTCTTTTCGATGTTCCGTTATTTCACCGAGTAATAATTTCCGGTTGTTAGCACTAATGCGATCTTTACTATCAGTTTCTGAGACTTTCGAATTTTAGTACTTTCATAATCTCTAACCTTCTCTGCATTTGTTTCGCACCAACGTTTTTAAACCTCTTTACGATGTTCTACTTTGTCTTCTACTCTTTGTCTTTTATTTCCGACCCCGCTTGGAGCTGAGAGCACAAGAACTGTGTCTAACAATAGCATTCACACAAATGAGAAGTGAGTGGACCATGGGCATGGTTGTAAATGTTTGAGAGGAGGGCAGGACATGTCAAAATCTCTTGGCAAAAAGTCTCATCTCGCGGGACCTGAAATTATCTCTCGCGGGAGTTGAAATTATCTTTGAGAAAGTCTTGTCCCAGAATTTCCTTTTATAATAAAGAGATTTAAAACCAGGTGTTAAACTCTTGTTTAGTCGAGCTGTGGCTACTAAACGTTGCAAGTTTAGCAGTCTCTTATAAATAATGAATAAACTGTTTTCAAACCAGTAGATCCATGACAAATAACAATAATAAAGAAAATGATAAAACAATACTAAAGAATAGCAATGTATGATCTAAGGCATAATAGCCATGTTTATTACACTGACATACAGCTATTCTTTGTGATTTCCTGAGCTCATTCCCATGATGTCTATTATGTAAGTGATTTCCTGGTCCTGATCACTGGATTGTACATTAGCTACAGTATTTTATGATTCACTTGTGCCTAGTCTTATTTATCTTAAAGCATCTGTACTTATTTCCAACTCAAAAAACACATATAAAATGAGCTTCATCAACTTATGTTTTAAAATCATAGACAACATATTGATTATAAAAATGTTTGGTTAATTTAGATTTGTTTTTACTTAGATTTTTTTTTTCAAACACAGTCTACCTAAAAGCAAAACATAATAACTGATAAAAATACAGCTTTTGTTTGACACATTCCATATTACTGGTTAACATTAAAAGAGCTAATTTCATAATATATATTTTTGCAGTCTTTTAGTGAATGCATTTTAAGCATGTGAGATATTGCTCGTTATTCAGCTTGGTGTTCCCTGTTCTACCCAGGAGACTAGAGGATTGTCTTAAAAATAAACAAATGAGTGTTTGAATGTTATATACTGTATTCAGTTTACTGTTAAATAAAGAGTATTCATCTCTGTGTTCTTCTTATACAATAGTTACAAAACTGGAGACAAGATGAATGTCAAAAGAAGACCTAAATGGGAATTACAATCATTTTGAGCCAAACAGAACCAAAAGCCAAGTAGACTCAGGAGCTTTAGGTGACGTCCTGTGATATAAATAGCATAATCATGTTCATTTTCAGGGCAACTGAAGAATATTGTACTGTATATAAAAAGCCTTTGGGCAATGACAAAGTTTTTAGCTAGAATATTCAGACACACTGAACAATGAAGTGTTTGTCTAGTTGATGATATTGAGCACCCCAAAAAGAGACACTTATATAATTTTATGGGTTTGAGGAGCAGCAACGCATTCAACACTTGGATGTTCTTTGGTCCAAGAAAGTGGTTTATGTAGAGTTAATCAAGTATTTGTGGAAGTATCATGATCTGACACGGTGTACTATTATGCAGTGGTCTCGTTTTCTTTGCTGTAAACAGCAGGCTGGCCAGCCCACATAAAATTATACAGCTGAACTGAAGAAATTATTACTGCGCTGTGATTTTGGAGACCATTTGGAGGACATGCTGTGTAAATGATTAGTTGCGGTGTCCATAATGAAGCACTGCAGTGACGCCTGCTGGTGGAACCAACACTTTTAGAAATGGTTGAGGGAAAAAAATTGCCTTTGGAAACAACTGCCATAAATGTCTGTCTGCTTGGGCCAGAACACAAACCATGAATTTTAATTCAAGTGGAGATACATCACACCAGACCTCAAAAGATAAGAAAAAATAGGACCCCATGCGTCAGCAGAGATCCTTGAGAAAAGCAATGTTTTCAGTGTCTCACAGTTACATTGACGATTGCTGAAACAAGTGTGGCAATGTTGAATGACCTTGAAGAATAAGGAAAAAGTCAGTAAACTGCTTTTAGTGACTTTAAGAGAAAACGAGAAGCTCGCTTGAAAAGGCAAGCATGCATTTCAAGATGAAAATTTTGTATATGGAATTAACAATGTCCATTTTGAAGGACAAACTTCAATACATAAGTATGCAAACATGAACATAAAATTATAGAAAGAGGTTAAGAATCAATATGTTCATTTAAACACAGACAATATGAAAAAGACTACGCAATGCAAAGTATAAACACAATGGATTCAATGGGAAAAAATCAAAGAAGCAGAGTGATCCTTTGAAGATACCAGAATGAAGCAAAGGAATTATTCTTTGTGGTGTGCTTTGTGATTTCTGAACTGACATTGCTGCATTATTCATACTGAATGGTGAGAAGTACTGTGCAAGAGCAAAGTAGTTTCTACTATTGTATTGTATTCCTGAGATGGCAATGATAGATTGGCCATCTAGATCTGCGATGAGGATTACTTGTATTCTTTTTTGTGTGTTGTATTTATCTAATTTTTTGACACCTATTGCATGCCCAACCCACCTGGAAGGGGGTCTCTCTCTGAATTGCCCTTCCCAAGATATCTTCCATTTTTTATTCCTATAAAGTTTTTTGGGAGTCTTATTAGAGAGTCAAGGCTGGGAGCTGTCAAAAATGGCATGTTAAAAGCCCATTGAAACATTCCTTGTGTGATTTTGGGCTATACAAGAAATACATTGTAGTTGTTTTAATAGTGGTAGAAATCCAATCTAAGTAGATGGACCCAACTATCACCTTATAACCGTTTTTTAATTGATTAACAAAACCAGCACAGTGTTTATTTACAACTCATGGACACAATTGGGACATATAAACCTTCAGATACCATGTCTTGGGTGGGCTATACAGAATATATTAATAGGTGATATTGTTAAATGGTAAAACAGGCAACATATATAAATGTAAAAATGTATGGCTGTCGAATACTGGTGGTCAAAAGGTATAGAGAGTTTGTGTTACTTATTTAAATCCATAAATCAAAAACAGATTTTGCCTTTAAATGTCATGACTCAGCTGGAAATCAAAAAAAATCTAAGGGTACTAAATATGCTACTGACTTGCTTGACTTTAGAAATACAAATGTAGTGGACAAACACAACACATAGTGTTATGATCCTTAGGAGGCCCTCAACAATTACCTGTGGGAAACAGTTAAAATGAAAACCTTATGTTAGAGGTTGCAAGGACTTGCTTCACTTGCATGATCCAATATCATTAAATGAGAGCGCCTGCATATGGAACTACTTCCTAACATTCACATGAACAGTTTGCTGCAAATTAAAAAACAAAGTACAGTATAGCAAAAGCATAATATGTGTTGCTTGTCAAAATTTATCGAAAGAGCTGCTGATCTTAATTGTCTCCCCAGGTCACCTTTAAAAAGAAAAATGGCCTCTGCAATTTAGCCAAACTACTGCATGAGTTTTTAACATTGTGGCCATTATTGATCCAGGAAAACATTGGGAGATCACTGGACAAACAAAACGTCATTAAAAAAAAAATCAACTAAATAAAAAAATATGCTTTTTGGAAAGAGTTCCGGTTAGAGAGTTGAACTTAAGTTCATCTTGTTTCTTGAATATAATGAAAAAACTGAGCATATGAATCAAATCATATATGCCATAAGAAATGTATATATATTGTAAAGAGACAAAAAGGCTCACGATAAAGGGTCTGGGATACCCGAAAGCAAACTCCGTATATTAAGGTATGCAAAAGGCATGAAAAAAAAAAACGCGTGGTACTACGCAAGTGAGATGTTGCAGATTCTCAAGATGATCTGATCTTAAGATAGCGTCAATCCCGTTTTTGAGAAATTCTGGGAGGAAGAGGCAGGTCCAGGTGGTATGACGCCAGAAGTGACATCAGAGTGGGAGAGGTGTCAATCTTCCTTTCTGCAGAGGGAGAAGAAGACAGAACATTATTTGGCAGTGCCCCCTCATGTCTCAGTAGTAAATCAAACTTACCTAAGCCCTTAGGTTGCTCCCCAAGCACACACGTGACAATATATAATAGCAGTCACCCATAGCGTATATTATCCCTGGCTGCAAAAGGGTATTGAATACAGCACAGAAGTGCACTGGTTGAGTTCCAAACTGAACTGATTTGTGAAAAACATGGTGGCTTTAAAAGCCAAAATTGGAAGTGATGTCATTTATGGATGGAACCAGAAGTGACATTGCTCTAGGCACCAGAACCGGAAGTGATGTCCGTCTTGGCACCAAAACTGAAAGTGACGTTGTTAAAGTTGAACCAGATAAGTTTTCTCATATTTGGCCTGCAGAGACAACAGAAGTAGGTTAAGCGCACCCTGCCACCCCCTGGCCTGGCGGGTAATTACCTTCACTTGGTCCACTCAGCTGCCTCCTAATCGCACATGTGTGACAATATATATAGACTGTATATATAAATATATATACACACAAAGCATTAATTAAATAATGCTGTAAAGCAGGAGTGCTTTCAAAAATAATGTCATGAATATTTTTGCTAAAAATTGAGTCTTATTAGGTGCAGTAAATGGAAAAAACCATCCTTTTCCTTAAAAAGTGTAGCAATTCTCTTAGGTCCAGTTCTATGCAGTTTCTGAAGGTACTTGCTGTTCCAATCCTCTTGGAGAACTTACTATAGTTCCAATGCAGAGTTTGGCTATCTTACTTACTTACTTACTTACTTACTTACTTACTTACTTACTTACTTACTTAGACAGGCTTGATGATATTGAAATCAGGGCTATGTGGAGGGCCATAAAATCTGTTGCAAGATTCCCTGTTGCTCTTCTCATGGCAGATAGTTTTTATGATGTTTCCCATGTGTTTGGGGTCATTGTCATACTACAGAATGTCTTCTTTATGGTATTTCATGATCGATAAGAATCTTCTTTTACTTGTCAGCAGTAATGGGGCTATCAATTTTAATCAAATTTCAAACTCTATTTGCAGAAATGGAGGCCAACACCAGCATAGAACCTCCACTGTGCTCACTCTTGCTTGCAGACATTCATCAATGTACCATTCTCCAGCCCTTTGGTGAGCAGACTGTCTTATGTTAGATCCGAACATTTCACATTTTCACTAATCAGTCTAGAGAACCTTCTGACATTTTTCTGCACACCAGTCCTTGTGTTTTTGTGCGTAGGTGAATCATTTGGTGTTATTTCCACCTAAGAGAAATGGCTTTTGGTTAAAACTCTTCCTTGAAGACCACTCTTGATAAAATCTCTCAGTATTATAGACGGGTGTTTCAGGCTAACAGTGATTGCTGCCATTTCTGAGCTAATAACAGAGCTGACTATGTTTTAGTTGACTGGATGAATTCCTTGTTTGCTGAAGAGTAGCTTGGAGAGAACACATGAAAACACCTGTCCACCAGAAAATATCTGTTTAAAAGAGACTTTGATGATGTAGTACAACCACCTTGTGTCTTGCCACTATGCATGCTTTTCCCATGGTGTAAGATATGCAGGTTAAACTGCCACGTCTACCTCAGCCTTACCTTTTGAGTGTGTTTGTCCCTTGGCTAAGTAAGAACATTTAAATATCATATTTTTCCCCTTTTGCAAAAGTAACATTCAAAACTGTAAAATATCTTGCTTTCTATTGACACAGTAATCCAGAAGGCATAAAATGGTGGACTACAACACCATTTTTGTGCCTAGGACTTTTGCAAGTATTGTATATACAGCTTACAGTAATAAGCCTCATACTTATTCTCCACAGCTGAAATAACAAGATACTGTATATAATTCATAAAAATTATACATTTATTTTAGCATACTAAGGATGGTTATGAAGATTACAAAGTAAGAATTGAAACAAAAGACAAAACAAAACCTACTACTCAATTTGGCATCTCTACACAGATCCTTACTGTTATGTCTGGTTTTGTGGTTTCTCAGCATCCCCAATCCTAAAGTTCTTCCCACTCTCCTTCCATTTCTCTCATTCTCTTTCTTCACATAACCTCTTTTCCTCAGGCCAGTAGGAATTTCTCTGAATTCACATCTCACAATATATTCTGTCTATCAACTCTCTGTCCCACTAAAGAGACACAGTGAGAACCTTCCTCTCTGTAAGAGGCACCATCACAATTAGAAGCTCTAATTAGCTCAGCTGGGTAAACAAGTGCTTTCTGATTTGGAGGCCCGGAGTTTTCCCTGTATGAGGATGTGATACAGGGAGGGTGGGACCTTGTCTAATTTCTTGTTAGTGACATCAGGGGGCTTGTCTAGAATCGCTTAGAGGAAGAAGGGGTGTAGTCAGGAGCAGTACAGCTGAAAACAGAGCAAACTCCCATTGATTTTAGCCTATTTCAACCAGAGATGAGACAAGCTTAGCTGGGTATGCAAGCACTTTCTGACTCAAAGATCCCAAGTTTGTATTGAACTTCTCTGTATGGGGATGGGGACTGGACCCTAAGTGATTTCTCACCAATGTCATGTGAGGGCTTGGGGCAAGTGAAGTGAAGGGCAATGAAGCTAATGAGAGAGAGAGAAAGAACACCAGGACATAATATTACAGTAGCAGTTAGTATAACTTGCACAGATTGAGTTCCCTTTAACTGAACGAGGTAAGCAGGTGCTTTGTGACTTGGAGGGCCTAAGTTTGGGCCAGCTTCTCCATGTGAGAATAAAAAATTAAGTGACACCCTGTAAAGTACACTAGAGCTCTGTGTACTTGTACCTGAAATCCCTGCTTTGCTAAATACTTTGCAACCAAGTGAGTCTTGCAAGACATCTTTCAGGTTGTTTTTTCCCTGTTATGGACCAAGGGTTAGGGTCTCCCCAATCCCAATGATGGTCTTTTAAACTGGCTGAGTTTTTCTAATCACTTCCAGTTTCCCAGTGTCATATTATCAATGTGGCTTCAGCTCTGAGATACTTAGGTGTATGTGGGAGTTACTTGTCTTGCCATTAAGTGCCTCCCTGTTATTGTATTACTTTTGTAAATTTTTATAAACTTTGACCATATAATCACAATTTATCAGATAAACTTTACTGAATTAGTGTACCTGGGTAATAGTAATTCATTAGTCCACCTTCTAAACCCACTTATCCAGATTAGAGTCATGGGAAAGCTGGAGCCTATCCCTGCATGCACTGGGCCTAAAGCAGGAACAATCCCTGGACAGGGCATTAGCCCATTGCAGGGCAAATACACATCAGAGATAATTTAGCATCACTACTCGACCATGTCTTTGGACTGTGGGAGGAAATCCATACAAACATGGGGAGAACATGCAAATTTAATGGAGAGAGCACTCAGGACATGAACCTCAGTCAACATACTGCCCTCATCTGTTAACCTAATTTATTAATAGCACATTTTATTTATATGACATGTATGATTAAGATATTTCTAATCTGTTCTCTCAGAAGTGTCTTGTGAGTGTAATACAATTACTCTGTCCATGTCCTTTGTTGAACCTATCTAGTTCATACTTTTGATCTTTGCAGTCCCTTTATGAAAGGATGATGCAGAGCCCACAACAAAAATTGCTTTATGATATTTATATTCATACAATAGTAATGCAAAAAGGAAACAATTTAATCCTTTTGTGATTGGTATCTTAAATCTGACGTTATTGAAGCCAAACTCCAAGTATTTTTAGAAAGGCTTATTAAGGTTTTTTTTCTTTTGAATGAGTTTGGACATTTTCTTGGTGCTGCCTTACACATCCTGTGTCCTGGGTTCAAATGCCACACCTGGTTGCTGTCTTTGTGGAGTTTGCATTTCTCTTTGTGTCTGTCTGGATATTCGTGTTTTCTTCTTAAACCCCCAAAGATGTACAGGTTAGTATAAATGATCCTAATCTGGTCCTGTTTAAACATGAGTATTGGTGTGTAGGAGTGGACCATACAATGGGCTGGCACCCTGTCTAAATGTCAGTTCTGCCTTGCACCTGACCCTGTCAATATAGACTTCGGCCTTCCAAAATGCTTCCGAATTTGATAATGCAGGTTTAAAGATGCCATGCTGTGCTTTTGAATGAATTTTTCTGAGGTCTCTCAGTTTTACATATCTTTGCATTGTCCCGTTTAAAAGCTACACTTTTATGCCATGTAGAACAGAGTGCTTAAAGTTCAGCCACACCGATACTTTCTGCAGCGTGACTCTAAATTTAGAGACATAGTGGCAAGGTTTGGGAAAAGAAACCTTCCTTGAATGTTTTTCAGCACTTAGGCGCTACTATCCAAATCAGACCACAAAAACCCTCTCCTGGTCACGTTTCACTTGAAAGCACTGACCTGAGTTTCATCTTGTCCTATGCCTTTTATAGAAATGAGAACAGGCTGTAAGAGGTTATGCCAGAGAGCTGGATTTGCACTTGCAATCCTGGCATGCAGTAATTTTGAAACCCAACATCAAGTTATACACATTTCCTGCCTGTGAAGTGAGGCCAAATCTGTTTATTACCGCAGACCCAGGTTATTCTGCCTAGTCTTGCAGTGAGGGCATTAACTGATGCATGAACAACACAGTATTCAAGCCAGATCAAATAAACCTAAGATCAGAGGTATAACATTGCTAACTCAGCTGCCTGGCTAACTTTCTATGGTAATAGCATAGAATGCCAGCCAACCTTATTTGGTAAGAAAGTAACATTTCATTTCATTTAGTTGGTGATTATATGATGATTGTTTGAAAGTATATCTTTTATAAAATGAGAATGACCTGGGTAGAATTGTTTGCTAATCATCACAGCAAAGGAACAAATGTAGAAAAATTAATGCAGTATGGTGGTGCAATGATTAGCATTTTTTTCTCATGGACCCAAACTTCTGAGTCTAAACCCTGTGTGGATTGTGCATGTGCATGACTGTCAGAGATTTCCTCTGGCTAGTTTGGTTCTCCTTCTGCGTTAAGTTAAGTGTCAATCCTAAATTGGTCCAGTGGGTGTGTGTGTGTGCAAGTGAGTGGGACCTGTGATGGATTAATGTCCAGTCCAGGGTCTTGATCCGCCCCATGGCCCAGAATTGGATTAAGTGGGGTTTGAGAATGTTATGTGGTTTTGTTATTCAATGATGTATGTGAGGGCTATCTAATCTACTTAACCCTGAAGATTCTTCATTTTATAGACAGTTGATCCACCACAATTGCTGGGCAAAGTCAATAAGTCTGTGAAGTGCTAGTTTTCTGTGAAAGCTGCACTGCAAATTTATTTTTTTGTTTTCCCTAATATTTTCTGGCTAATATCAAGTACCTACTTGGGTGAAATTCTTTGTAAAGATTTGTGGAATGTTAGATTTTCTAATCCTTGGGAGTGTATAAATGTACAAACCTTGAAATAATTTGTAAAAATGTTGCTCAATAAATAATATAATTGAATTTAAAGATAAAGAATTGACACTATTTCCTTTTTAACTAAAGAAACAACGTTAGACAGATCATACACTCACACACACGAACAATCACTCATAACAAAATGATTTATTACTGCCAATCAATCTAAACTACACATTGTTGGAATGTACCCAGAGAAAAGGCCACAAATACACAGCTAGAAGTTACAAAGTCCACACATATTGTGACCAGTCCACAATTCAGCCCCAGACTCCTAGAGGTGTCACTGGCCAACATTATGAAATTTCATTTGTATGTAACACGTTTTTCATTTATTGATCACATTGTAAATTGAGATGTCTTCAATAGTGGGAATCAGTCAACTTCTTAGTCCTGAACAGGGTCATGGGGGTGCCAGAGCAACTCTAGGCTAGCACAGAGCAGAAGACAGGAACAAACCCTGGACACGGTGCCAATCCATTGCAGGGCGAACACACAGACACAGACTATACACTAGGGCCAATTTAGTACTAACCTGCATGTCTTTGGACTGTGGCAGGAAACTAAAGCAGCCAGCTGAAACCCACACAGACACAGGGAGAACATGCAAACTCCACACAGAGAGGACCCGGGGTGCAAACCCTGGACTCCTTACTGCAAGGCAGCAGAGCTAACGTGCCACCCCTTAATAGAGGAAGTACCAATCTATTTAAGACCACTTTTAAAGGTAATTTTTTACTGTTGGAATTTTAATCACTTTTGAAAAAAAAAGCATTTCCAAATGGAAATTTTGTCCTTGCAAAATGCATAATGTAATTTTCAAAAATTGTGAATAATAACACTTTAATAATAATATATGTGTGTCAGTGCTGCAGATGTGGCTCCTTATATTATAATATAAACTGCATAAAGCACTAAAGCTTAGAATCATCCAGAAACATGTCAGCTTTGCAGAAAACAAAACTTAACTTCATGTTGCTACTTGTTTCAATCAACATCCTCACTTTTGCCCAGTAATCAATATTAGTCTATTTAAGAGAATTCAAAAGTACTCAGATATGACCCAGCATGTCTCAGTTCACATAAGAGCAAGTACAGCATGTCTCTATTTCCTTGAATAAGCTTTACCACACATCACATACCTGATGAACAGCCACACTAATGATGTTCGGTATGCAGAATGTTGTAATGTTTAGGTGGAAAATTAATTGCAGTGAAAAGGAAAGTACCTCAGTTTTGTTTCTCACTCTCATTTTATAATAATAACTAGCAAAATACCCGCGCTTCGCAGCGGTGAAGTACTGCCTTAAAATTTTTATTAAGAAGAAAATTAAACCTTTTTAAACTGAGGGAAAATATACCAATAATTATTTGTTAAGGATCTCTTTGTATACCACATTGGCATTTCGGCCCTCCGGTTGTAACATGACCAAGCTGTGCGCTGAGCTTACTTTTGAGCATGCAACGTACAGTTGGCCATGTGAACAGTAATCTCGTTTCAAATCTCACAGCTTGGATTGCTGCTGTCATAATCGGTTTGAGTTTCATGGTTTGTTTCAATTACGACAGTATTTTCAGGACTTGTGTTGAAGCGACATTCGGCATCTGTCAAGCGTTGTAAGCATACAACCGGTTTCATCGATAACTTCACATCCAGCTTTTGAGAGTTTAAACATTCATAAACATCAAAGTGTCCACTACTGAAATTGTCACCTGTGAATCTAAGATATTTAAGAGGCATTGGCGGTTGTCCAAAGGTGTAAAATATTTAGCCATTTTGGTACATTTGAAAGCGACAACCAAACAATTCAGCGGCAGCCATCAACTCACATGCTGAACCATAGGTGAAGAGTTTAAGCATTTCACTCTTATAGTGCTCCTGTGTAGTATAATTATTTCCTGTACCATCATCAGTCCACGCCTTGAACCTGTCCCAGTCATTCAATACATAAGACACAATGTTTCTCCGGATATCAAGAGTGAGCCTGACATGGCCGTGCAATATGTAACAAAGAGAATGGAAAAGGCAGGTGCCATCTCATGGAAACCACTCGGTAAGTGACAGTTCTTTGATCGATGGTGATCACCTCGATAGACATGTTAATAGGGGTAAGGCTGGAACGATAAAGGAAATGGGTACCTGAACAATGTAAAGTAAGTCTAAAATACCTACACAATAACTATAATCGTAATAAATGAATAAAACAGCGGAGAAGCCGTGGATTAAATAAAAAGGCTGTAGTTATCAGCAGAGAGACGTGAATCCCGTGGCGAAGCAAGGAAGGGAATGTAGAGACCGGAGCGACGGACGGACTTATATAGGCAGGCAGCCAACAACGTGGGAGGCGTTGGGATGGGGGACCCAATGCCGCCTCACACGGTGACTGAGCTGCAGGCTATGGACATATATATGTACACAAGTAGGATTCATTTACCAAATTTCTTTAAGATGGGCCTATAAGTAACAAAGACTGTTGGAAAGTTCAATATGGCGGCCAACAGTGGCGTCATACCACTGAAAGAAGTACCTACATTGGTTTCGGTTAGCGCAGGGAAGCCGCCTACCAAATTTCGTGAAGATGGGGCCATAAATAAGAAAGTTCAACATGGCGAACGTTGTCGACCGTTATGACCGTTACGCGTAGAATTTCGAAATGAAACCTGCTTAACTTTTGTAAGTAAGCTGTAAGGAATGAGCTTGCCAAATTTCAGCCTTCTACCTACATGGGAGGTTGGAGAATTAGTGACGTTGGAAAGTTCAATATGGCGGCCGACAGTGGCGTCATACCACCGAAATAAGTATGTACATTGATTTCGGTTAGCGCAGTGAAGCCGCCTACCAAATTTCGTGAAGATGGGGCCATAAATAAGAAAGTTCAGCATGGCGGACGTTGTCGACCGTTATGACCGTTACGCGTAGAATTTCGAAATGAAACCTGCTTAACTTTTGTAAGTAAGCTGTAAGGAATGAGCCTGCCAAATTTCAGCCTTCTACCTACATGGGAAGTTGGAGAATTAGTGACGTTGGAAATTTCAATATGGCGGCCGACAGTGGAGTCATACCACCGAAATAAGTACGTACATCAGTTTCGGTTAGCGCAGGGAAGCCGCATACCAAATTTTGTGAAGATGGGGTCAGCCTTTTACCTACACAGGAAGTTGGAGAATTAGTGACGTTGGAAAGTTCAATATGATGGCCGACAGTGGCGTCATACCACCTAAATAAGTACGTACATTGGTTTCGGTTAGCGCAGGGAAGCTGCCTACCAAATTTCGTGAAGATGGGGCCATAAATAAGAAAGTTCAAAATGGTGGACGTTGTCGACCGTTATGACCGTTACGCGTAGAATTTCGAAACGAAACCTGCTTAACTTTTGTAAGTAAGCTGTAAGGAATGAGCTTGCCAAATTTCACCTTCTACCTACACGGGAAGTTGGAGAATTAGTGATGAGTGAGTGAGTGAGTGAGTGAGTCAGTGAGGGCTTTGCCTTTTATTAGTATAGATAATAATACTTTGCATTTATATAGCGCTTTTCTCTCTACTCAAAGCTCTCAGCAATTGCAGGTTAAGGGCCTTGCTCAAGGGCCCAACAGAGCAGAGTCCCTTTTGGCATTTACGGTGTTCGAACCGGCAACCTTCCGATTGCCAGTGCAGATCCCTAGTCTCACCGCCACCACTCCGTTGTTACTGAACCCACCTTTTCCATTATTGGGCAACAGCAAGATTGTGGCTAACTCTACAAAGCAAAATGGAACCCCACCCAGGATAGGATAGCAGCCCATTGAAGGAGATAATCACTTACACATAATGGGCCAGTTAACCTCATGTGCCTGTATCTTTGACATACAGTAAAGTTGAAAACAGGAGACAACACAAAGAAACTGGTAAAATTTGTCCATTTGTCACAGGCTATATCTGAGTACGGAAACAAATATAGGTTCATACCCGCTGTGCCATCATGATGTTCCTTTCTGCAATAGCAGATATTTAACGTATAACTATTTTTCAAGTTGAAGTCTCTTCTTCACAATCATGATATATTACATATACAGTATATACTATATATATATTTTTACAGCTGGAGATCCACAAAGGGAGAAAATGAATCACGTATCATAAAGTAGTTTTTATTCCTGAGCTTTCAACCCCTACCAGGGGTCTTCATCAGAGGATAATGCTTAGACTTACAAGAATCAAAGGCAATATATAGCAATAAATTACGTGGAGGGGGGTGGGGGGTCGGTATTGGGTGTAAAGTCTTGTTTATTATGAATAAGTTCTTCTTCAGTTTGCATATGCTGGATTTATGTCCAAGTGTCTGTTGATGACGTTCTCATTTGATAACCAGGATTCATAGAGTTATTGTTCTAAAGAGTTTTGTATAAATTATAATATGTTTTATAAATTTTTATAAATATTTGTCTGTTCTTGCAGCTCTATGGTACTCAGTATGCATATGTGATAGAAAAAGCCTTAAAACTATACCATATATGTCCACTTTGAAGTGGGGAAGGATGTGATTGAAGAAAATGAGCCTTTATAAATCATCCCAGAATACTTGAAATAACCATTTTATCACAGATTCAATCTATGTAGTTGTTTTACAAAGACCATGAAGCAAGGTGCACGCCTAATGAGAGCATAGTAAAAGGAGCACATAGGTGTTTTATTTTACTTTCTACACATAACAATAATTCTGAACTGATTACACCACATTATGTTAAAAACAAAAACAAAAAACTTATATATTGTTTTAAAGAGCCAGGCCAATTTTGCTGTGTTTTGTCTTGCATACATTAAATAAAAAACAAAGCTTCAGAAAAATGCAAGCAATATTCTCCCTAACTGAAGCAGATGTGCGCTTTATCAGTTCAGCCGGAGCAGGCAGTATCTTCCTTATAGTGAAAGAATATCTGTAATCACAAGACTGATTTTTTTTTTTGTTATTATTGTAGAGCTCTCTACAGAGCAGAAAGAACAAGGGTACCGAGGAATAAGATGAATGGGGGAAGATGGTGAAGACATGAGTTTCAAAGAAGGTTTAGTTTTAAATTAGCTGAATCTCACAACAATTATTTGAATCTTGTATTTCTCCCCTCTTAAAATGACATAGACACACTGTTTTGCAATATGTGTGTAATCTCAAGACAATACTCAATAACATTTATGGCTTGGGAAATGGACATACTTGGTAAGTTTTAAGGTTTTTTCTATCACAGACTCTGAGTTCCATAAACCCCATTGTATGCTGCAAGAACAGACAAAACTAAAAATTTAAACAAATGCCAGATTTTATGTGGCATATTTTTATATACCAGCTGAACACATGAAAATTGTGTGGCTGATTATATGATGACTTGGCAATATACATAAAGGGGAAAACTACATCAGAAACAACAGTCTCTGAAGATGGATGTAAAAAATACAGATTGAAACTGAAATGGGTTGGGATTCCAAATGAGAAACTGTTTGAAAAGGGTGCACTGAGATGCAGCTGACGTTGCCAAAGACACAAGCTAAATTGAGTGATCTTGCCGATATAGTCATTAGGGACTGCTTATGATCCTGCAGATGTACTGTTTAAAGCACAGCAGTGACAGAGGATGCAGAGGTAAGTGGAGTTAAGCAGGAGTCAAGGGTCTTCCTCTGGGTCAGCAACTTCAGGGTTGAGGAAGAAGAAGGCAAATACAGAAATGTCCTCTACAACCCCCTAGTGTGACAAGGTAAATTAAGCAAAACTAAAAGTCATTACAACAAGACAGAAAGTAGCCACATCAGATACAAACAGACTGGTAGAAAAACATCTTTTTTGCAGTATTTTGAATTAGATTTGTGAACAAGTGTCAATACCCTGGGATACACTGCCTTCCTGTCCAGGCCAATTTTTTGCGCTGTGTCCAGGGCTGCCGGGAAAGCCTCTGGCCACCCAAAGCCCTGAGTTAGATTAAATATGTTTGAAGATGCTATGTTATGTTATGTACAAGAGTCAATATGTGTATGAGTTCATATTAAACCAAGAGCTAAAGTGTTTCAACCTTGAAGATCAAATTCCATTGATCTTCAAGGCTTTCTTCACAATACACAAAAGTAGATGACCAGCAACATTTTTTAGAGAGGTAGAGGAATTGTTGAAGGATCATCTTAGGTGACTAATTAAATCTGCTGAGGCACGTAACTGTTACTTTCAAGGACTGACAGAAGCATGAATCAACCCTTTGAAATATAAGTAATCAGTAAATGAGATGCAGTATATCAAACTCAATGACCCAGAAGCTACTGCTCTGTTATAAAAGGACACTTAATTAATACAATAAATTAATCATTCTTAATAAAACACAGCATATTACAAAAACAAATACATTACTAAAAGTGTCTGAATAAACATGCATAAGGTATTAAATCATTCCTTGTAAGTCTAACATCTTTAAAACTTAAAAGTAATACCTGATTCATCTAAAAGAATGGAAAGAAAGGGAAATTAAGAAAACTGTGTTTTTGCCAAAATTATCTGTTCACTCTTTCAATTTTATCAGATGTTGTTACATTGTAGTTAAAGGATAATCATTCATTGCAGTTTACCTTTTAGCACAGAAGGACAATCTGCACACACAGCAGAACAATGCCCTCCTACTCAGAAATGATTCTGTAAAGCTTTTTGAGAGGTGATACTGGGTCAAGCGTAGGCTACAAAGGGACATTATGAAGTGTTTCTTCTCACTGATCTGCCATATTGTATTGAAAAGCATACATAACATAGTTACGGAAAGCCAACCAGCTACATACAGTGGATTCAGAAAGTACTCAGACCCCTTCATTTTCTGCACACTTTATTGTGTTGTACATTTAATTTTAAATGGATAAAGAGCCTTATTTCAGCACTTTATACGAGCCCCTTTGGCAGCAATTACACCTTTGAGTGTTCTTCGGTGGGTGTCTACACGCTTTGCACACTCAAAGCTTTAAGATGGTTTTATACCCTTGCTCTGATCTATGCCTTGCCATAACTTTATTGTGGAGGTCTACAGAAAATTGCTTGATTTCAAAGTTTAATTTTTGTCCTGACATACAAAGTGAATTATGGGACCTTACATACACAGGTGTGTGCCTTTCTAAACTATTCAGCCTGCTGCAAATGGGCTCCACATGTCAAGGGGATTTATAGCAAACAGGACATACCTGACCCCAGTTTGGAGTGCCGCAGCATAGAGTTTGTGTACTTATATAAATGAAACTTTTTAATGTGTTTTCACTTTATCAGTATGGGTTATTGTGTGTGGGTTGATGGAAAAACGGCAAATTTGTCAATTTAAAATTAAATCTAGAACGCAATCATTTGTGAAAAATACTTTCTGAATTGCATGCTTGCCCCTTTTTATGGCAGCCAATAAAATTCTGCAGTATGATGAACTTAAAAATGAAATGACATATAATGTTAAAGAAGAAGGTATTTAAATAAAGAATGAGGAATAAACACTTCAATTTTCTGTTGGATTGTTTATACACAATCTGTGGAGTCTTTAAGTAGTTGAAAAGTTCAGCAAAACCAAACTGCACATAAACTAGTCTTTTAAATCTATAATGAGGGGGGTGTCTGCCAAGCCAATGGCAGCAATAAGGTCCCAATGAGGAGGGTACAGGACAGTGTTAAGGCCCGGAGGAAACCCCTGGCATTACTGACAGCTAGTGGTGTCCTGAAGATGTCAGGTGCTTGGTATTTCCTGTATATATGTTGCACGTAGACAGAACAGTAGAATGAACCAGGGGGAGAACATTCATTCCCCACCTAGAATTTGAGTTGGGAGTCTGACAAACCAATGGTGCACCGGAACACCTGGTCCTATAAAATTAGTGGAAGTGTATGAGATGGTGGTCCCTCTAATAAAGCTGGTAATGGGATAGTTTCCTTGAAGACTCGGTTATTTACAGGTCACTAAAGATTGAGTGGTGCAGAGACATTAGAGGCCCCCAAAAGGAGTTCTAGTGAAGTGCAAAGTCAGGAGCAGTGTGGGTTGAACACTTACATACCATGAGAAAGGGAGGCAAGGGTCTGTAAAGAGTAAAACAGACAAAGAAAGATGGGACATGAAAAGAGGAGTATGTTTGGGGTGATACCGTGGTGAAGAAGAAAGGGTTTGCAGTCCCACCAGAGAGACAGTGGGTTCAACAGCCATTTATGTACAAACAGTTATGCTATATAGGTTTGTGCTTTTCTGATTTTCTGTACTGTGAGTTCTCCCTGTGATCGCCTCTCTTTTCTGCTTATTTTTGTAACTCAAGGCCCCTATTCTTCAGGTTTTGCCTCTTTGGTGTTTGTCAAAATCAGGAGGCCTTCCACAGGGACCCAGATCCTATCAAACCAACCTAAAAGAATAAGTGCTAATAATTAACTTTAAAAGTGAGGAAGATTTGTATAGCACTGGCACCATAACTAGACACTCCAAAAGTCAATTCAGCAAGCACAAAAGACGTCCACATTGAAGGAAGAGAAACTCAGCACATTGCATGTGTTAGTGTTTACAAAAACAGAAAGTATTGATCAGGAGCCAGGCTTCCAAATCAGGGCACTGCAAGGATCTGCTTTCAGAGCATTGCTTTTCTCTGCATTTAAATAAAAGACTTAGCCAAGGACATCATTAATAATCTGTACAAGTCTGCAGATGGCAGGCAGCTAAGAGGAGTAGCTGTTCTCCTATGGCAATGTCAACAAAACAAAGAAAATTAGTCCGGATCTAAGCATTGAGAAACACATGGAAAGCTAATGTTGATAAATGAATGTCTTGCATGTCATTTGGAAAACAAAATGAGAAAAGAAAATAAATATCATATGAACAGAAAGAAAGTTCAAAAAGCTGTTTACGAAGGTTTTAGAGTTTTTGCATGTGAAACGTTTACATTTGCGTAGTGTGGGAAAGAAATATACACGCAAACAATAAACTGGTTTCTAAAACACAAACAGGAAAAGACCTGTAACGAGAAATTTGGGTTGCCAGTTGCAAATTTTTAACATTGACCTATGAAGTTATCATTTATCATAATAAGCAGCTGATTATTTTGGTAAACATGTGCTATCCATCAGAAGTCCATGGGTCCGATATGCTTCCAGAGAAATAAACAAAAACTAAAAGCAAACAGCTTTATTTGTGTATGCACACACCAAAAAAAGCCAATAATCACACCTGAATAAATATTTTGATAAATTATGGAAAGGCAGCCCTAATCAATTCTGTTGCATAGACAGCTCTGAGCTAGACCACATGGCCCCCTTTAAAATGTACTGCAAAGCTCACAAATTCACAATTGAGCAGGCAACTTCAGAAAGTCCCACTTTTTCCATTAAAAAGTGAGGACAGCATTAGACACAAAGGCAGGAAACAGTTCTAAATACAGTAGGTTATCAGTCTGGCTCACTCAGACACACTGGCCAGATTAGAGCAGATAGACTCAACAGCATCAGACATAAAACAGAAATCATCTCCGGCAGTGTCAGTGCAAAGAAGGAATCATTCTAGATGGAGAGCCAGTAAACGAAGTGCCCACCCATATTCACACGCACACATGCACCTGCACAAGGCCAGTTTAGAGAGACCATTTAACCTGAAACGCTTTCCTCTTGGATGTGGATGAGTATTTTTAAGAAAACCTGTGCAGTTGCTTTGAAAGCCATTAAAATTAAGTGGGTTTTAGTCAGTCAGTCATTATCCAACCCGCTATATTAAAACACAGGGTCATGGGGGTCTGCTGGAGCCAATCCCTGCCAGCACAGGGCGCAAGGCAGGAACAAACCCTGGGCAGGGTGCCAGCCCATCGCAGTGCACACACCAAGTACACACTATGGACAATTTAGAATCGCCAATGCACCTAACCTGCATGTCTTTGGACTGTGGGAGGAAACCCATGCAGACACGGGGAGAACATGCAAACTCCATGCAGGGAGGACCTGGGAAGTGAACCCAGGTCTCCTCACTGCGAGGCAGCAGCACTACCACTGCGCCACTGTGCCACCCAAGTGGGTTTCAAAATATGTGAAATTAGTCCAACATGCATGCATTTCCAATGTAGGAGTAAACTGAAATTACCACTGAAAATCCATCTGGACACCCCAAGAGCATTTAAACACAAGCAGTCTCCGAAGTGTAAGAGCTGAACCCCTGTCACTAGTCCTGTTATGCAGACATCTCACAATCATACACATGACAAGCAGTTTAGATTTCCCAGTTACCCTAACTACTTGTCTTTATGGAAGTAGACACACAAACCCGGGAAATGTAATAATTTATGTGTTTGAATTTCTGTCTTCAGCAATAGCCCATGGTACAGGAAAGTAAATTACCAGCACCATTTTTAGAGCTGCACAGGAAGAATTCAATGATCGCTTTAGGTGGCTAATTAAATCTGCTGAGGCACGTAACTGTTACTTTCAAGGACTGACAGAAGCATGAATCAACACTTTGAAATATAAGCAATCAGTAAATGAGAATTTCAAGAGTGCAGCATATCCAACTCCCTGACCAGAAGCTGCTGCTCTTTTAAAAGGGCACTTAATTCATACAATAAATTAATCATTCTTAGTAAAATAAAGTATATTACTGAAGGGCAGCATGGTGGTGCAGTGGGTTGCGCTGCTGCCTCGCTATTAGAAGACCCGTGTTCCCTTCCCGGGTCCTCCCTGTGTGGAGTTTGCATGTTCTCCCCGTGTCTGCGTGGGTTTCCTCCAGGTACTCCGGTTTCCACCCACAGTCCAAAGACATGCAGGTTAGGTGCATTGGCGGTCCTAAATTATCCGTAGTATGTGCTTGGTGTGTGGATGTGGGTGTGTGTGCCCTGCGGTTGGCTGGCGCCCTGCCCAGGGATTTGTTCCTGCCTTGTGCCCTGTGTTGGCTGGGATTGGCTCCAGCAGATCCCCGTGACCCTGTGTTAGGATATAGCGGGTTGGATAATGAATGGATGGATATTACTGAAACAAGAAAATTACTGAAAGTGCCTGAATAAACATACATAAGTAGTTAAATCATTTCTTGCAAAATTCGGATGAGCATTAACGTGCAACATCTTTAAAACATAAAAGCAACACCTGATTCATGTCAAAGAATGAAATGAAAAAAAATTTAACAGAAAACTGGTTTTGCCAAATCGCCTCTTCACTGTTATAATTTTATCAGATGTCTTTATATTATAGTTAGGGGTGAATCATGTATTACGGTTAAGTATTCAGCACAGGAGGACAATCTGCACACACAGCAGGACAATGCTCTCCTACTCACAAATGGTTTTGTAAATTTTTGGCAGAGGTGATACCAGGTCAAGTGTAGGCTACAAAAGGGACATTAGGAAGTCTTTTTGATCTGCCTTTTTATTTTGAAAATCATTTATGTTTACAGGAAGTCAATCAGCTACATAATTTCTTCTTTTTCATTACATTTCTGACATTTTGGCTTGTACACCCCATTGATGATTATTCCATTACTGGACTGCAGTCAATTCATCCTGCTTGCCTTTGGGACATACATGCAAAAGAGTTCATGCTGAAACTGGAAGAAATGATACACCCCACATAAACAATGACATTTTAACCTAGAGATACTAAGCTGTGAGGAACTTTTTCTAAATATTAAAGCCAGCATCACATTACATGTCTTCTAGTCGAAGATTTGTTGACTGTAGTTGCTAACCTCATCACCCAAGTATGTCAGATTACAATTAGAAATTGTAAACTATGTCAAATTAGACAACTTTGGGACAACTTATAGCACAGTTTCACATTTCCAAAGCTTTGCAAAATTTTTTTTTTTTTCTGACAGTCAATAACATGCTGCCTGGCGGAGCTGGTGCCAAATTAAAGGCTTTACGGGTATGGAGAGTTCAGCCATAATCTCAGATCTCTTTTTGCTTTTTTTCCATTCTGTCTTGGAACGTTTAACACAAAACATCACATAGACATGGTTCTCTTCTTTTTGCAACTTATTCCTTGTAGCTATATGTAACAGTCCAGCTGCATTTCCTTGTGCTACATTATGTGCATTGTGCTCATTGGCTGTTACACAGAGCCTGTCATAACGACTGAAGCCAAAATCAAACCTGTCACCGGCTGGTTAGATTGTGTTCCTGGGGATATCAGACTATTTAAGTGGCTGTTGCAGGAACGGTCCGCCACTGTCTCTGACTCGCTAAGATTATATTCATGAAGTCTGCCAATGCAAATCACCGGAAAAAATCATGAAAGTATGTAAGTGTGACACCTCCATTATAACATTTACTCTTTTAAATTTATTGTAGGCACAATCCTGAAAAGTAATGTCTAATGGTACAAAGGGTTCTCTAAGAGTATGTGGCGGCCTGCACAACATAAAGAGTTTAAAAGTCATCTAATGAGCATCATACAACAATATATTGTGATGGATTGCCACAGCAAGCATGTCAAGATCAATTGTAAATTGAATTTGTTTTAATATAGTATTTTTGACATTTGGGTGTCTTGAATAACTGTTTATTATTTACTGCTTGTTGTCACATTTTTGATGACATTACTGTGTGCATCCCACTTTTAGTAAATGTTCATATTCCTCCCTGACCATCGGACCTTACTTTTTTTCTTTGTTATTTAGTGTTCCCTTATTGTAATTTTGTTTATTTTGTATTTTTTCTCTTTCTTCATCATGTAAAGCACTTTGGGCTGCATAATTTGCATGAAAATGTGCTATATAAATAAATGTTGTTGTTATTTTTGCCATTGTGCCATTGCATATATGTCAATTGGTGATGCACCATATTATTTAAGAGTGAGGGGAATGGTAACTCCTCTTAAATTCTTTACAGCATAAAATAAAGACTCTCCAAATCATTACGGATTGAAACAAATCATTACATTCTGATCATAAATGTATGCATCTTTGACTTTAAATTGTCTTTTTGTCTGCTCAATCAATTGACACTTGTCTACTCTCAGTTACAAATGTAGTGTTTGATGATCATAAAATAAAATGAACCACCACCTTTGTTAAAAGCATCCTTGCTTCTTACAGTAGGGATTGTTGCTTGGCTTGTGTCCATTACTTCCAAAATAGGCTCAAGTCCCCACAATTCTAAAGGGGATGAACTGATGCACATAACTCGGCAATCCTTCTGCCATCCCTTCTCTTCTAGTCTGTTTTCAACATAACTCAATCAAATTCATTTTTATTGAGGAGAAAAAAATTGAAAGTACCAAAAATAAATTAGAAGTGCAACAAGGAAAATTCTGCCTTAGTGTACATATGCTAAATTGAACTTTAATATTGAATACCTGTTCACAATTCTCGATTGTTTAAAAAAAAAAATTACAATATTTAGAAAAAAATATGCAGTCCACATTGCCATGGGAACAAAGAGTAGCCCCCTTCCATTTTAACATCATCTGTCATATTGCCTTTTCTCGCACTTAAAATAAAACCGATACTCATCTAAAACAGCTTGGGTTTGTTATAAACAATCATCATCACTATTTAGATAATGTAATTCAAGCTAAGTAATTAATATATTAAAAAGCTTGTATCTAAAATAATAATGGCAAAGAGATGTAGAGCAACAGAAATGGAATAGATAAAGTACAAGATTTATTTTTTGTTTTATTTTTAAACATGAGAAATAAATCTTGGTTTAGTAGGGTTTGGCAGGTGATGACATGGCTGGGTGGGGTGTCACTTATGTGTGTTTATGTGGGTCTGCTTATCTGTACCCTCAGAGTAACAGGGTACTCTGGCCATATCATGTTGATTGAAATGAAGTAAAATTATGTGCAAAACCTTTGGCAAAAGGTAAATATGTTTTAAAGAAAACATTTTAACAATGAAACAAAATGTTTTAAGTCAAATTTGTTAAATTATTGTTCAAGGGTTCATATTACTTTCAAGTAAATAGATTATCTTTTAAGAGTGCCCAGAAAGTGTTTGCTATCTGAGCAACATTTTAAATTACATGACGAGCAACTTCTTCATTTTTATGTTTCTTTAAGTTCAGAATTTATTATTTGGCTAAAATGTGAGAATCTCCAGCCATATTTTAAAGAAAAATGATCACCGCATAGACATGATGAAACAAGGCAAATGAGCTCAATGACTTCAAACTGTCCTCAACTGACTTAGATAAATAGGCCACAATGCGGTCACAAAAACTGCAGTTTAATCAAAACTACAGGCTTCATGGTGGTTATTATTGTAAACTGTAATTAAGTGCGACAGACAGAAACTGTCAAGAGAATGCAAATATGAACATCATTTTGTAAAAATATGAAAACCAGAATAATAATTATTAGGGCCGCTACTCATTTTACATTTTGCGCAAGATTATGCAGTCTCCTCTGTTGTTTAGAGAGCATTAGAATATTAGGACTAACAAAACACCATACTCTTATAGAAGGAAACAAAGATTAACACATACTGTGAAAAACATTTCCTACAATAACATTTTTTTTCTCGTTTTTTAAATTTGTATACCAAAATATACTGTATGAAATGATAAGTCCTGCTTTATTGTTCATGCTTCAAATGTTGCTGACCAGATAAGTGTATTGACAGTTGGAGTATAATCCTATCATAGATTCTAAAAATAATACATTATCGTTAAAAAAATTATCCACACCTGTATGCTATAAATGTCTGAAACAAAAGTGTAGGCCACTCCATTCCAAGCTAGCCTAGCCCCTAATTCTCTGCTCCTGATGCGCGCACTCCTTTGAAGAGGAAGATATGTTTCCATTCTTTTAATTGTGAGAAAGAACTGTCATCTCTGTCTTGTCATGGAGCACAGTTTAAACTTTTGACTAAAGGGTGTTATTTCATGTGTAGAGGGCTCTAATAATGTTAACAGTGTGGGAAAGTTTATAAGTGCTTAAAATACATAAAAATAACCATACAAACATATGGTTTCTACTTCGCGGATTTTCACCTATCGCGGGGGGTCCTGAAACGCAACCCCCGCGATCGAGGAGAGATTACTGTACTTTAAATATTATAACAAACAAACAACAACCCCCATACAGAAATAAGAAACATCAGGCTTGAATAAGACAACTACTGCTGTCAGTTACAGGCTAGTAGGTGGGAGTGAGGCATGGTCAGACCTGCTCGGTGACCCATTTATAAATAAAAAAATGAGAGTTTTGCTTAGAGTACTTAGGGAAGGTAAACCAAGAGAGTGTTAAGACTTTTGCTTGTGTTTTTGATAAAGATTTTTGTTTTGCATATTTGGGCTGTGGAATCTTGCTTATTGTGTTCACAATATTCACTCATGGATCACCTTTTTTTTTTGTCTGACTCCCCTTGATTCATCGGTACAAGAAAACACCCACATATGATATACAATTCAACTCCTCCTGATATCTTTTATGCAAAATCTCAAGCTTCTTTGGAGTTTATCTTAATTTATGGCCCTCATCAATAGACAATCCACATTTTTAGGCCATTTTAGGCCATGGTTTGTTCACATTTTGTGCAGGAAATTACACCTTTATGATAAAGAGTACACCAATAGCTGACTTCAGCCAAAATGTTCAGAATAATTTGAAGTTGTGCATGCCACATCAACTAACCCCAGGGGTTTAACTCCTAATGGGATACGAGGGGTCAAAGTTACTCAGAAAACTTTGAAAAATGGGGATTGGTAAAATAGGCATTTGGAACGTCATTTTATGTTATTTCCAGGTTGATGATCACAAATATAAGATTTTTGATTCTATACTGATGGCACTAAGAGACACTCCCAGAGGGATAAAAATGAAATTTCAAACATAAGCATGTAGGGTATCATATTTGACTATTTCAAGGCCACCAATCACAATTATGATGACATTTTTGGTCCTTTACTATGGATCTATCCCTCAGTGAACATCCATTAAAGGATGACAGACTACAAATTTCAATTACAATCGGGAATACTAGGGGGCTTCACCCCCTGCTCGCTTCTCTTGCCAAAAACCCCCCTCCCCACCTCCCAGCCTGCGCTAGGCACCAGCCACTTCGCATCCCTGCCTCTTGCATTGTGAAGGGGGGGCTGAACGCACCCCAAGGAGATGCGGTCGCTCCTCTGAAACCCCCTCTTAGGAAGAAACACTACTTTTCCCTGATGGCAACACGAATTATACGATCTACAAGTCTCCGACTTAAAGTTTAAATCTAAACAATATATTCAATCTCTTTTTGCTGTTCTGTTATTTCACTAAGTAATAATTTCCGTTTGTTTGCGCTAATGCGATCTTTACTATTATTTTTTTCAGACTTTCGAATTTTAGTACTTTCATTATCTCTAACCTGTTCTGCATGTGTATCGCACCAACATTTTTGAATTCGTAATGATGTTCTACTATGTTATCTACTCTTTGTCTTTTATTTCTGGCCCCGGGTGTGGTTAAATCTCTTGGCACATAGTCTTGTCTCGCGGGACGTGAAATCGTCTCTTGGAGAAAATCACGTCTTGTCCCAGGATTTTTTTATTATAATAGAGAGATTTAGACTTTTAAACATTTAAATCAAACCACACATTTTAATATTTCAAATATTTGATGTAATTATTCTTGTTTATTATGTACTTCTTCATAAAGTAATCATTACATTCCTTATGTACACCCTCAAGTAGGGCAGATTATACTAATTCAGATTTTTTGGTTTTCTTTTCAGTATCTAGAACTCTCACCTATCCCCAACAGCATCTTAGGTATCACTCCTTGCATATATTATTTATCTCCCAATATATTTTCCAAACCACCAATATGTGCTCCTGCTAAACCCTGGTTCATAACAGCAGACTTATTTAACACAAGAAGGAACAACAGTGATGTACATTACACAACTTGGGTGCCATATTATTTTTGTTGAACTGGAAGAATCAAAATCCACCTACTATAGCACATTGAAAACATGATGTTCTGTATTACATCAATACTGAGCTCGGTAATAGATAAGTAGATCGATTATGTATATGTATTGTATGGTCGTCCGAGGGAATGTCAGTCTCGACAATATAAATGTTGGGATGCTAACCTGGCCATCCACATTTACTTCAAACAAAAACAAATTTTCAGTGGCATCAAAAATAGAACAGAATAACAGCCTCCTATTAATATAGGGAAGACTAATTCTTGAAGTAGCTTCAAGTCATAAAGGAGCTCTGTCTCTCAAGTTGCTTGGTCATGAAGTGATGCCTCCTTCCTGGAGGTTTTGCTTTATGACCCAGGGAACGGAAGGGGAGGAGACAGTTTCTTAGTACTGTGGAGGAAAAGAAAGTAAACACAGTTAGCGGCAGCACCCTCTCTCTGTCTGGGGTGGAACTACATATCTTGGAGAAGCCTGGAGGGAGACACTCTGATGTGCATGTGTAACAATTGTGAAAGCATTGGGTGAAGGACGTAGAAGGGTAAGGGTGTGCCACTTGTGACTTCATATTAAATATGTAATCCCATTAACCACCAGGAGAAGTTCAGGAATATATTCATATTATTAAACATTTTAAACAGATCTGATTACAGTAGTCATCAATTTGTTAATTAATATTCAAACAAAGATTATATATGACCAATACAAGAACAAGTACATTTTAACTGTTCAAAATGAATTACCCTTGGTACTAGTGAGATTGGACCTTGGTTTGCTAATCATTTTGTTTTTTGTTTTGTCATATATGATCATCCTCAAGTTTTCTGTATAGTTCTGTCTACTAGTTTCCATTTCCTTACAAGCTCTCTATGTTGATAGGACTTTCATTACCTCTTTTTACTGATGTGACGTGACCAAGCCTCTCTGATTCAAAACAAAAACACTAATTAAGAAGTTAGTGGATTTCCATTACCTTTCTTTTAAATTACTGTAAAAGCAATATTCAAGGTTTCCAGGCCTACAGATAAAAATTACATTAGGTGATTGAGTTATTTATTGTTTAAACTAAAAAAAATGTTGCATGTAATTGTTTTTACATAAGGAGGCCCCAGTGAGTACAATGCAAGCAAAATGAATAATAAAAACAAAATAACATAAAGAAAAGTGTATCCAGAAATGAGAACAGACAAAAAATGAACATGCAGAGTATAGTAATAAAGAATAATATGTATTTTATTTGATTTGATTCCTTAAATTGCCATCTGCCTGATGGCTGTCAAAACTGATAGACATGGTTAAAGATAATACTGTCTATCAAATTTTAGTTTTTTCAGAAACTGACTTGGTAAACTAAAGCAGGAAGGAAAAGATGTATACTCGAATCAGAAATGAGAATGAGTGGGGAAAATTTAAAAATGCATCATTAAAATAAGATGATGAGAAAGAAAATGAGACAAGACAATGGCAAAGGAAGCATGACAAGGTGCAAATAATAAGTTCAAGCTGACTTAGGAGCGTTCTGTCAGCCTTAAAACATATGAAAATACATACTACTCAGCATAGCACTTATCGGTTTTGACCTTGGCTAGTTATTTTTTGTACAGTCCATCTTCTGATTCCATCTGATTTCAAAATGACTGCTGCTCTCTGTACAGTCAGTACACCTTGTCTTTAACTATTTTTGTAACAAAGTTGGGGAAAGAACTTCTGCCATATGGAAATCCATCCAGCATTCACCTTGGAAATGCTAAACAAACTAAAACTAGCTGCATGTGGTATTCGGGACAAAAAGACTACCTAGCAGTTATACTATATTTCTGAACTTAGAGAGGCGTCTGCTAACTCTTAAGAATTTCCCAGGGCAAAGGCCTACTGGCTTTCATAAGGAAGACACTGGCGATAGCATATCTTAGCCGTATCGCTAGCATATGAGTCATGCTGTATCAAGTAAATATTTCCAGATACTGTAGACAATGTTTTTAGTGAAAACGTCAAGCCTTGCCCTTATTTGTTGAGGTGTTTCACTTGCTCATTGTTGAGCTGCAGCATTTACTTCATTTCAAAGTTATGTCTCTTAATTTGTGTAATTAACACGACGTTGTTGTTGCGTGGCGGCGTTTGCTGCACAGAAGTCTTTCATAGTGAGAAGAAAGGTGCATGCATGCAAGCGCTGAAAAAATTTAAAAGTGCATGCATGCTGCTCCACACACACACAGGTTATTCATTTATATATGTCTAATTCTCAGAAGAAATAATGTAGTAGTGCTAAGGTCTGTGTGTCCAATCCCTATGAACAATCCTTTTTTTGTGATTGGTCAGTTTTACTTTTGTAACGTGATGGAAAGAGGAAGCGTAAGTGTGAGATACACAAGGAGAAGTAAAGATGTAGGAGCCATAGTGAAAGTTGCCTTCAAAGACAGGAGTTATAAAAGCAGACATGGCACCTCAAAATGACAAAGTCTGAGAGGCAGGCTTTATGGGAATCTGTTGCGGCCAACAGAAGCAACACCAATCAAGAGAGGAAAGGACCTGATTTTTTTAAGAAAGACAAAGGAATAATCTTAAAATCAGGAGCTTTAAGGGCTTGCTATTGTGTGTCTATTACTCATTTATTGCTATATCACACTAACTATGCCCATTAATGTCATGTTACATATCAGTAAGTGACTCATAGATGCACTACTGATAACCCCATTGTAGTGTTGTCATTAGTTATTTGTAAGTCTTTCAAACTTAACAAAGTGTTAAAGTTTTTTTACATAGTAGCTTGCTAACAAATGCATGCAGGTATCTCAATTCTAAACTGTTACTGATAAAGCTTAAGATCTTAAAAGTTTTTATTTACAAAAATGATGTGCACTATATACTGATAAACTCTTCAAGGTTTGCAGTTCACTATATGTATGTTTCATATATTTTTTTGTTTTCAGTGCCTGTACTGAATTGAATAGGATGGGTTTAAAAGTAGGGTGGATGCAGTATATTTTTTGCTCTGCATTAATATTTTTCATTCATGCAGTTTCTGAACTTGCTTATTCCCATATTGGGATATTATAAAACAAAGCAATATTAAAGCAATCCTTTTGAATATTTCCAGCTCTCCGAAAGAATAAGTTCTGTGTGAGATCTTCCCCACAACACATCATGCTATACACATCGATAAACCAGTCCAATAGTGCCTCATTCAGGCATTCAACAGTTCAACATTTTCATGTAGGATGCTTAGCCAAGAGAAGATTGAAGGTGAGGCATGGAATGATTAGAGGGCGTTAACTGACTAAAATCTGTCAGAAATAAAAGAAACATCATAATTATCTTCTAATCTTTCCAAACTAAATTCCTGTAAATCGCCCACTTGCACAGCAGAAAGTTCTCTATAAGAAGGCATGAGATAATTTAAAATGAGCTGAGTAAGAAATTGAAGTCATTTTTGTGCAATCCTTAAAGGTCAGCCAGTTTTTAAGATGGATTGTAATGACAAACAAGTTGTCCTAAATAAAGCATGCCTTTTATTGTGTTTTATAAAAGTATGATTTCATTAATCAGAACTGAAAATTCAGCCAAAGCAATTACTAGTATGGTGTGCAGGTAGTCAAACAAAATTTCAGTCAGACAAATTTAGAGCACTGTGTGTTTGAATCCATCCTCCCTCCCCATAATCTCACTTTACTTTGCTCCTCTTTTATGGGTCACATTCAAGCCTACATGCATGTTTGAATTTTATCATTTGATAGCAAGTTAAAAAGAAAATGGTATAAAGGAATATTTATGAAGGATTCTCCTTTTTTGGTAATGCTTTAAGTTGGCGTCATTAGAACATTAAAACAAATTGTGACTGCAACAAGCCATTCTACACAATAAGACTGTCAATCATGTCCACCTACACTGTAAAAAAAATAACATAAAGTCATGATTTGAAGGTTCCTAAAGACATACTCTCTACACATAATATTATATCTCATGTGTATATGGTTCATTGTGTGAAGAATATCTTTTTTCCAATAATGCAAAATTTGCAGTTCACAAATTTCCACCCCTGCCCCTGTATTATTGGTCAAGAATTTTTTTTTAAGTAAGAGCTGGAGTCCACTGTACTGATTCCCTTCATAATTTTAAACACTTCAATTATGCCACCTTTTAATCTTCATTTGCTTAAACTGAAATGGTTCAATTCTTTTAATTTCTCCTCATAGTTCATACCTCTCAGTCCCAAAATCAGCCTATTCTCTGCATATTTTCTAGTGCTGCCATGTCTGTTGTGTAATATGGAGACCAAAACTGTACACTGTACTTGAGGTGAATACTCACTGGTATGTTATTTAACTAAAGCCAAACCTCCCTTGACTTGTTCTGCACACATCATCATATATAACTTAACATTTTATTATTCTTCCTGCTTCTGTACACTTTTTTTGCTATAGATAGTGATGAGTCTGCTGTGACTTCCAAACACGTCTCATAATGGTTACTTTTCAAATTTCAATACTCTCATTGTGTATTTAAAACTAGAATTTTCCCACCGACTTGTCTAATATCTTGCATTTATTTACATTACATTTTATCTGCAACAATTTTGCTAATGGTGCATTATCTATCATTTCATCTAGTTTGACATCATTTGCAAACTTAACCCGCTTGTAGTTTATTCTCTTGTAAAGCAGTGGCCCCAACACTGATCCCTGAGAGACACCACTTTCAATATCAGCTAATTCTGAAAAAGTTTCTCTTATCATAACCCTTTGCTTCCTGTGTTTCAGTACATTTGGTACAAACATTCACATTGTACCCTAAATTTCAATTTTTTTAGTTTGACCACTAACCTTTCATGTGTTACCTTATCAAAATCCCTCAAGTTAAATAATATTATATGCATCTCTCATATCAGGTGCTTCTGTTGCTTCCTCATAGAATTTCAGCACACAACTGAAACACAACATTCCCTGCCTGAAGCCATGCTGACTATTTGCTAATACACTTGTTTTTGACATGTGCTGCTCAGTCATTTTTTTAATAATTGCTTCCATTAATTTATGTGTGATACACATCAAGATAAATGACCCATAGTTACTTGAATCAACCTTTTTTATACAATGGGATCATTTTTGTAGTTTACAGTCTTTAGGAATTACTCCAGTGTGCAAAGATTTTCAAAAATTTGCATCAAGGGTTTATATGTTGTCACACACGTGCGAGTTGGAGGCAGTCAAAGAGCCTAAAGGTGAGTGAAATCTCGCGAGACAAGGGTTTATCACGTGGTACTTACCTGAATCTCTTTCTATCTACAGAAAACCGGAAGAGAAATAAAACATTTCCAGAATCACAATTCCAAAATGGCCGCGATGACGTCACTTCCGGTTCCCACTCGATTACAGTAATCCCTCCTCCATCGCGGGGGTTGCGTTCCAGACCCCCCCGCGATAGGTGAAAATCCGCGAAGTAGAATTGTTTATATACAGTAAAACCTAAATATTATTTTAAAGATATTGAGTGTCTCCGATATCACATATGTTACAGCCATTACGATAGACAGGTCACCAGCAATAAATACGTACATTGCAAGAAAAATAGTATACAGTAAATGTATTAATTATTTATGGTTACTCACCAACAATGACACGATGACTTGTCCGATAACAATGAGTTTAATTTTACTGCACAACAAAGGAGAGCGTTACAGCCCTTGTAAAGGAGCCACTTCAGGCGATTGTGTAGCACTGCCGTTGTTCTTCTTCTGGCAGTCTTCAATCCAAATCCCTAAAGCAGATTCCATCCAGACTACTGCCTTATTACATCCACTTGCAACTCGTTTTGCACCCTGGTTAAAAGGACGCTGCAGCCGAAGATCTTATATTCCTTTCCTACTTTTTAAATAAAAAGAATCGTAGCCTTCAACAAATCCAAAACGTTTACCTTTTCGAAGAACATCTTCTTCTTGCGCTTGGGCACGGCACCTGAAGCAGTAGCAGTTTGTTTTGGAGCCATAATGAAGGGCTTGACTATGCCCAAAGATAAACACTTAAGAGCACAACTCTTTACACAGCGAAGCACGTTGATGCTGAATGAGCGAGATGAGAC
The DNA here is from genome assembly GCA_026402145.1 of Polypterus bichir lapradei. Lineage (NCBI taxonomy): Eukaryota > Metazoa > Chordata > Cladistia > Polypteriformes > Polypteridae > Polypterus > Polypterus bichir. Next base: position 88,319,153 of record JANRMT010062791.1, on the reverse strand, counting down.
TTCCTGGTTAACACTGCATAGCTCCTGCGTGCTCTGATTGGTTAGCTTCTCAGTCAGGAGAACTTAACTGCTTGCTCTGATTGGTTAGCTTCTCAGCCATCCGCCAATAGCGTCCCTTGTATGAAATCAACTGGGCAAACCAACTGAGGAAGCATATACAGGAAGTAAAAAGACACATTGTCCGCAGAACCCGCGAAGCAACGAAAAATCCGCGTTATATATTTAGTTATGCTTTCATATAAAATCCGCGATAGAGTGAAGCCGCGAAAGTCGAAGCGCGATATAGCGAGGGATTACTGTACTCCAGTCTACTCCTGGTGACGTTGGTTCCGTGGTCTCGCCTCCAATCGTCACTTCCTGCCAACCACTTCCTCCCATCATCCCATCTGCTATATAAACGCCATTTTGTTACAGTATTTCATTCACTGTGTACTGAAAAGTCATTTTGAATCATTCTATTCATTTCTGTCTGGACGACAATATACGGGGACAAAACCCCAAACCTTTTTCTATTTTGAAAGGACTCTTTATTTTATTACAATGTTCAGCATATTCACTAAGATCCTTAAGCACTCAAGGAGAAGTTATCTGGTCCTGGTGATTTGTTAGAGTTCAGGATATTTCATCTAAGCAGTACTTCCTGCTCTACATTTTAATAGACACTGACTACTTACTTTCTGTTACTGTTTTATGGTCATTAGATTCACATGTATAAACTTCAGAAAAATGTAAGCTTACTTTATTTGCTATTTCACTGTCTATATATTCTAACTCACCCCACCCATTCCAAATACTCCTGCACAACTCTTCTTTTACTACTAAAATATTGGATGAATCTCCTTGGGTTATTCTTCAGTTTATACGGTTGTGTTTTCCTTTGTGATTTATCTTTAAAGCTCCTCATTTGCTCCATATAAATGCTTAAAACTTAACTATTGTTATTATTTTAGTTTTTGAATATGTGCTATGGCAAATTACTATAAATTATATATGGTCACTGGATCCTAATTGTTCAATCAATCCATTCCCTGCACCCTTTCTCGATTATTACACAATAGTACATCTAAACAGGATTTCTCCCACATTGGTGCTTTAACAAACCTTGATAAAAACTAGTTATTGATTACACCCAAAAACTTCTGTTGTTCTGCTCCACCAGTTTCATCCTTATATATATATATAAGAGAAAGATAATTACTTGTAAATTGTGGAGTTCTTTGTTACAGATACAGGATGTTGTACAGTGTGTAACAGAGATCAGGATTGCACCTGCTGTTATTCTCTATCGACATGCTCCTGTTAGGCCACATTATTTCAAAGCACCAAGTGAACTACCACAGTTATGCAGGTTATGTGCAGCTTTACTTATCTATAGCACCTGATGACCCAGAAGCTCTAAGGCCTCTAATTCAATGTCTTATGAGCATTACAGAATGTCTTACTATTAATTTCCTTAAAAACTGATATTTTAGCCATTTGCAGCAATAAATTAGTATGTTAAGAGAAGTACACATGATCATGTGGTTTTACAAATCAAGCCAGAAGTAAAGAATCTAACTGTTTTTATTGAGGCAGACCTCAACTTTAAATCCATCATTAACCATATTACTAAGACTGTGTTTTACATTTAAGAAATATTGCAAGAGTTTGGTCTCTTAAAGCATCTCAAGATGCTGAAAAATTAATACATGGCTATTATTAGTATGCTATAATGCACTTCTAACAGGACAACCTAGGAAAGGCAAATCAGCTGCAGCTAGATCAGAATGCAATAGCAAGAATATTAACCAAAATAAAAATATGAGCACATTTTATTGGCCTTTGTGTTATTACACCAGCTTTCTGTATCTGCACCCCCTAAATTCCTAATTGTAACCCTATATCCTCTAACAGTGTTTTGCTTAGTATTCTGAGGCAGACTTTTCTTCTTTTACACCAAAAATCAGGAATGTTTTACTGATAGAGATATGTTGGCCTGTACTTTTGAAAAGTTCTATAAACCCACTTCTTTACTTTGGCTTTTTCATATTTCTTTTTTTGTTTCAGTTGTAACAGGTAGTGAAATATCATATACTCATAAGATTTTCACTAGTCACTAATAACTACTTTTCTCAGTTTTCTGAGGTGGCCTCCTGTGCCAATGCCAGCTGATCAAAGAACTATTCAGCCACCTTTGAGTTCAGCAAGGTTTTGAAAGAATCAACTGTTTATGAGACCTGTGCATCAAATCATAACAACAGCAAATAACTTTATCGTATTTTGGTAGAATGACCTGGGGTTATAGTGGCTATACAGTGTTTTGGCTTTAGAGTGCCTAGAGGTTCATTTTCAGCAGTCTGTAAAATCTAAGCTTCCCCTTGGGACAAATAAAGTACTATCTAAGGTATCTATGTATCTATCTGGGGTTTTGTTTTCCTTTTCGTCTTGGACATCTGATCATAACATCAGACTTTTATCATTATGCCTGTTAAAGAATTAAAAACTAAGAAGAGTTTATAATAATTTAAGTTAATCACGGTGGAGATTGTTTCATTTTTTGTATTTTCTGTTTTATTTACTTATACATTTTTTTTGTAATTGCATTCTTTCATTTACTTGTGAAGCACTGTTGAGCTACAATTTTATATGAAAGTTTTCTATATAATAAATGTAGTTGTAAATGCTGTAGTTGTGTAATGACTCACTGAAAATGTCTCCAAATCATTAATGCATAACAGACAAGCACAGTTATGAAAATTACACATTCTATAATTTTTAAATACCTCCAAATTGAATGAATGTAAGTGTGTGCATGTGTGTTTTTTTGGAACCGGCTTTGTACTCAAACTCCTGTGGTGGGCTGTAACACCCATGACCTTGAACTGGAGTAAGGAGGTTTCCAAATAAAGTAATGGACAGATTTTATACAACAAAATTCCCTAGCACTTAACAGGTATAGCAAAAGTGACTTGTTCAGAGGGCTAGCATCCCACATGGTGATTCAGTGTTGTGGATTAAGCTTTTCTCTTGGACTTTATGCTGAAACTCTGCATTGTGTTCTCATTAATGATCATCTATCTTTCTATCCATTTATCTGAACCTACCCTTTCCATTATGGGTTTCTTGTAGCTATAGTCTGTCTGTTCGGAACTGGGTGAAGAATAGATGCCTATTCTGTATCGGATTCCCGTCCACCATAGGACATACTCATGTACACATTTCCATTTGGGCAGTAAAGTCAAGTCAGGTCAGATTGGGGTGACATGACACATGACGAAACAGCTCAGGATTCTGGTTGGCAACCGCCCTGGCAGACACGCAGTCCAGTCCCACCCTCTGGAAATGACTCTCTATCTGCCACAGCCAGGTGTTACGTGAGTGTTCTCATTGTCTGGTCCAGCCACTCTGTTCCTCAACAATCAGGATACTATGAGCCGGATCACCCTCTGGGAATCGTGCCACATGGCCGTAGTGCCGTAACTGATGCTCCCTCACAATGCAGGTAATGTGCCTCATTCAGAACTCCATGAGCAACCACTCATTCAACACAAAGTCAAACCAGCAGTACCCAAGGATTCTCTGAAGAGACACAGTACCAAAGGAGTCCAGTCTTTGTCTCGGGTCACTGGATAGCATCCACGTCTCACAACCATATAGCAAGACAGGAAGCACCAGGACTTTAAAGACTTGGACCTTCATCCTTTTGCACAGATATCGGGACTGCGACACCTCCCTTTCCAGCAACCTCATGACCCCCCCACGCTCTGCCAATCTGTCTATTGACTTCATAGGAAGAGTCACCAGAGACATGAATGTCACTGCCGAGGTAAGTAAACCTCTCAACAAGGTCGACACTCTCTCAGCAGACAGACACACTGCTGATGGCTGTGACCAAGAGGTAATTAAAGGCCTAGTTTTCATCCAGAAAACTTGCAAGCCCAGACATTTAGACTCCTCACTCAGTCTCTCGAGAGCCCTGATGAGAGCTTCCATTGACTCTGCGAAGATCACAGCATCGTCAGCAAAGTCAAGATCAGCGAATCTTTCTTCACCCACAGATGCCTCACAGCCACAGAACCCCATGACCTTGCCCAATACCCAGTTCATGCAAGCGTTGAACAGAGCAGGTGCAAGAACACACCCCTGATGGACCTCAGAATCAACGAGGAAAAACACAGAGGTTATGTCTCCATTCAGCACAGCACTCATAGTACCAGTGTACAGGCCAGCCATGATATCCAACAACCTTGAGTGTCATGATATCCAGCAACCTTTAGTGTCAGGAGGTAAATCAACAATCACATCTTTAGGCTTTTAGAGAATGCCAATGTCTCTGGAGAAAATTTAAATTGATGGTGGCATAGTGGAGGTAATGGGAAAGCTCCACGCAGGAACTGAATGAGCAGGTCTGGTATCAAACCTAGGCCCCTGGTAGCCGCAGCACTGTCTTCTGCCATTGTGTGCACTCCTTCACTTTTCCATGTGCCTTTAGTTATTTTGTCTTTCATGTCTTTGGACAGCCTTTCCCGTTTAAGGTTATGGCTATTAAAGGCATAGTTTTGCTACAACCTGAAATAGTTTTTGTACCTAAAGTGCTCATTGAAACAGTATTACGGAATTAAAGTGGAAACCAAAGAGGTAAATAGAACAATCAGTCCGAATATTCCCAATGGGGCAGATTGTAATTAAAACTATTGTACTAAAAGTAAAAACAGTAAGAATAAAGTGAAATAGAATCTTCTCCTCAAGTGGACAAGTCTACTTTTATTACCATGGATGATCAAGAACTGAAATACAGTAGTAAGGCTGCAGTCTTTCTCTAAGCAGAAACAAGCCTGCTTTACTATATATGACTACATAAATATTTATTTGTTCATTTTCAGAACCAGCTTATTCTAGTACAAGTTTCAAGGGAGTAGGCAGTGTGGTGTAGTGGTTAAGGCTTTGGACATCAAAACCTGAGATTGTGGGTTCAAATCCTGCTACTGACACTGTGTAGCCATGAGCAAGACATTTGACCTGCCTGTGCTCCAATTGGAAAACCAAAAGAAATGTGGCATGAAAGGTCTTAGAGTTTAATTTAACATATCACCAGATATTTCTCTGTATTTTAGAATAATTTTTCCTTTAGAACATAGGATTTTAGTTAATATTTAAAAGATTTGTTAAAGTTAATTAAACGATTTTGTTCTTATTTTTTTGTCCTTGCCTTCCCATAGGTTTAATTTTGTTTTGAGTTTAGTCTTTGTATTTTTGTCATCTAATTCTTTCTTTGTTTTATATTTTTCTAATAAATACATTTTCAGATTAATCATTTGGCTGTCTTTTATGTGTCTAGTTTTGTTTAAGCTTTTCTGGATCTCCCCTTGTTCTGTAATGCTCCTCACACTTCAAAGAGTTAATGTATTATTTGGTAATGTCAGCCTTTTTCTCTTTAAATTATTGAAGAATTTGCACATAAGCATTCTGAAAGTTCAGCAGGCAGTCCAGTTATGCAATGATTTTGACTTGGCATATGCAGGGTGGTGTTTAATGTTTTGGAGGTATCAGGTATCTGCTTATCCTTAAATGACATGAATATTGAGTAGCATTTGGCAGAGATTAAAAGTTTATAATAAAAATCTAGTTGTAATTGCTAAAGAGTGAGCATTTCAATGCAAATACTTGGGATGGCATGATATTCTGTACCGGAGGTGTCAAACTGAGATGCTGGGGAGCCACAGTGGCTGCATGTTTTACTTCCAGCAATTTTCATAATTAGTGACCAGTTACTGTTGCTAATAGAATGGACTTGTTTTGTTTTAAAGGACTTATACCAGGCAGACGTCAGATGACCCCCTAATGTGATCTTATGGGCACTTATGTGTCTTTCATACAACATCTGTTTCAAATTAAACATGTTAAAAGAACAAGTGAAGGTCTAAGAAATACTGCATTAATCAGTTCTGGTTCACAAAGCATTGAAAAAAGCAACAATTATGCAAATGTATGGCATGCAAGAATGATACCACTAATACTAAGATTGGTATGTTTAAACATTTTTGTGCAAATTTCTTCCCTTCTATCTATATGTCTTTACTGGGGCTTAGAGACTCGAGTTTATTTAGGTGTTGAGAATTGGTGAGGTGTTTATTTAGGCTTTGACAAACTTGAGAAACTTTTTACGTTTTACCGTAACACCATTTTGTTTTTCAATCTTTTGGGATTGGGAATCTTACCCAGAACTCTCCAGCGTGCACTCACTTGTGATGTCATCAAGGCGTGAATATATATATGTTGAGCTGAATAGTTCCTGGGTATCCAAGTTTGATGGATTTTATTTGCTATACTAAATGCTTTTTTTTTGATTTCCTGGTTGACAAATCTTTGCTCTTGTTCCTGTTTTTATCTCTCTTACTATTTTCTACAAGTCAGTATAACTTACAAGACATCCTCTTAAAAGGTTGGGTTTTTGACACAGGAAGAATTCATTTCTGAAGTTATTTTTATGATTGTGTTTTTGTCTGTTTAGGAGTTTTGACACATTAGTCTTGAAATTAAAAATATGATTTTTGTTCTTGTCCGTTACGGAAGATGTTTGTCTGAGGTGGAACTCCATTAGCAGCAGTGTTATTTTTTTCTCTTTTTTATCATCCTGATGTATCCTGTATTTGCTCAACCTGAGGGGGTTCAATTACAATATATACAAGCATATATAAGCATGAGTGGTAGATAAAAGGCTCAGAAAGAAACGGAAAAGACAGCTAAAGCTTCACCTAAGTCTAAATAGGCATCAAGTTCAAGCTCAAGGTACAGCCTGTCAGAGACTGATCTGGAACAGATAGGCAAAAGCACAGATTTCCTGGGACTTGCTGCTGCTGTATCGTCTCCTGCCGAGAGCGGAAGGGGGAGGGAATGTGCAAGTGAGTCAGGCCAGGATAACTCGCTGATTCCAGAAGGTTCATTGAAAATGAAAATAGCTTTATCTTCCGTGTTGTCAGCTATCCCTCGTAACCCAGCAACACCGACTTCAACTGGGCCTGCTACTTCACCCGCGGAGTATGGAGAAGACAGTTCTGTCCAAGCTGAAGGCAATGATCACCGCAATGGCCACCGCTTCAGACATAAAGGAGCTCAAGAATAATGTAAAGAAGGATATAAATGATATAAAGAAAGAAATAAAAGACATACACAAGACAAAGGATAATAAAGACCAGGAAAAACGTTTAGGTAATCACTTTGAGGCAACCTTTAAAGGTATGGTAGAAAAAACTGAGGAAAAAATACATGAAAATGCGTCTACATTTTTTTGAGAATAAACTTAGAGCACTTGGTGCTCAGTTTGAAGACATTAAGCAAACGTTCAAGGCTTGAATTAAAATAGCTGAACAACTGGCATCTACTGCTGATGGAAAAGCAATAGCTGCAAATTCCAAATGCAAAGTGCTTGCAGACAGACTAGCTGCACTGAAAGATGGATGCAGAAGGAATAATATCAGGTCTCCCTGAGAATTGTGAAAGTCCAAACCCAGTGAAATTCATAGCTGAACTATTCTCTAAAATAATTGGAGAGGACTTCAAATCAGACACCGAGATAGCAACAGCTTACTGCATACATGGATCAAATACCTCAAACCCCAGGACTCTCATTGTGCACTTTGAAAAATTACAATTGAAATTACATATAATGTTACTTCTCATACAGATACAAGAGATTATTTTTGAAAATAATCACATTCGTATTTTCCCTGATTTCTAAACTTCAACAGCTGCTAAATGTGCTGCATTTTACAGCATCAAACAGCACTTACAGAAAGCCAAGATCAGATACAATTTCTTCTACCCTGCTAAACTGAAATTCGTCATTAAAGGCAAGTTTTACATTCTTACTTCTACAGAGGAGGCAGAAAAAGAGCTAAAAAAACTGATCCTGACACTTTTTGAAATATGATCATGAGATGAATCAGGTCCTGGCATGGCAAAGAAGATCTTACCTGCTGTATGATCCACTCGTAATGATACAGGTACCATAATTATACATCCTATTTCCTTCTCAGACACTTTTTGTTTACATTTTAATTACAATAATATTCATGTATATATGTATGTATGTTTTTTTCTTTCTTTTCATAGAGGACTGTATAACATCATTCCCTGGGTTTACCCTCCAAGGACTGTTTAAGATTATATTTTATGTTTATAGTATTTCGACTGTACTGTCAAGAGATATCTCCATTTTAATCCTCATGTGCCACAGCGGAGGGACTTGTTTTGTTTTGGACATGCTCTGTCGCTAGGTATGTCAGAGGACTGGGACTTTGTAAAGTGTAGTCTAGACTCACGTGGGAAGGCAAAATGGGTGGGCCGGTGGATTAGGGGGAGAGAAAGAGAGCAAGCTATTTCTAATCTGTCCTTTTAATCCTTATAATTGTAAGAACCAATGTAACAATAGGCTTTATGGCAATAACATGGAAAAATTGGAAATTAAGGTCAAAGCTATCTTATGTAATAATGTGCTATCTTAAATTAAGACTACAAAATGTCAACAAAAGTTCAGAAGCAATGTCTCCATGACCAAATAGTTAATTTTGTGAGCTGGAATGTTAAAGGTCTCAATCACGAATTAAAGAGAAAAAAAGTATTCTCTCATCTAACAGGTCTAAACGCTGAAATAGTATTTTTACAGGAGACTCACTTATTAAGCAAAGATCAGTTTCTGCTGCACAGAGACTGAACTGGTCAAAAATTTCATTCCAGCTTCACAAAGTAAACTAGAGGTGTTGAAATTAAAAATGATTTTAGTTACTGTCTTGCTTTTCTTTATTTACGTGACATCTGGTTAGTTGATTACGTGACTGCGTTCATCATGCTGATGTCTTCACAGGAAGTGACCATATAAATATGACAGCAGTTACACACTGCCTTATCTCTCCATTGATACAAAACCCTTTATTATTCTTTGTGATACTTTCATAGTAGGCTATAGTAGTAGTTTTTATTTTGGTTACATGCTCTTTTCTGCATTTCATCTTGTTCCTTTGGTCTCTGGCTTTCATGATATTCTGACCCTTGCCTGTCCTGGCTATGGTTTATTAATACTTTAATCATCTCCTGCTTTAATTGTGCTTACAATAATCCTCAAGTAGATATAAATGTTCACAACATCATTGAACACAGACAAAGCCATGAACAAACAATGCTTTCATTCCACTTGACATACACTTTAACATGCACACCTGAGTTACAACTACTTATGAGTCTTTGGTATTAAAAATATTCATGTTCTGCCAATAACAGACAGTAAATATGCAATCCACTATATGTTACATTTATTATTGAAAGCTCTTAACAATTGGGTTGTGTAAGAAAGCACATATCAGGGAATCTAAAAGTAAGAGAATGCTTAGGATTAGACTAAAAGCTAAGCAAGGAAGAATGAAGTAACCTCGATACTACAAATGTATCATGAAATTTGTTCCTCCTAGAACCAAAAATATCTGATCTTTGTATCACTGCTTAGCGTATGGGACAGTATTTGACTACATAAAGGATTCTCATTATCTTAGCCTGCCTATTTTTGGGAGGTTATTGGGAAAGGATTCAATTCAGTCTTCAGTTATTTTGAGACGAGCATCCTGGCCAGTTCTACATACTAACAATCTCATAAACAAGAATGCACAACATATTTTCGATGACCAATTCTTCAGTTCTGTCGTACCATAGCATGCTCACATCATCAGACTATGACTGATATTCATATTCTTAGATGTAGCTGTTTTTAGGATGTAGAGATTAAGCTGGTACAGTGAACTAGTTCTAGAGTGTTGAGATGAGAGCCAATAGTGGCATTATTAACAGTGGAATTGAACACATGAGTCAGACACAAAAACATAGAAACAGGATAAGTATTTGATTAATGAAAACCAGAAGCCAGCAAGCAGACAAAGACACAGTAAAAAAAAGCAACAAAAGAAATGAAAAGACATTCCGTGCTTCATACCCACTCCCTCCAATTCAAGACCAACCAGGCAAAACAAAAATCAAGAGGCAAAAAGTTCATGAATACAGAGTAAATTAAGTCAGACTGAAACAAAACAAGGACTTAGAATAAGTATTTGACGATGAGATGCAGAGCATGAACTTAGGGCACACTAGCCCAGATGAACTTGTGGATCAGTAGTTTGAAATGTGAGAAAGTGAAGTCGAGACAGAGACATGGCATACAGTATTGGACCCATAGATTATCTAACATATGTAGTCATTGATTAGATCCTCAACTATAAAGTGAATGTCAGGTTCAATGTACCAATAAGGCTAGTTTACTTTAAAATCATTTGTAGCGTTGTCATGCTTGTCTTATAATTTCACTTACATGCTGACCATGTGATCACTGACCACCATTTGAAATGGGCTGTTTAGACTTTTCTGTCTTTTCTTTTTTTCTGTGGGTTGCATTGTCTGCTTTTAGTTTTATTTAATCCATCAAATGCCAGTAAAATTACATGAGTCGTTTAATCACCACTGACTCCATTTAAAGGGATTTATGACCTAATGCTACTAAATACGATGTTAAGTGGTACAACCCCTGAAATGGTACAGAACATACTTGACTGTATGTGAAACTAAAGTCTGTTCATCTAACTCTCTCAGGAGCATTTTCACTTTATGGAACTGATATGCATCTTTAACATATAGTATACCAGGCTGTTCAAAAACACAGGTATACTTTTGTCAGACAATCAAGGAGGCAAAATTGTGGAAGAACAAGGAGGACAATCAGGGAGGCAAAATTGTGTTTTTCAGTCTGAGCACTTGTGGGATTATCTTTTCCTAAATTCCATTGAATGTGTAAACTGCAATTAAGTAATTTTGGGCACCATGTATAACACATTTAATATACAGTATTGTTTCCTTCACTCTTACTGTAATTTGGTTCTCAGATAGCATCATTAGAATTCTTTTAGCTGTTCTGTCAACAAGTGTGAGAAACCATGTTAGCTGTTATCTCAGCAATCCACAGCTGGATGCTATAAAACAATTATCATCTTTTTAATTCTTTAGGGAGAAACTGAAACTTCAGTTACAGCAAAACCTAAATCACCCAATAACAAACACATCTAATCGCCCTGCCTCAAAGTGACAGATGTTGAACAGCACAAGTAAAAAAGAATAGCACAAACAAATATGTTGTTCCTTTGTCTCAGTTTTCTTAGTCCAATACAGAGTGTGCAACAGTGACAAAACTGGCCATGCAAGGCAAAAACACACCTGATCAAGATACCATTATAGAGGACATTCACACACACACTGCCATTCATATGACACTAATTTAGAGATGGCAGTTTTACAAACTTGCATATTTTTGAAATGTGTGGTGAAATCAGAGTACCTAAGAAAAACTGGTATGAGTAAACAGACAGAGAGTGGTTGGGCCAGGATTCGAGCTGTCCCTGCAGGTGGGTGACAGCAGTACTGAATACTGTGCCACCATGCCACTCACAAGACGCATTGCTCCATTTCAAATCTGTTTAATCTTCTTTAACTTTAAACGAACAAAAACACACAGCAACCAAAATTTTACTTGTTTGCAGATTAAACTTGAAACTTACAATTGTTTATAGTAGTTGAACATTATAGACTACTGTCGGAAACCAAATGTAGACAGCAGCAGACTGGGACATACAGGCATTTTCATTGCAGCTAACATGACTATAGGATTATGCAGGAGTTATTCATTCACTTATTCATTTATTTGGGATTTCACAGTCAGATTACTCATTTTTGTGCTTACATGTAATCCATTTTACCATTTTTCCATCAACATTTAGAGTGTTTTTTTATTAAACAAGAATTTTAAGTTCAGCACCTGTTGCTTACATTGCTTATAGACCAATGTCTATTTGGAACCTGCTTCAATATATCACACAAATATTTTATGCAGGACACTTGTTGAACAACATACCATAAGGTTACTAGTTGAAATCCCACTGCTGAAACCATATGTACAGTAGTCCCAAGTATAAAACTATTATAAAGTACATCTGTAGAAATACTCAAGTTAAATTCTACGGGGAAGACATACAGTAGTCAATGGACCAATTAGTTTCTTGAGTAGAGTTCTCTTTTGGCTTAGAGAAATTCAACCTCATCGTGTAGGCTGAGAACTCTGAGTTTGAATTCCAGGCACAAAGTGGGAATGGCTCTCTTGATGAAATGTGACATATAAGAATAAAGTAATAAACCATCCATCCATTTTCCAACCTGCTGAATCCGAACACAGGGTCACGGGGGTCTGCTGGAGCCAATCCCAGCCAACACAGGGCACAAAGCAGGAATCCAATCCCGGGCAGGGTGCCAACCCACCGCAGGACACACACAAACACACCCACACACCAAGCACACACTAGGGCCAATTTAGAATCGCCAATCCACCTAACCTGCATGTCTTTGGACTGTGGGAGGAAACCGGAGTACCCGGAGGAAACCCACGCAGACACAGGGAGAACATGCAAACTCCACGCAGGGAGGACCCGGGAAGTGAACCCGGGTCTCCTAACTGCGAGGCAGCAGCGCCACCGTGCCGCCCTAAGTAATAAACCTCAAACATTGATTTTCATTTTAATATTATTTATTAACCAAAGCGTTCACCAAGAATATAAAATGAGAAACTGTAAGGTAAAAACTAAGAATTCCACAATGACAATTATTATTACTCTCTCCTTCTCCTAACCCTAAATAAAGGAACAGAAAGAAGAAAACTGAGGGACCAAGGCATATAAAGGCAACAGTGGAGGAATATTCGACAAGAAAAATATATTAATAAGGTGCAACTTTAAAAGAGTACTGGGCACAATCACTTGCAAAAAATGTATATTTTTCTTCTATATATTGATGAAAACTAGCAAAGAAAACTATTGGCCACAAGACAATTAAATCAGAGTTTTACTCTTTTAATTCAAAAATATAATCTGTGAAGTTGTAGTCTTGTCTGTTTCAGTTAAGCCTACCTTGCTTAGCCGTTGATGAAGCTTCCATGCTTCAACCTTTCAAACAGAATCCATTTCTGTATGTTATGCTCCAGGACATTAGCGTTTTATTCATCTCAGTATTTTGAGAGATGAACTGCTCCATCATCATAACATCATGGCCACCAGTTTAACAGCCATCTTCTTAGTATGCCAGTTGCAACCCAGACATCATTTCCTCCACTCTGCACTGTCCTGGGCATCCTTTGAGTTAAATTGCATTACTTTCATATCAACCCACACCACTTTTAACCCTGTCTTCATTAGCCTCTCTCTTGGCCTCATCCCCTCCACCACAATCCTAGTGCATCTCTTCATCTGGTAATCCAATGTCTTTCACATGGCCAAAGCAACGTAGTCTGTTTTTCCTCAGCATGGCACCTATCAACTCAAAATCCAGTCATTCTACATCTTCATCTTACTCTGTGACATTAAACAAACCCATCTGACCTTTTTCAAGAGCTATGTCTCACTTCCACAGAAGATACTGCTCTTCACTCAGCTTTAAAACAATTTACCCATACGTTTCCTAGAGAAGCTCTTTTAAAAGTCAGAATCAGAGACAGTTCCCAGAATTGTTCCCGTGCACCTGTCTTCCTGGCTATCACTGTTTTGCCGACACCTCCATCTGCAATCCAACATGTCCCCTAACAATCAATACTTCCCTACTTTCTCCAAAACATATCCATTGCAGTTATCTAACATTACAATGTATACATTATCAAACAGCACCCCTCTCATACCCTTTCAAACAAAAGCCACACTTGCCACATGCAGGCCACCCTTCATATGACTACGTCTTTTATGCACCCATTTCTGACCAACAGTGCATTGGACTGAGTTTATTCCATATTCCATCACCTTTACCACACATGATACAAGACCGTGCACCCACCTCTTCCATGCCTCCTGTTCTTTTGCATCCAGCCATCACCTTGGTCTTTCCAGCATTTACTTTAAGGCTTTTCAATTCCAAACTAGCTTTCGATTTCAGCATTTTCTGATTCAATTTCTTTTTCATTTTTGCCGGCAAAACAATGTCATCAGGATACAAGAGCTCTCATGGCAATCCTTCGTGTACTTCCCTGGTCACTGTCATGAAAATCAATGAACTTAGAACAGAACCCTGGTGAAGCCCAACATATATCTGAAAACATTTATTACCCCCATCTACTGTCCTGACCACTGCTTGAGCTTTCTTAAACATTGACATCACCACTGCCAATAACCATTTATCTACAACTAACTTCATTAATGCCTAAATAACCACCTCTCGTGGTACCCTCTAAAGTTCCTTCTCCATATCTATAAATGCATAATGCAACTTCTTTCTCTCTCACATCTATTGTTTCCATTCCAGGTATGAAATACAAAATGCATTTCACTAACTTTCAGTTGATCCCTGATTTTTTTTCTCTATCACCCTCTCAAATACCTTAATTATTTGCTCCAGTAGCTTAACAAATGGATATGACCCACATTCCAATGAATGTTCTTTAATTTTGTATAGTACAAGGAACATACTTCATTTCCAATCATAAGGAATTTTCCCTTCCTACCACAATCATATTGCAGTAGTTTGTCAGCCATTCAACTCCAGCACATTTCACTGCCTTCAACATTTCCAACACCATTCCAGTTGGGCTCACGGCTTTACCTATCTTCATCTTTTTCTGTGCTTTTGCAGTCTCCTCTTTTCAAAACACAACTCAATCCTATTTTGCCATAACAGACACCAGTCTACCATTTGTTCTCCTTATTCAGCAATATCCACAGGTAAACTACTTCCCTTTTTAAGGAATTTCAGGAAATTTTGCTTTGAGGTTGCCAATTCCATTTCATGTCATATCATAGTTCCTAGGATGCTGGGATGTTTTAGTCAAAAGCTAATGAGTATAGTCAAAAGCTACTGAGTATATCCCTCATGAAGTGTTCAACATGGTGACAACTTAGACAGTCAATTCTTCAGATTAATTGAACTCAGCTTGGACGTCTCACATAAAAGAGGGCATTCATTGTTATATGCAAATATGACATGTGCACTCACACCAACTACACTGATTATATAGACTCTAGCAATATTTTAACAATCTTAGTATTCAGTACTTTTCAATTTATGTATCTATACTAAGCACAATGCAGTTTGAACTAAAAACGCCATCCACAAAATAAGTTTACTTGTCAAAGATGTTTCTTTCAGAGTTGATATTTTGGGTTTTTGATAAATGAGTAATCTGTTCATGACTAACTGAATGAAGAGGCCTGTTGTCTGCCTGCTAGTAGATGTTTTTTATTATAAAATTTTTCAAATTCTGGCAAAATCACTATTATATATCATAAGCCTCTAACAGAAGAATGAGGTAATTGAAACATTATGCAGAAGCTCTGTATTTCAACAACATATCACTATGATGAAAAACAAAATCTGTAATAAAAAAAGGATTTCATAAATGAGCTTGATGGACTGAGTGATTGCATCTCATTTGTAAAATATCTTACGTCCTTGTAAATGAACAAAAAAAGCAACCTGTTGTATGAAAAGCATTCTTTAGGCACAATATTGTACAAAATTTACTTTCTTCAAGAAATTTTCCAATGTGTATTACTATGTAACGCAGTATTACCTTTGTGTTGGAATGGTGTTCAGTCGTCAAGCCTGTTACATTGCAGTGATGACACTCTTCAGCAGATTAATGAGATGTGTGGAGGCTTAAGGGTCTTGCTTCCCATGTTAGAAAGAAGCTATGAAGACTGGAACTGAGGGTTGAAGAGGTGAGGTAAACAGTAAGGGAAATGCCATTTTGAGTTACACCATGCCAAATGAAGGGATGGGCCGTTGTCAAGGATAATACATTTTAAATGAGAGAGAATTGCACAGAATTCAAGGTGTGAACCTTGCATGATGCAGTGATAGCACCTTCCACAGTTAACCTGTTTTTTTACTTCTTGGAATGTTGTAGTTGCCTTAAATCGGCAAGTACTTGCATTGTCTAAAGCTCCCTTTTTATAATTAAATTGAAAAGCCATTAAATTAGCAATCCTCCTGTCAGGTGCATTTAAGCAAATTGTACATCATACAGAAAGATGCAAATATAGTTAGGAGCAGGTTTTAAGTTAGGCCATACAGGCTGAGAAAAGGTAAAAGCTATATTATAATTACAGTATAATTTACTGTTTCTACATTTGCAATAATCCTCTCTATATATACTTTGATTTGCACATCATGTTACCATAAGTGGTATAGGACACTCAGCGTAACAAATTAGAGAATGTTCTACGTTCATTTACTGCATAATTAAGTTATTATAGGCTTGAAAATGTTAAATTTCAAAAGTACATATATCTAGATAAGTTCTTTCCAAACTTTTTCCATGGCATCCTCAAATTTCTGCTCAACACTTCAACAAGAATTTAGATTGGGAGCAGAGAAAATACAAGTCTATTTTCTTAAGTTAGTAATTCACATATGACTATAGAGTTTTATAAATTTCTTTGATGTTTGATTAAATATGAGAGACAATTGATTCAAATTTCTATGTCAACCATTTGAAAACTTCTTGCAGTTTCATGTTTTTATAGATTACTATATTTCCAATTTTCCTTCTATTATAATGCCTTAAAATTACAATTTTAAAGAGCTTTTTCGATGCCAGCATTGTTCAATTAGCTACCTAAATTAACATGCAGTTAATCTTACATCTTAGGTGACGTCCAGTTTTTGATGCACATTACCTAAAACAAAGGCGTAATGAAAATTAAATATTAAGATCACCTGTATTATGGTTTTCTGGAACTGTAAGAGAACAAAAAGAGAAAACTACTTTAGTTTAGTAACTTATGTTGTTCACTATCTGTCAGCTCCTATCCAAGGGTTCCGGGGGTCCCACAAGTCAAGTAGGCAGAACAGACTTAGTCTATTTTCCTCATGCTGTGTTTTTTTTAAATATTTATA
>JANRMT010062791.1:88277348-88301818 GCA_026402145.1 Polypterus bichir lapradei | reverse complement strand
CACTTTTACTATATTGGTGAACTTGCAGAGGCGTCAGGAGAGGTCGTATCTTGTCGAAGACAGATGTGTAGTCAAGTGCAGCTGTGATACAAATTGAGCAGGGCAGACTGGAACCTACCTCAAGCAAATGTGAGGTAGCTTGTTGTGTGAACGTACAACATACATGTACTGCAAATCTGAGTTTGTCTGCTTGGGTTGAATGACAAGTGAAGTGCATGCATGCACCATCTCACCAAGTGCAAGTCATACTTGTATAAGCTTATGCATCTTCCATAGAATTCACACCAACTCCAGTGGCTGTGGTTGAGCGTGAGCAGAGTGGACGGCTCCTTACACACACACACATACAGGTTTTTCGTTTATATATATATGTCTATATATATGGGTTTTGGGTAATGTTAGCATTTTAATTTCAGTTAATTCAGTAACAGATAATCATCTTGACTTGTAGCTGTTTGGATTGAGTGTTAGAAGCCACTGCTTATGATTCCCAGTATTCTAAGTACACATCCCAGTCATTCTGTCTCAGGGAGTATTTGCTGCAGGGTGAGGGAGGTAACACTTGGCAATCCCTCAGAAAAGAAAGCACATGTCACTGATTGTCACAAGCAGCATGTAATAAGCTCTGTGATAGGTAAGTGGTTAGACAGAGAGCTGTCTGTTTAGCTGAGGACAGGTAGAACCTGCTGTTTGTAATTCCTGGAGTGCCAACTACACATCCCAGTCGTGCTGTTACAGCTGGTGGGAGGAAGATGTAATGCTGTTTAAGATCCTTTAACAAAGACAGCAGAAATATTTCAGAAACAAATGCTAAGCAGCAAGAGTCCAAAGGTGCTTTCAACACCATTTTTACTCTCCTCTAAAGGTACACAAAGTTTTGTTGTAATATGTTATTTGTGCAGAGAAAAATTAGACAATTTAAAACATTTGAGTAATAGAGTATTGTTTTTTAACAGAAAGAAAAAAAAAAAAAAGAAAGAACAGAATCTTTGACGTACTAGTTTTCTCAATTTAGTCAACACACACCCTGAAACAAGCATTAGTAAAGTGTTATTAATATTTGATTTAGGATTTAATTAAAATATTTGTAATAAAAATAACAACAGTCCATTTGAATTAAAACAAATATACATTTTTTCATCTTCATTTCATTTAGCTGTAAACTCTTAGCTCATTTTAGAAGCACTGAGGTGCTGACATGAAAATTTAAGTCTTTAGTATTTCTTGCCAAATGGAAATTTGATCAGGCTTAATTTAATGTATGGTTTCTGAAAGAAGGAGGAAAAATGTAGATGGAAGAACTAAATGAGAATAATTACCTACCATCATGCTTGTCAAACAGTTCCTTTAATTTATGTACAGTACACATATTTTGTGAATCTGAATGGTGGCAATTGATTAGTCAGATAAAGACTAGGAGATATTATGTAAGTAACATGAGATGGTCACTTTTTAAATCACCCTTAGTGTTTCAGATTAAAAATTAATGAGATAAAAATTTAGGATTACCAAAGAATATTACTTTATCAGGAAGGTTAAAATTACTTAGCTGATTGGACGCACAGGTAATATAACAGTGCCAACTCTTTAACCAGGTTTGCTTCATGGAGTTCACTGCATGAGTGGTAGGGGCCGAGTATCCCCCGTCTACATGCTACTTTTTATTTGCACAACTGAAAAATAAATAAGGAAGACAAGTGTTACCCTGAACCTATTGCTTTCCCTAGAGTGAATTGCTGCTACTCTTTGACTGACATCATCTTCAGCCCTTATTCAGGATAAAAAGTAAATGACAAAGCTTACATAGAAGCAAACGCTAATGATTTAAACATTAATTTGTGAAATTACTTTACCTGTAAAAAAAAAATTCCTGGGGTGCATTTTTGATGGATGGACACATAGCACAACTGTACAGGCCAGAATATTATCAAGAAAACCATTAGCCACTATGAATGAAAAGATATACTGTATACGACCAAACTGTCTGCATAAATAAAACATAAAAAACAGTTTTGATTACATTTAATCTCAATTGCACCAATAAAAGACATTCTTCACCTTCCCAGATTGCACAAGTTCTATATACTCCAGGGGCCTCATGAATAACGCCGTGCGTAGAATTCACACTATAACATGACGTAAGCAGAAAAGCTGAAATGTGCTTATGCACATAAAAATCTAGATGCAGGAAACTGTGCGTACTCCAACTTCCATGTTCTTTCGCTACATAAATCCCGGTCAGTGTGAAAAGTAACGCTCGTGCACGCGCCTTTTGTCCCGCCCCAACTCCTCCCAGAATTATGCCTCTATGAATATGCAAATCAATATAAATAACCCTTAAGCTCAGCCTTCTGTGAAAAGACAATGGGAAAAGCACGGGGGGAAAAGAGAATAAGAATTTCAGCGAATACCAAGTGGAGGCAAGGAAAAACTTATTATTTGTTGGTTTAATCAGTGGTATAATCAACAAAAGGAAGTTGATCGAGTGACAGAGTGTTGGAGAAACTCGAAAGCTAAAGTCCACAAAGTTGCACAGTACCCAAAATAAAAAAGAAGTTGTCACATATTCAAGTCGCAGTGAAAAGGCGAATCGTTGCCCAATGTCTGAGTGTCGTATGAAAGCTTATTAGGGTACAGAGGAAAAAAAAAGGCACACAGTGGGGAAAAAAGCAGGAAATGTCAACTTTAATCTCGAAATTTCCACTTTAATCACGTAGTTTATTTTATCATTAAAGAAGAACATCATAAACTTCATCTTAAAATCAATTAATTTACTAGTTTCTCAAATCCCATCATAACTAAAGTAACACGTTAAATGCTTTGTTTTGTATTTAATCTTCTTTGTGCTCTGTGTGTAAATCACTACATGGTTCTTAAACTGGCTTTCTCTTCCTCTGACAGGACACAGAATCCATTACATTCGTGATATTACAGCTGTCTGAATAATTAAAATACTGAGATGTATACGTGATATCTTTTTCATGATGATAGGAATGAAAGCATGTTATTAAACATGGGAACACGGTGGCGGTACTGTCTCTTTCAAACGTACTAACCTCTAATTCCTGTCCATAGTTTTCTTTCTCCAAATACCCAATCTCCACACAATCAGCTCTGTAATAAATGTTAAGCCATCTGTAAGTTTACAATGACAATTCTTCAAAACTTTTAAGGAACATTGAAATATCTTCGTAGTACTTGTTTAATTATTCTATCCATCTATCCTTCCAGCATAGAGCAATCAATCAGGATCAATATGTGAACTAGCTAGCGCTGCGGCACCGTGTCCTCACATGTTTAATTATTAACAATACAGATTATTTAAATGAAGTTGGTTTTATCTGTATAATATAATCAACATATTTTGCTGCATTTCATCTTAAAAATGATATCGTCATCATATGTAAATACGCTCTTTATAATGTGGCGCAGGTTGTGCAATATTATAATTGAAGTGCAAGTTTACAGTGAGGTAATTGTACTTATATGTACAAACAGTTCTACAAGGAGCACTTGATGGACTGATTGACTGTGTTTAAAGTTCTTGAGATGAAGCTGTTTCTGAACCGTGAGGTCTGTACAGGAAAGATTCTGAAGCGTTTTGCCGTGGCTGAGGCAGCGTGTGATTAATGCTGTATCCCGATAATTCTCTTTCCGATCAGCTGCTGCTGTGATTCACCACTCAGATACAGTGATATAAATACTCCGAGTGGTGCAGTGAGAGTAATATGGAAAAAGATGATCTGCTGTGGCAACCTCTAACGGGAGCAGCTGAAAGCAGAAGAAGAAGGTGCAGTGAGAGTAACAACGCTAAAGCAGTTATGGTATTTGGAATACTATGGCTATTCCCTGGGCCATTATATTGTTACAGGTTAATTACAATCAGATGCATTACACTAATAAACAATATGCAGTTAGTTTCAGTGTATTTATAAAGTCGCGTCAGGAATGTGCATCTAAGAAAGAAAGGGTAACCACACAGGAATAGTAGCACTGCTTTGACGCTGGGTGCCGCCAGTCTGCAAAACCGAGAGGAGAACTTGCGTACAACAGGGTATGAGGTACCGTGGACATATGCGTGGCTTTACGCCAAGTTTAGGTTTTATACATCGCGATTTGAACGTGGAAACGTTCTTACGCAACATTTGTGTGTGTACGCACCGTTTATACATGAGGCCCCAGGAGTTTTGCTGAATGCAGTGGTACTCTGAGAAATTGTTCTTAATAGGGTGGTCTAAGAGTGCAACAGATTTAACTGTTGTAATGGCCTCTAAATTTCCACTGGTGTCCTTTAATCATGATTCAATAATTAAGTGCCTACATTTTTCTGTGTTAACAATATAAATGCCTTTGAAAATTTTGAAGACCTTGAATAGACCTGCACATACTTATTTCTACTCAAGATTGAAGGAGTTAAGCCTTTTAGTGTCTGTGGTATAGTCTAGGAACACACTTTGTTGTTTTTCTTTACAGCTTTCAAGGCAGCTATGTCTTTTTTGTAGTGCAATGCACACAAGTGCATACAACCCTCTAGATGTGGCATCACTAGCACTTTACAGTTTCGGCATAACATCTCTTGATTGATGCTTCTAGCAAGACTAGTTAACTATTTTGAATTTATCGTGTTTCCTGCATTTTGCACAATTTCCATTTGCCTGAATTATTCCGGTATCTGTCCAGTTTTGAAAATTGTCCTATACTAAATGGATGAAGAAATATTATTCAAGAATGATGTGCTTAAGGTATATTAATCAAAGCAGAGAATCCATCCATTTTTTCTGAATTTTCCAATACAGAGTGAAAAGTACTGAAGTCAATACTGACAGCACTGAGCAACAGTTTGGAACCAGAACTGGACTGGGCATCAGTCCAATGCAGGGCACACTCAGGAGCATGCCCATGATTACTCAGACTGAAGTCAATTTAATTTTGTCATTCACATTTTTTGAGGGAAATATGGGGAAAACATAAATAGATGGAGGAAGATCATGCAAATACTATAAAACTTTTTTGTTTCCCTAAATGGGTGTGTGAAAACTTTGACATATATGAGTTATGGTTTAGAAACAAAAATCTGAATAACTGCAACTCAGGGATGAAGCAGGGGAATGGTGCATGGGATTTAATTTGAGAAACTAAGCCAAAGTAAAATAAAGGGGTCTGACTTTGTTTACAGCCCACAGTCTCCATGGTAGCGAGAGTTAGGAAAGCATTTGTTATAAAATGAGGATGACATACAGAAGACAGAATGAATTTCAAGAAAATGTCACAATGAGCTGCACACATTAATTAGCTTGACGGCTGGTTGCCATGATGCTGTCCTATTTACAAAATAGCATGCAAAATGTTTTTTGGGGGGTCTATAATTCACCAAAGCCATCATTATTCAAAAAACATTTCTTATTAGTTTATTAACTGTTTAGAAGATTTTATTTCACTGGATACACCAATGTATTACTGCTTTCTATAATAGTTTTGTAGCAAAGGAACATGCAAATACCATCTGGACAGGTCATTTAACTGTAGTGAAAATAATAAATTGTTCTTGGGACATACAGTAGTTGTAATAAATGGAACACATGCAACTATTTAATCTTGTTTTGTTAAGTAAATAATGCTAAATTAGAGCAATCTTGTCTACTGGCTTATGGAAATTGCCTTGCTCTCACAGAAATGGAAAAAATGGTGAATTTTTAGGTGCCCAAAGCAGATGTCAGCACATTAAACATGTTCACCTAATGTACCTCTGATTTGTCTAGTTAAAGTGAAAGTATAAGAAAGAATGATGGACAGCTTCAGTGCATATAACATTCATGTGAAGATAACCA
This sequence comes from Polypterus bichir lapradei, assembly GCA_026402145.1. Taxonomy (NCBI): domain Eukaryota; kingdom Metazoa; phylum Chordata; class Cladistia; order Polypteriformes; family Polypteridae; genus Polypterus; species Polypterus bichir. The sequence goes on along the minus strand of JANRMT010062791.1, from coordinate 88,295,990 downwards.
CTGTGATTTGTACTTGTGATGCCCTGGTCCTGCAGCCATCAATTCTGGGACATCAATAGTCATGACTGATGATGGACCAGGGCAAGTGAGGTAGATAAGCAAGCCTTTAAGATCAGGTGACTATCCGTTTATTTTAGAACTGAGACTTCCAGTGCAAAAAATGAATCCATCAATAAACAGTTCAAATAAATAAATCCCCTAAAACTTGGCCTTAAAATGACTCAATGTCTTTGGGTATTTAATTAAAATATAATCAAAATGATTAAGGTAACATCCCAAAAAGTGGAGTAGTAAAACCCTTTTCTTTCTTTCGTTCTCTCTCTGCCCCTTATACAGCCTGCTGCATCCCGCCAATCTGCCACCTCTACCAGTCACCGCCATTAGTCTTGCTGTCTCTTTAATCTGTTAGTACAGCCGAAGCCACACTTCCCAACCTCACACTCTCTGACACTATTCCATCAAATGAGCGCATCTTCAAAAAATAATTCTCACTTTCTCTCTCTCTCTCTCTCATTTCTTTTATTTCCTCCCTATGGCTAACCCACTCCCTCTTATTCAAACCAACCTGCAGCTGGTGCCTTTTGGTAAGTACGCTGTGCGCCAGTCATTTCAGTGTATGCTTCACACTGGAATGAGCTTAAAATAGGTTGTACCAGATTTATTAAATAAATCACTCAATTAAAATACCACCAGCCTTTGTCTACAGATTTTATATTATAGTAACATTCTTAGAAAAGAACTAGGAAGATATGAATGCTATTATTTGAACAGTTAGCTTAAAATCTATATATTTTGTAGAAAATAAAATAAAAGGTAGTGAGCACATACGTTTTACAAAAATATAGTAATGCCAGCTTTGTAGTAGATATTACACCTAAGACTCCATTTCTGTCAGATTAACAGCCACTTTCTGGGTACTCCAATGTTGGCAGCTTGCTACCAAATATTAGGGGCTTTGAAGCAGAGGTTTTTACCACCAGACATTCTTATTAAGTAACCACCAACTCTTAATTGACATTTTATGAATGTGGGTTTGTGGTTCTTTGGATTTTGCCAAAGGCTGAAGTCCTCTCCAAGATATTCTCATTCTCTTGCTAGGCAACAGCTGTCCTTTACCCTACAACTGGCTTAAACCATCATTGTCTAACTTTGTTTAATTTAATATATTATAATTAATATTAATATTGCTTTACTAGGGCAACACTGTGTGATAAAACACATTTGGGGTCCATGGCAGTGCAAGAGTTTTGTTTAAAAACAGTGTGCTCAGGCTCCAGGTGGGCATATGGCAGTGTGATAACGGAGTTGGTGGAGCCTACATTCAGTGCAGATGTGCGCAGTTTAGCTGGTTTCCTCATTAGCACTCTAGGGTAAGTAATTAGGTGCCTGCGCCCACTAAAATATAACAAATCCTGAGTAGGACATTAAGATCAAGCAAGAAGAGAAAAAGAAATGAAAGGAAAAGTTCAGAGGTTAAGCAGAAAAAATGAAAACCAAAAAGAAGCAAGATCATGAAAAGATACTGCTTTTATTGGAGATTATTTATTTATATATAGATGAACTGCACTGTTGTTTATTTTTAACACTATTGTTGTGAATAAAAAAGCACAAAACACTATTTTCCACCTACTTCTCCTGATATGTGTCCTTATTGCCCACTTCCGTTTTGGTTTCATGACTATCATTGACCTGGGTACAAAGGGAATGATGCAAGCTAGAGGTAAGCTGGGGATCATACACAGTGGTGCAGTGGTAGTACTGCTGTCTCACAGCATGGAGACCATGGTTTGTATCCCAGGTTCTCCCTGTGTGGAGTGTGCATGTTCTCCAGATGTCTGTGTTAGTTTCCTCTTGGAGCTCCAGTTTCCTCCGAAAGACAAGTAGGTTAGGTTAGGTGGACTGATGATGCTAAATTGGCCTGTGAGTGTGTCCACCCTGTGATGGCCTAGTGAACTAACAATTGTGCATGGTTTGTCCTGGGATGGGCTTCCAGAGCCCTGCTCAAGACAAAGCAGGTTTACAAAATTGATGGATATTTATACTAATATTAATTTTTAATGAATATTTTATCTTTATCGCTTAACTGTTTTTTTTTAACATTTTGATGGCCCAGCATCACATGCTGCCAATGTCCTTGGTGAGTCTAAACAAACTATCAAGCTGTGCCATGATAATATATGCATGAGCAGTGCATGATGCAATGACAACCATTTGGTTTAAAAGTATAAAGACTACATGGATCATTTATCTAAACTCTTTTATATGAAGGAAATGTGAAATTCTAGTGATTCGGTGTGAAATTATCAGGAAATACATAAAGGATAGAATTGAGATAGCTTGTGCCTTTTCTGTTTTCACAGATGGCTTTATTATTTTAGACATTAGTTTTTTTTTGTTTAATGGGCTATAATCAAGCTTCAACTCCAATTTCATAAATCTTACAATATATCTTACTATTTTACAGCTCCCTATGTACCGATTCATTAGATTGCAACATCAGTAGATTCAGTAAATGAATGAATGGATCAATTTTAGCTTGTTATCCTGAAAGCAGATGTGTGGGACCTGATTCAAACATAGGGGTGATAAGGAAAATTCATGAAGGACAGTCCATCCCAGAATATATTCTTTGTAAAAACACAGGCACCTCAAGGTAAGTTTATAATAATAGTAATTAACTTATATCACTGTTTATTGATAACACAGGGAGAGGATGCACACTTTATAGAGGAGACACAAACTACTAGTACTGACCTGAGGTTAAAAGCAGTTGACTGCACCAGATTTTTCAAGTTTGAATTTAAAGAAGCTTTTTTTTAATAAAGAATAACAGAAGGTTTTCTACAGTTTAAGAACAGTAGCATCTATAGCAATTAAAATGAAGCAAAAGAATAAACATTAAACCCTAAATAACTTGAAACTTGTTAACAGCATTATTGTAAGATAAACCAAACCCTTAAAACTCAACCATTATCCTACTTTTTTGATATCTGCTCAGCACTGAGTCTTAAATGCACAAAATGACTAACTTTAATGAATTTCACACACAAATTCCACTGCTTTAACATACAACATAAAATCAGGTATTTTTCCTGTCCTTAATGGTTAATGTGGTTTTACTCCTCTAATTTTTGTATTTTTTAATGCTAAGGCAGTATTGCTCAGCCAAGGATTTTTGTCAATAAATTCAAGTACAATACATTTGTAGATTCCGGAAGATTTTCCCACATTGACGGCAGTGCATCTGAATATATTTTGCACATGTCACAAAAAAGATTTTGATATCATTTTCCAAAAAAGGAAGTGTAAGGCCACATTCCCTAAAAACTGTTAGGCCTGTTGATTGTTAGGTGGAGTTACGTCTTCAAACGATGTCTCCGTTATCAATACCGTGAGAGAGTTCCTTGATGAACAAGTACGTCGAGCTTTTGTGTACAATGTGTTTCCAGACAGGATGCTTTGTGATTCAGCTAGGATTTTTTCAACGTGGGAATTGGAGAGTCCTGGTTTGAAGAAAAGGATGCCAATTGTCAACAGGAAACTGCATAGTACTCCAGGACACAATCAATTGTTAGTGTTACGCGTCAACACGGTAGAAGGAGCTGGAGTAGGTGCAAAAGTGTGCAATATTTCCTGGACTATTTTTGGGCTGTACAGGAAAACCACTGACATTCATTAGAGTCAGAAGAGATGCAGTCTCAGGTTTTGCATGTGGGACTCATTCTTATTAGAATGCTTTTAATGTTTAGCAAAACCTATCATGAAACATTTAGTTCTAGATATAAAAAGATAACAACCAGACAGTCTGCTTAAACATACCTTCATCCAATCCATCCACTTTTTTATTAGAATTTTTCCAGGATAATAGTGGCTAATATATTATATCAAGGGCATACTCAAGGGGGCATGATGTTGCAGTTGTTTAGCACTGTTACTTGGTAAATCCAGAAGGCTATACTCAAATCCAAGTCCTGTCACTGTGTGGACGTTACACATTTTCCTTCTCTCCATGTCAGTTTACCCACACCTCAAACATCATTTGTCTTAGATTTTTTAGAAACCCTAAATTGCTATGGACCCTGGTGTGAGAGTGAAGGATGGATCCTAACCTGGCTTGGCTCCAGCACTATGCACACTCCTGCCAGAATATGCCCTGGCACTCCATGGCACTAAATCTTGTTAAGCAATTTAAAAAAATGGATGGATGATTACTTCAATAGATGACGTTTGCTGCCCTCAAAGAGATAAGCATAATATTGCAGTGCTCTCCAACTCCTTTCTCATTGTTTCTCTTTTCAGTTTGGCTATTTTAATATATGACATAATTAAATATTTTCCAGATCATGTTCTTTTTTTGATATTTTTTTAATATCAAAGTGCTATACAGAAAGCATGAATCAAGAAACACTGAAGCACCTATTATGGACCAGCCTTTAATAGGTGTCAAGTAACCTACGTGTAGAAAGGATTACTTTCATGTTCAGGCTGCTTCTCATTTCCTATACTTTGTCTCTTGTGCCTTTCCTTCTTAGTCAGTTCTGGACACCCTTCATTCACACCAAAGAGCCCTAAATTCTGTCATCCTTACTGAAATCACTGTGCACTCTGTAGAGGTGTTTGTAAGGGTGAGATGATTTAAGCATCAACAGAGTGCAGTGTATCACACCCCCTTCCTTCCCCACCAAATCATTTCCTATGAAGTATTAGGACCCCAAGATAACATCTTTGTGTGTGTGTGTGTGTATTTACACCTGACCTCCAATACAAAGCAGAGCTAATCTACTTTATTTTAGGGCTTTCCACTGCCACCTTGCAGAGATCCTGTCCATTCACTTTCATTCTTGCACCCCTCATGTATAATTGTATTCGATGTTGAGCATTTATGGGCATTTATGGACATTTATGGGCATTTATGGGCCCAAACATTTACATACGGTTTGCTTAGTAGCACACCGACCTGGCCATGCTTGCAGGCAACACTAATCATGTGACAATCACATGATTTGAGGAACAGAAGAACTATCTTTTGGTGATGCTTACATTCTATGTTAAACTTATGCTAAAGCAACAACTGTGTTTTAATGTTTTGAAGTACTTCATCTAATGTTGGTAAGTTTTTGCAGAAACTTCCTGTATTTTTTGGAAGTCCTCTGTGAAGTGTTTTATTTATTTTTTTCTTCTTTTTCCTTATTGCTTAGTTTTTGATCATCTGCCTCTTCCTGATCCTGCCTCTGACTTATGCATAATATTTTTACCCTGTTCCTTGTTTTTAGCTTCTACTTCCATTCTGCAATCTTTGCTTACTGCATGTATTCTCAAGTTAAAGCTGATTTTTCAGGACAAAGGGATAAGTGTGGTTCTGCTATGCTTGGCCAGATGTAAGATCCATGCTGAGCAGGTGGACTCACCCTTTCAGCTGGGAATGTAAAGCACAATTTTTTTTTAAATTGCTGGGTTTTTTTGTGTTGTTGCAAGAACATTTTTTTGAGAAATTCCCCAGCATTATTATGCTCTTCAGTGAATGGAACAGCACACTCAGCATCTCTATTCACCTTTTATTAGGGAGCAGCAATACCCTTAGCACCCTTCTTCATGTGTCTAAAATAGTACCTTTGTTATTTGCTACACCCTGCATGTAGCATCTCCAACCTGCAAGGAAAAACCTGGGGGTTGGTGGCAGAATTTGCACTCCAGCCACCATAAAAAAACCTTACACTAGTTCCATTCCAGGAGAACTTGTGTGGTGCTGAGATATCACCCATTGCATGGCTACACTTGGGTTCTAATCTGGGATCCTGAGTTGGTTCGTCATGTGGTGGGTGCGGCAATGCGCTGTAGCAATGCGTGCGCCTAACCTCTCTTATTTGCTACAAAAAAAGTGTCTGCAAAGTAAGAAGAAAAACATAAACATACAGCAAGTGAAGCAAAAATGCAATAAAATGGCACACTTCAAGGGCATCCAAATGCTGCACAGAGAACGAAAGTCCAATATATATATATATATATATACTAGCCATTCCCAGTGGCTCCGTCTGCGTAATAGTGAAACAGGACAAACTTTAAAAATCAATAGACAAACAGATATCGCTAGCTATGCAGTGGCAAGGTCCGCTCCAAAATGTAGCCAGAGGTAAAGTGATTCGAACAGAAGCTGGCGCGTGAGTAAGTAGGGCCCGTCTGGCTCCCCACTCCTGACATTACACTTCCCCCTCCCCTCAGCCCATAGCCTCTGTCTCAGATTAACATGAATTAATCGCTCCTGAAAGCGAACTATGATACTTAACGTGGTGAGAGGAGTCACAAAATTAACCGGAATGTTTAAGGAGATTATAGATAAAAACCTGATCTAAATCTGTTAAGTAGTTATTTTGTAAAAAGCGAACAGACATAAGACAGACAGACAGTGAAGCGTTGGATTTTATATATACGGGAGAGTCCCAAACCCCAAATATGAACACACAAGACAGTCCCAGGTTCAAATAAAGGGTGTTTAATCCAGAATACCTCAATATATACAAGCACAAAACACAGTTATCTCTCCTCCAGTACACCAAATCTCTCTCACCACCCCTTTGCTCTCCTCCAGTCCAGTGTTGCCATCCTTCCTCCTAGCTCCTACTTGCCTGGACAAGGGAGTGCAGTCCCTTTTATTGAGGACCCGGTGAGTACTTCCGGTACCAGGACTGTTGCCCATTGGAAGTACTTCTGGATCTCATGGAAGTCACAGATAACAGGACGTAAATCTCCCTGCAGCACCTACCCATGGACCCCAGCAGGGCTGTGCTGCTGGATTACAACTCCAGGCATTCCTTGTTGGTTCCTGAATGGGAAAATAATAAAATAAAAGTAAAGGCTTAAGCATACAAAGCTTCAGTTTGATCATTAGATAAAATCCAAACAATGAATGAATGAGGTTTACTGTTAATTTTTATATAAGCTAGCATATAGGGGTAAATGATGGACAGTGTTCCAAAAATAAATTGCCAGAGCAAATTCAGCCTATTATCTAACCAAATCAAGAATGTCAGAATAACATAAAGAATCTCATGTTATCCCTGGTCAGAGCCAGCTGTAACAAACTTATTGAGCAAACTTGGTCTACATGGGAGATAAGGTACAATAAGGTACACAAAACAAAAATAAAACTGGGTGAAGAATAAGACTTCTGGAAAATTATGCTATGAGCAGAGGAGTCAACAGTTAAGTTATCTGGTTGTTAAAAAGTAGAATTTAGGCATTAGTTTAAAAGGTTGAATTTTCAATATTCTTTTTATTATGCCTTGCGTTGTGCTGCTGCCTTGCAGTTAGGTGACCCAGTTTCACTTCCCTGGTCCTCCCTACGTGGAGTTTGCATGTTCTCCCCATGTCTGCATGGTTTTCCTCCGGGTACTCTGTTTTCCTCCCACAGTCCAAAGACATGCAGGTTAGGTGCATTGGCAATTCTAAATTGTCCCTAGTGTGTGCTGGGTGTGTGTGTGTGCCCTGTGGTGGGCTGGTGCCCTGCCCAGGGTTTGTTTCCTGCCTTGCGCCCTGTGTTGGCTGGGATTGCGCCAGCAGACCCCCGTGACCCTGTAGTTAGGATATAGCGGGTTGGATAATGGATGGATGGATTATGCCTTGCATCTGACCACACCTTTAGCCATGGCCACCACTAGTGATGGTAATTAGTCCATCATCACACAACATTCTGATTGTCAAGGGGGTTTTCACATTCTTAGGCACATGACAGTCAGCCAGCTAAAATTAAGTTTTTCTAAGGCTTCTTGCTTATTCTTTTCTTTTTATCTTGTACTTGTGCATTTGACATTTGATTTTTTCTACTTCTGGCTCTAGAAATATTCTGTAATTCTTTACGAATTCTTTTCAACTATTCAGAATTTAAACATTAATCTTGTATAGCTACATACACGATAATAAACATTAATTAAAAATATGAGTAAATTAGATATAAATAGTTCAAAAAACTGAAACTCAAATATAGAGTTTATAGACATTCATAATGTACAGTACTTTGAAAGTACTGATTTCCATGTTGGTTATCCAGGTACTTTACGGTCATCTCAGATTGTATAGGCTAAGAATTTTTTTCCCTTTCACATTAATAAGGCTCTGCTGTGGACTAGCTTATGTTTTCAGTGTGTTGCATGTTACAGCATGTATTATGGAACTGTATTGAAATTCTGATTAAGTGGAGAATTTGAATATTGAATTGCCCCATTTTGGACACAGTATATCTTGGTTTCTAATTATTCCATTTCAATGTTGAAATGTCATCTACTTTTACCTCCTTATTCCTCAAATATCTTTGAAAAATCTTCTTGTATCCACTGATAATTTGTAGTACTGACAAAACGACAGTTACATTACCTTTCTCCAAATGTGGGATGATGCTTAAAAGTTCACCTCTTATGACATCTCTCAGCACTCCATAGGCAGGTTAAGATGTCCATGGGGTATGTTACACTGTATTAATGTTTTGAATTGTGTCACTCATTTTGTAGGATTTGAAGCATTTCTTTTAATTGGGTACCCTTTCCAATGCTAAGCTCTTCTAGTTACATTTTAGAATACAAAAGCATCCAGGTTACTATAGTCTAACCACAGCTCACATAACTGCTGTATTAATAAAAATGATACTTTTACAACTAGCACTAACATTACAACTGTTTTTCATAATAATAATAACATTAATAATGATCATGAATGTAACAGGAGTAGTAGTGGTAGTAGCTGTAGTAATTGTAGTCAAATCTATAGGTATATATTGAATATTAACCATCTGGACCCTGCCCTCCCCAATACTTTGGAACTCTAACCCTAGTCTCCTCAGCAATTTTTAACAATTTTGAAAACCAAAACTTTTAACTTATAAAAGTAAAGTCTTATTATATGATGATAAGCCACACTGTTATAACAAAAGATTGATATTATAAATCAAGCTGTGTCACTTTCAGTCTTGCCGTTTTCATAATTTTCTACCATCCATTGTAAGGTCCTATTGCCAAAGCTGTACCTTTGAATGATATGCTTCAAAACAGTTTTTAGCGTCAAAAGCAATGCTCAAGAACACTGCACAATATTTTCAGCTTCTTCCTATCAATTGCTCCGTGTCTCTCCTTCCGTGTGGGGCTTTCGCTTTTGGCATCATGTGCCCAAACTCCCTCGGGTACAGTTCAACCCACTCTGGGGACAGTGGCAGGTGGGGAGATATAACTATCACATGGTATTGCAGATGTTCTAAGGCGAGCTTAGCAGTGTAACTTGTATAAGTAGCCTAACAGCGTAACTAGACAGCAGTATATTACAGTATGTGCATAGAGTAATATAGCAAAGGCCGAAATTTTAGCCAGCAGAGTAATGATAACAGAGGTGTAGTGGCCTTTTGGGAAAATGCCTCTATGGCAGTGGACTGCAAAATGCAAGATGTAAGGACTAAAGTAGCGTATATAAAAGTAGCTTATTGTAACAGATATGAGTAGGCCATTATTTAGGCCAGCAGGGTTATGACAGTGGATAGGTTGGTTGTTATACCAGCCTTTGAGGTCTTTGACCTGTTCTTTCACAGGTTAATTGGTGCATTTATTTCCATGTTCTTGATCAATCAAAAGTAAAATGTTTACATTTAAAGCAAGTAATACATTCAGGAATTTGGAATTTTACAAGTTTACACTTTCAACATCTTCATCTTAGGAAAATAAATACTAAACCACTGCTTGTTAATTTAACTTGTCATCACCTAGTTGAAAACTGTTCAAGATGGGTCCATCCTTTCTTTTCTGCCCCGGTAAAAGTCCATAATAGATCCAACAGCTTGAGCCTTAGCAGTTTAAAACTATCCTTTAAAGACACAGGACTACCACGCCAATCCTTCTGAAAAAATACAAGGAATTCTGTCTACTCTATAAAGAGTGTTTAGACCTAGCAATAGTTTCAATTCCAAAATTGCATAAACCATGACCATAGTGTTTTATTGAATGGCTGGAAATAAATCTACCTAACATTACTTGTATAAATAAAAGAAAGCCCTAGAGATCACAATTATGCACATAAAGCCATTATTATAATTCAAGGTTTGAAAAAATGTTTTCCCATTTTAAATCATGAAAGAATTAGTATTCGAGCACTTTATTGAAGAAAAATGAAGAATGTTTGGTATTATGTTATCATGTTGATTCAGCAACTTTAAGCCTTTTTACTACAATAGTCTGTTTAAATCATTAAAAATATAAAAACAGGAAATTTCTCAATGAGTGTCATTACAGATAAAGCTAAACCTAAGACAAAAACAACAAGGTAATGGTCAGTATTTTATGTGCCTTTTGTTTAAACTGTTGCATGCAAATATATACAGTAATATCAGATGGTACACAGACTGTGACATTGACTACATCAAAGCTTTTGGGGCAGTGTTGAGTGAAAAAACCTGTATACACAGTAGCATTGATATCTAGGGTCATTAAGCTTTCACTGCAGCATAACCACAAAAAAGAAAGAAAGAGAAAGAAAGAAAGATAGATAGATAGATAGATAGATAGATAGATAGATAGATAGATAGATAGATAGATAGATAGATGTGTGTTTGTCCCAAAAGGGAAATTTAAATTTTTGTCCAGGCTCAATAAATAAATAAACATTAAACAGCAACATCCCTCCCTTCCTTTCACTCACACCACAATTAGTGAAAAGAAAGAAACTACTGAACTTTTCTGTTGAATAATTAAATGGCGGAAAGTCCTCAGTGTTAGTGTGTGTGAGAAAAGATGTGCAGCATTGCTCATAATGGCTCTCAGTTTTATTTAATCATCTCCTTTGCTACTACCACCAGAGTGTCCAGAGTGTATCCCATTACTGAGTCTGCAATTTTAATTAGCTTGTTGATTTGGTGGGGGCCTATCTTGAAGTGAGGTTACTGAGCCAGCACACCACAGCATAGAAAATCACACTGACCATCACAGAGTGGTTGAACTACCCACACTAAAGGAGAACAGTTTCCCTAATAGAGTATCTGCTCTACCCTTTCTTATATAGTTTCTTTGTTGAAAGACCAGTTCAGCCTGTCATTAATCCGGACCCCCAAGTAGCTGTAACAGTGAACTACCTCCTCATCATCTCCCTGAGTTGTGAGCGGGCATAGAGGCTTTTTGGTGTGGTCAAAGTCAATAACCAGTTGTTTGGTTTTGCTGACGTTAAGTTACAGACAGTTCTGCTGCACCAAGAAACAAATTTCTACACCCCACTGTGTACTCTGTCTCTATCCTCCTTATCAATGTACCCCATTAGTGCAGAATCATCTGAGAATTTCTGCAGGTGACATGACCTGGTGTTTTATTTATACTCTGAGGTGTGCAGGGTGAAGAGAAATTGAGACAGGGCTGTTCCTTGTGGTGCCGAAGTGTTGCTCACATCCATATCAGAGACACACTCCTTAAGCGTCACAAACTGCGGTCTGGATCAAGACAAGACAAAGGTAGCCAATACTTACTTCTGCTTTGATAGTTGCTGGGTAGAAACTAAAGTTAAATAGACATTGCTTATAAATACTTTATTACATGGTCACTTTTTCTTAAATAGATGATTCATTACCTACTTTAAACTGATATTCTACTATACTGTTGTGTGCATCATCCATAGACTCACTACTAATAAAAGACAGTATGCCTAGTTACTTAACTGTTGTACCCTGCGTCCGGGGCCACTGCACGACCAGGATACCTCCACACTGGGAGGACGGGGGAGAAAACGTGGCCAGAGCGTTACCTCCCTAGATTTCAGTCCCCCTGGGTTGCAGCGGTGCCTTAGACTCATGCAGGGCTTCATGGGAGTTGGAGTTTGGTGCAGCCCTGTTCGGATCCACAGGCACCACCAGGGTGTGCTGCAGCAGGAGCTCCTGAGCCCTTTTGGGCAGTTCTTCCACCACACCTGGAAGTGCTGCTGGAAATGAATCATCAAGCACCTGAAGCACTTCCAGGTGCCTTATAAAAGGAGCCAGCAGGCACTACTTGTAAAGCCAGAGTCGGGAGGAGGAGGACGAAGCTTGACCGTAGTAGTGGAAAGGAGAAGTGAAAGAGTAAAGGAAGAGATGGACTTCCTTTATGCTGAACTGTGTTATCCCTGTGGAAAATGAGGAAGGCATTCCCCACAAGGAAAAACAGAAAAATAAAACGTGTGTGCCTTGAACTTGTGTAGCATGCTTGTCGGTGTCGGGTTCAGGTTGCAGTGCCAGCCTGGGTGGTCCACAGTGTGTAGGCTTTAAATTCATTGCAGTCATAGAATTAACACCCTAATACATAGTTGTTCTGCAACCCTGAGATGAATTATAGATAGATGTTTAAAGAGAAAAATACTTCATTATTAACTATGCAAAATAAAGATTTCAGAGATCTCGTTTCTTTTGAGGTCCTTGCCAGTTTATTGTCTACATTAAGACCTAACCTAATACATACATGTCTTTGGAAATGTAGAAGAAAAGCAGAGTAAGTGCAGGAAGACTCACACAGACCTGGTGGGAAAGTAAACATCCACACAGTGACCAGGTTCAGGACTCAAATGACGTACACTGATTCTGTGAGGTAAAATCGTTAGCCACCTGCCAACCCTTAAAGAACACACACTTTCCAATGTAACTTGTGATGACAGCTAATTACACATTACAAGGATATCCTCAAAGTCAGAAGTTCTAATGTGGTGTTTTGGGGTGGGGTGGGGTGGGGAGGGATTGTTGTTTTTTATTATATTGTTTAATGTCCTAAACGTCTATAACAGCATTTCACTACAATTTTCACTATGTGTACTGTTGTACTGTATGTAACACAAAATTTGATTTGATTTGATACCACCAAGACACTCCCAAAAGAATACAACAAGAAGAAACTGGCAGCATCTTTTAATGTGCACTTTCTGACCTGGTGGAAGAGCAATCCACTTATTCTTTTTCTTGAAGATTAAGGCTTAAATGTATGTTTATCCATATTTTTCTATTTCTTATATTCTGCAACATAAATATTTCCATGCATCACTTGTGTTTTTCTATGGCATTGAGTTAAATATATTTGATTTAGTATCACAATACACTTCTCTCCAAATAAAAATATAAAATACAGTTTTCACATTATTCAATTGCATACTAGTGGTATTTCATATCCATAACAGTATGTGTGATGTGTGTGTAACTCATTATATTACATTACCTGATATAATAAGTCCATTAAACCTCATCATGAGGTGGTCTAAATTAGTATGCAAGTTTGTTCAACTTCCCCAACTTTAACAAGCACACTGCTGTCTTGGTCTCGGTCCACTTCTATTCCTCAGCTCTGAGACACACTGCAACAGTGCTAACCCCAAACAGCATAGGATCATTCCAACCTCAATGCACGCTACAACTGACCCCTTTGATTTCCTTGTTCTGTTCTCCTTGTCCTTTCAGCCAAGACGTAAGCCCAGAACACTGGATTTGTAAGATAGCACACTGATCACTGTGCCACTATGCTGATCCAGATGTAAAGTAATAAATAAAATTTACTTTTTAAATCACTAAGACGTTCGGGAAAAAAGTATGCACAGAAATTATGAACAATATGGAAAGAGAACAAGACACAACAGATCAGCAAAATAATGTGATGCGAAAGTTACTATAGAAAAATATATTACAGCTGATGGGAATGAATTAAAGCAAAGTAAAATTCTAAAATTTTAAACTGCAAATGCAAAAATGGTGTGAAAAAGTCAGATTAAAAATTAAAATCATCAGCGCATCGCTGATCAAACTAGACAGAGAATTTTAATCACAAAACTAAACAGGGTAAGTTTTGTGTACGCAATATTTCGAACAATAAGAACAGCAGAACATGATCTTAATTGTATGTTAAGTTTAAATTCTTTTTTAAACAGGTTTGTGTCAGAACCTTAGCAGACTTATTTTGAGGTTCCTTGTTTTTAAACAGAGAATTGCAGTAATCTAGGTATGATGGAGTCAGATGAAGTCTTCTATGTGGTAGAATGAAGTCTTCACCACAGATAAGACATGAGTCTAAAGATTTTAATAGTTAACCAATATTGATGAAAAATGTCTACTTGGGCAAGTCTGCAGGTCCATTTGAGTGCATGCAGTCTCACACGTCCTTTGGTGTTAACAAACACACCTGGTTCTGAGCTTGTCAGAGAAAACCACTGCCACTGGAGGAGACCCAAGTGAACACAGAGAAGACACTCAAGCATGGAATCAATTCTTGTTAAGAAGTCAATGCTATCTATTGCAATGCTTCTCCTTAGGAAATCACTGACAATGCCATACCCCCTCCCACCTACTCTTCCTGAGATGGAACTGCTGGGATGAAAATTTAGAACCTTGGAATTAAACAAAACGCTTGCTAACCAGATGGTCTAAAGGGGTAAGCTGTACTCACCAGGCTGCCAACAATGTTGCTAACCCCAAGCGGTGGGGTTTGCACAAAGGCTGGCTGCCTCTCTGACTCACAGTGTGCATCCCTTTCCCAACTAAATCAAGGTTATAGGACCAAAAGAAAGTAATTCCACGCTAGACCAGAGGATGGCAGGATGCACTAAACCTTCTTCTGTATTCTCTGCAGACCAAATACGGGAAAACCTACCTGATATCTCTTCAAAGACACCACTTCCGGTTCTGACGGGTCAGAAGACATCACTTCCGGTTCTGGCACCCCGAAAGACGTCACTTCCGGTTCTGGCAGTCTGGAAAATGTCACTTCCAGTTCCAGTGTCCCGAAAGACTTCACTTCTGGCGCTATCTTGAAAACATCACTTCCGGTCCCGGCATCCCGGCATCCAAGATGACATCACTTCTGGGACCTGGTATAAAGACGCCATTTTTGTCTTAAGAGATCAGTTCATACTGAGAACTCGAACTGTGCACATCAGTGCAACTACTAAAAACCTTTTGCAGCCAGGTATAATATATGGGTGGCTGCCCCAAACCTTTCTGTGTGTCCGAGGCTGATTTATTTGACAGACTATTCGTCTCTGTTTAGAAATTTTCACTCAGCCTCCCTTGTGTTTTTCTCCACTTGTTACACTGGAGTCTAACTTGGGCAAATCTGGATCATGGCACCATTTGTCTCTGCTCAGGAATTCACTCAGGGTGTCACTACTGGTCCCAGTTGCTATCCTTCCTGAGACAGCACTGTTGTGACTTAGACTCAGGGCCTTAGGATTAAATAGCAGTCTAGTCAGCCACTTGAGCTAAGGAGAGAAACTCCACCCAACCAGTTGCCTGAAAGGCAGGTAACTGCAAAAAAGGGCCCAGGCACAACAGTAAACTCTCTCTTTACTCTCTTGGTGAACTCCTCCCTTGCTACTAGCATCAACATGGAAGAAAAGAAATATACATTCATCAATCTGTTCATTTTCTGAGCGGTAAAAAGGATGACAATATAATAATCTATACTAATAAAAGGCAAAGCCCTCACTCACTCACTCATTCACTCACTCACTCACTCACTCACTCACTCACTCACTGACTCATCACTAATTCTCCAACTTCCCGTGTAGGTAGAAGGCTGAAATTTGGCAGGCTTATTCCTTACAGCTTCCTTACAAAGGTTGGGCAGGTTTCATTTCGAAATTCTACACGTAATGGTCATAACTGGAAGCTGTTTTTCTCCATTTACTGTAATGGAGATGAGCTTGAAACCCGTGGGGGCGGAGTTTGACATCATCACGCCTCCCACGTAATCACGCAGTACGTAGAAAACCAGGAAGAGCCCCAAAAAGCGCTGAAGAAAACATGCATTATATAATTGAGAAGGCAGCGAAACAATAAGAAGCGAGCGAGTGATATATACAACCATATTCATGAGTTCTGCTACTTCGGAAACAAAGCACAGTGTAAACCTACACTTTAAATTAAGTTCATAGACAGGCTGCCGCTGGCGTTTGTAATTTAGTGCCTGCCCATATAAGGCCGTCCGTCAGCGGCAATCCAATAGCAAACTGCCACGGGTAAATATTCACGGGTGAAGGACTGTGCTTATGCAGAGGAAGATGACATAGTCAGGGTGGTGTTTGGCACAAACTCAGCGAAACTGCGAGAGAAAGTTTTAAGTACCGGGACTTCGGTAGCATTAGATACAGCCATGGAAATAGCACGACATGGCAACAGCACAGCTGGGAAACTTCGATGCATGTACACCGTGCGGCTCACGTGAACTGACGCAGTGCACAGACAAAAAGCAACAGTTCCGAAGAGCGCTGAACAAAAACCGAATTACACAATTGAAAAGGCAGCAAAAAAATATGAAGCGTCTGATAAATACAAGATAAGTATGTAATAAGTACAGCTACTGCAGAAACAAAGCACACGGTGGAAAAAGTGAATGTCCCGCTAAAGGAAGACAGTGTTAAAAAAAAAACCCGTGCATGCAGTGTGTCAGGTCTCAGATAAAGAAGAAGACGAGCTGTTTATTGATGCAGTAAGAAACGAATCTTTTTCATAGCTTATTTAACACACTACGTCTCCGCTGCGATACGCGGGTATATATATATGTATATGTATATATATATATATACCCTGATCTACATACTCGAATAATGAATACTTTATTCACAATCAATGATTGTTTTGGTAAAGCCATACTCAGTGTATTCATTAGATGAACGGTAAAAAAGTAAGAGCGAGGGGAGGGTCACTTATTGAGGCATGCAGGCAAAACCACATTACCACGCCGGCCCGGCGTGTAATTATATCCGGCCCGCGAGATCATTTTATATACTGTATTATTGTTATTAATGGCCCGGGTATATGAAGCGCTGGTAACACAATAAACTACAGATCCCATAATGCAGTGCTTCACCAGCCTTGCCGAACACTTACCGCGTTAATCAAGTCTAGCTTGCAAGTTATTGCGAAGCTAGCCCACACGATGCTTAAGAGAAAAGTTGATTCTGAAAATAGAGCCTTTAAAAACCGATGGGAGGCTGAGTATATGTTTAGTGACATTGCCGTTAAACCCGTGTGTCTCATTTGTGGAGCTAATGTGGCTGTAATTACAGAATTTAATCTAAGACGGCACTATGAGACAAAACAGGGTAACCTGAAAGACCTGAATGCAATGCAGAAGATACAGAAAGCAGAAGAATTAAATAAGAATCTGACACTTCAGCGGACGTTTTTACCCGTGCACAATCACAAAGTGATTTCAAGTGAAGCTGCTTTTATGGGAGACACAAATGCACCAGTGCAACTTGCCCCACTTTCCCTGTTGCCAAGTAATGTTGAACCAAGTCGACACTACAGTGTTCCCAAATACGCACTTTGCTGATAAACTGAGCGCACGGCGCTTTAGTGACTTTGAAGAACAAAAAAAGTCCGTCTACATGCGGCTCGAACCTTGTGCATGTTTGGTAGCACATATCTGTGTGAGAAGCTCTTCTCAGTGATGAAGACTAACAAAACAGCACACAGGAGTTGCCTCACTCATGAGCACCTGCAGTCCATCCTGAGAATCTCCACAACACAGAACCTCACACCAAACATAAACGAACTTTTTGCCAAAAAAAGATACTAGGCGTCCAGCTCTAAAATGACATATGAGCAAAGACAACTGAATGATTTGATTTGTTATTGCTGAAAGGAACACATTTTATTTATATTTCCAGGTTTTGTTATGCAGCATGTTCATATTTGAATTTGTATAATTTTGACAGGATATATTTTTATGGAGAGCAAAATCTTTTGGGATATTTAAAATCTAAGTTTATTTTTTATATAAAATTACATAAGAGTAAAGAAATTTGAATGTTTGTTCTTTTAAAGTTTACTTTATTTCTAACTTGTATAATTTAGACAACATATATTTTTATGGAGAGCAAAATATTATAAGTTGTTTAAGGTTTGAGTTGATTTATTCAGGAATAATATTCCTGTCTGTTTTTACCATTCCTACCAAAGATATTTCTGTCGACTAAATAAAAATTCCTTCTATTTAAAATTTAAATAGAACTTGAACAAATACGATAGTTCATAATATCCACGCAGACTTGCACGTAAGAGCGGGAGTTATCCGTTTTAACAAGCAGCGTATTGCACTGATACGAAATAGCTGTGTGTGTATATATGTAGATATGTATGTATATGTATATATATGTTTATATATGTGTGTGTGTATGTATATATATATATGTATTTGTGTGTATGTATGTGTGTGTATGTATGTATGTGTGTATGTATATGTATGTGCGTATATATGTAGATATATATATGTATGTATATATGTGTGTGTGTATATATATATGTGTATATGTATAGATATGTATATATATATGTTTATGTGTGTGTGTGTAAATATATATATATATTTATATATATATATATATATATATGACAGCAACACTCATCACTCACAACAGTGACAAAACAATTACATTGACAATCATGTTACGTTATTTTCAAAATGTTTCCTTTTCTTTTTCATTGCTTCTTTAACACACTACTTCTCCGCTGCGAAGCGCGGGTATTTTGCTAGTATGTAATATTGTTAACGATAAAATTCTCTTTAAAATCAGTCTCATTCATTTTATGACAGATCTCATAGAAACACAGCTATATTTTCCTGTTATGAAGTAGATAGATAGATAGATAGATAGATAGATAGATAGATAGATAGATAG
>JANRMT010062791.1:88245270-88266028 GCA_026402145.1 Polypterus bichir lapradei | reverse complement strand
TATCTATCTATCTATCTATCTATCTATCTATCTATCTATCTATCTATTTATTACTGAAACTAAGTTTGGGGGTCAATATGAATTCCTACTGACCCTCTTCTATTCAATTTCTTTTCTCTGTGTCCTGCATGTGATGCCACTGCTACATTGCCAAACTGCTGATCCAGCCCATGGAAGGGACATCTGATTGATCAGAAATCTTGATATTCCACCTTTACCTATTTTAATATTTTATTTCATATTATATATTCTGCTTATGAAAATTCAGGGTGTACTTAGTGGGATGGTGGGCCAAATATGTGTAATCACAGTGAGTCTGTACCTATTGAAGAGTGCTTTGCTAGAATACATTGATTTGAGTTAATAAGACACATGACTGATCGTTAGTCAGGAGTAGGATGTCTGTGATCAAATAAGTGTAATTGCAGAGTAGCATAGAGGAGGAGCACAGCAATTGATGATGACTGTCACAGTCTTGTACAGCCAAGCTAGTACAGCATGTACAGTATTAGAATATCAGTGCCATATCTTGGCCATATAGATGCCTTCTTCAATCTGTAAACAATCTTTGCGGGTATAATAATGCAGAACTATTTGTTTTCCTTTTGCCAGCAGAAATAGTGTCTTAATGCAGTAATTGCCAATTATGGAAAAGCTATATTTATGTAATAATAGGTGCATTGGTGATTCTAAAATTATCCCTAGTGTGTGCCTGGTGTGTGGGTGTGTGTGTGTGTGTGCCATGTGGTGGGCTGGTTTGTTTCCTGCCTTGCGCCCTGTGTTGGCTGGGATTGGCTCCAGCAGACCCTCGTGACCCTGTAGTTAGGATATAGAGGGTTGGATAATGGATGGATGGATGGATAAATATTAACCATTGTGAATGTTGTAAACACACCTGTTGTTTCCAAGTAATTGGCAAATTCCTACAACATAGTAGCAAACTGGATTTGATCATGCTTGGGAATGCAACATTTGAATAAATTGTAAGTATGTTGACTCTAGCAGCAGTGGAGGAAGCAAGAAATAAGAACAGCGGCAACATCAAGGCAAAAATAATAACTCCTTGAGCTTCCAGACCATTATTCAAATGAATCAGCATCAGTGACAGCCTCAGGGACACAATATAAAAGGGTAAAAGTATCGCAGCCATAAGGTCACTATCATAGTGCGGCATCATGAGTAGTCCATCTAAAGATAATAAGCTACTTAGAAGAGCAATAAAATGTGCAAGAATCCGTTTAGTCACAACATCACATGACTGATTTTTGGCCCAGTATGAAATTTACTGTGTTATGGGGATATTACATTGAAGTCATAATGTTTGCTTAAATCCACAAATCAGTTTTAGCAAACTGTGAATTTACTGTGTTGTTTTGTTTTTAGAAACTGTAGTGCATAATTCTATACTTTTTTGCAGCTGAAAATGAATTATTCATTTTGTTTTTTTGATGGCTCATTTTTATATTCTGTTCTTTGGAAGGTCGCTGCCATTTTAGGACAATCTTTGCATGGGCATTAGGAGTACTGTGTGGTCACGCGACACAGAGTTCAAATAATGTATTATTTTTGCCCATCCATATAAAAGAGCATCACACAACTCTAAGCATCTGATACTGGATCTCATTCTTATAAAAAAAAAAAAATCTTTTACATAAGAGCATAAGAAATATGACAAACGAGAAGAGACAACTCAGTCCATCAAGGTCCCAATATCTCATCCAGGTACGTCTTTAACGTTGTCAAAGTTTCTATTTCAACTACACGTCTCAGTAGTTTTTTTTTTCCCAGATTCCCAGAACATTTTGAGTAAAGAAGTGCTTCCTGGCTTAAATGCATGTCCCCTTAATTTCCATTAGTATCCTCATGCTTCACCTTTCAATTGAAAGAATTTGGCTGGATCTAATTTAAGGCTTGGATGGTCCTGACACAGACTCCTCCTCTTGAGACAAAACAGATTTAATTCTTATTGATGGTCAAGAGTGCTTAAGTCCTGGGATACCTTTGGTTGCCCTCCTCTGAACAGCTTCAAGGACTACAATGTCATTTTCTAGCATGGTGACCAAAATTGCACCCCACATGCAATCTCACAAATGTATTATATAGTCTAATTATAATGCTACTTAATTTATATTCAACAGTTTTTACGATATAACCTAACATTTTATTTGTCCTTTTAATTGCTTGTGCACATTGCTTAGACCCCTAAATCCTTTTCAGAGGAGAGTTCCTGTAGGACAGTGCCTCCTATCTTGCATTTATAATAGACATTCCATGTGTAGCACTTTGTTATTTTCTATGTTAAACTGCATTTGTTTGCCCAGTTTCGAATATTGTCTGGATCTTTTTGAACTTTTAGTGCCGCCTCTACAATCTGCAATTTTAGCATCTTCTAGACAGAGCTTCATAAGTTTGCTAACTATACTAGAATCTATATCTTTAATATAAATAGAAACAGCAGTCCAAGGACAGACCACTGAGGGCTCCACTCATGACCTCACCCCACACAGAGCATTCTCCTGTTTTTTAGTGATGTGCTCTTTGTCTACTACAGGTTCACCAACCTGAGATACATTTTTGTAGGTTACCTCTGTTCTAGTCTAAAAATTAATCTTCATTGTGAAAATTCATCCATTTTTCCTCTTATGTGTTAGTGGAAGCTAAAAGGTGCTTCCAAGAAGATTTTACCATTATTTCTTCTTGTTTTGACCATGCTTTCTGTTTAATGTCTCTTGTCTGGGATTGATTTGACTCTTTTTTGTGTTTCTAGTTTCTGATCCTGCCAATCTTTTGTCTTCATTCATGGCATATCCATGCAGTTTGTTTCTTGCTCCCAATCCTCTACATTGCCTCCTAACAGTCTTATTTTCTGTCCTCCCTGGCCATTGGACCTTACTTTATTCTTTGTTAATTAGTATTGCCTAATTTCTATAAATTGTTTTTCTTTTTTCTTTCTTCATCTTGTAAAGCACTTTGAGCTACATCTTTTATATGAAAACGTGCTATACAAATACATTTTGTTGTTATTTGCTCCTTAACACAGAGCATTTATTTCACCAAACAGTCATGCCACACCAGTAACCATATCCTTTCCCATTACTTTAGTTACAGCTTCCTTATGCTCTTTACTTTTGGCCAAACCCCCCAGTTTGAGTTTCCTTTTGGCCACACACATTAGCTGCAGTCTAAAGACTGTATTTTGCATTAAACTATATACAGGCTTTCTCCTCATTTAGGTGCTTAGCCTTTTCCTCTTACAGATTTCTGTTCAGACTTCTGAGTCTAGATTTTACAAATCTACTTCTACTTTATTGTCTATTGGTGTTTTTGACTCTTACTGTAGTCTACAGCTCTTCTTTTTGGTATACATCTACATGGGCTTTCAACACCTTGCCTTTTTTCTGAACATAATCTTTGATCTCACCAAGGCTTGGTCTTCTTTCTTCAAAGCCATGAGGACCAAAAAGAAAGCTTAATCGGTTGCGGGAGGGGAAGTGCACAAATGGAATCGAATCGAATGAAAGAAGTTTAGAGAAAGATGGTCATTATGGAATAATTTATTTTAGTGCTGTTACAGTGTATACAGTATACTAACACCGAGGTGTAATGGAATTAGCTGCTAAAGACAATATGATCATTACTGTGGATCCTTTCTTAAAATGTTCTCTAGATAAAATTATTCATCCATTTTCAAAGAACAGATTAATAAACAGGTGAAATGTAGTAGGCAAAAAATCTTTTACAACCATGTCTGTGATACACAGGCACCAAATTTGACCCCTAATAACTAAAATTATGTTTTTGCACAGACTTGCAGGGCTCCTTCTGGAATATAGAATAAGAAGCTGAGCAGTACAGGAGGACCTTGAAGTATAACTGCTGCTTAACTAGACTGAGATGAGGCAGCTAATGTGATTTGTGTGGTAGTAATAGCAGTATTAGTAGTTTATGTGTATAGAGTGAAATTCTAACATGGATGTCTGATCAATGTACAACATGGCACCATGATACAATTGTGAGGTCTTGAAGGATTAACAGAACAATTTGAGGTAATCTTTTTTGTATTTCATGTAATTAGGATGCTCCCTGGTTGCTTCCCACAGAATGTGTACTAGGCTGAGCCCACTAGGTAATTACCCAAGGAAGTCTGGTTACATTTCTCGACTAGCTTTTGAGTTCTTGGACATTTCCCAGAAGTTCATACTCTGGATATAAGGTGGCTATATCAGTCCAGTTCAAATTTTTATTAGCATGACCAAATGGATGGAGAGTAAAGATATATTTTGTCCAGTTAATACATTTTGCTGTTATACATTGCAAATATATTCTGCAACAGATTTATTTCATTAGCACAGTGCCTGTTGAACATGACACAGTTCAGAAATATGGGATTTTAATATTCTTTTTACTGAACTGCACAACCACTAATGTTAGAGTAAAGTAATTACTAGCACTTGTGGTCAATGTGTGTAAAGTCAATGTCCAGGAAGGAACCAGCATACCAAAACAAATGTTTTCACAGGAAGCCTCAGTAGGAGGTGATAGTCTGCCTTCTGCCTTAAAAACTTATTTAAATTAGGTGATTTAATACAGATGCAGTTGTGGAAACAAGTGTTCTCTTCACCTGTAGAGAAAAATTATTTTATTGAGAGCCAAAGCTGCCTGCATTGCAGTGGTTGCTGGATACTTAAATTCATTATATACTAGATATTTTAAAAAATCAGATGAACTCATACTGTTAATCATAGCTCTGATATTAGAAAAGAGTGGAGATTTTTGTGCGCAAGGTAATGTTTATTAATTTAGGAGTTAAAGGAATTCACACTAACAATTTGTTTCCTTTATGGATGATGTGAGAAATATTTGTTAATGTGTTTTATGCAGGTGTTTTGATACTTGGTTGTTGTGCAACCATTGCCAAATAAACATTTTTAAAGTTCTACATCAGATTTCTATAATAGCAATATTTTACTTACGATGTACTTTTCTAAAACCCAAGGACATTGTCCAAATTCTGCAAGTATAAAATAAAACATAAAAAGACAACAATTTAAAAAATTATAAACAATGGAACATTGCTTAAAGCACTATCAGAGCTGCTCAGTGCCATAGTGGAGCTGATTTGCCATTGCAGTGCATTCACTTACAGGGATTTATACTTTATGTGATAAGCATAAGTGCTGGCATACTGGTACAGTAGTTAGCATGACACTTCACAGTTCCAGGGCTTCGGTTTCATCCAGGTTACTACCTGTGTGATACTTCGACATTCTCACTGTGTTTGTGTGGGATCTATCCCAGCAGTTTTCCCACAATACTAAATGTTTCCAATATATTTATTGGTGGCTCTAAAGTGGTCCATTGTGAGTGCTATTCGGATAGGCTAAGACAGATACAGGAGGAACATACTGATTCCACAGAGACAGTCACCCCACTGAGAGTTTGGAAGCAGCAACACAGACCTTTATGCCTCCATGTTCATTTCAATTCAGCTGATCCTTATATTCTTATATACTATGTGGCCGGGTGTAGAAATGACAGGTCTCAAAGATAAAAGTTGGAATGCCAACCAGGTCTTCCTATCTAACTGGAAGACTGAACAAAAAATCTCACCCTCAGGCTTTTAACTAAAAAAAAATGCTCGGCTTTAGCCACAGTTCAGGGTCTGTTTGTCAGAAGCTCCATCCAGTGAGCAACAAAAGATACCTCCTTCCAGGTAGCCGGGATTTTTATAGCTGTGGAACCTGAAGGGGTACGGCTAAGTGCCCTCACTGGGCGATTTGCCAGTGCTGCAGAGAGATAAAGAGAAGAAGATGTTAGCGACGGTGCCCCCTCTCATCCCATTGAGTTATGACTTACCTCAATCGGGCCTGTGAGGAGATTCTCCAACGTGCATGCATGACAGCCAATAATTACCAAAGTACAGCACCACACAACATTTACAAACATAAACAAACGTATCAGTTGAAATGAACATTAATAGAAAAACCTTAACAGTGGTGAAAATGGTTCAGAGTGCCAGAATGAAATAAATGCACTTAACAGAAATCATGCTAAAAAGAGTTTGATGATGTAAACCAATTTTATTTCCTGCCCCTGCAGCACCTTACATTATCATCTGTGACATGCTGAACTCCTGACTGTCTAATCATCTATCAGTCTGATCACGTGCCTGTCACTATTAATGCCAACAGTTCACAACCATTTCCATAACCATGAGTAGCAGCTTGGTCAACATGCTAAAACAGTGATATTGAAATGAATATTACTTGATGGTGTTCATAGAAATATGCAAAACATTCAAAAGTTTGCAATCCCTGAGAAATGTTCATGTTTTTGATGGAAATTGATACCTTTTTTTATTGAATTTCAATTAAACTGATTTAAAAACACAGCCATACATTACTAATGTTGCAAATGACTACTACTGCTTGAAATGGCCAATCTACTGTATATATATAATTCACTAAGGCAAGACACCCATGGAAAGCACGCCGGAAGGGGCGTGGATTCACTAAGCCGCCGACAAGTAAGACACCTATGGCGCATGCAGGAAGGAGCCACGCCCACAAACTCCAAGACCATTGGATACGACGATAACTCGCAGGGCCACACCCACCAACTCGGACGCGACGACACAGAAAAAAACGGCATCATTTATATTCGTCTGTCGTAGAGGCCACATGCACCTCCGAGCCACATTGACTGTTCATAGAGGCATGTTTCTCGCGGAAGTGAATCGCCATATGCAGCGTGTAAAACGGTTTGTGAAGGGTATCCCATGGGATCCTTAAAACAATCCTTTACAACTGAGGTTAAAACACAATAAAGTAAGCAGTCTTTAAAAACCGACTTTTTGGTTACGACGCATGACCGCGTGCACCATAGCAAACTGTTTTACACGCTACATACAGCAATTCGCATCCGCGACAAACATGCGTCTTCTCAGATGCTCCTACAGGAACACGGAAGACGTTTCCCTGCCCACCAACACTCCTTTTTCACCGGCCCGCGTCTACCCTCACTCTATAGGCATTCACACTGCCTGCCCATGTGCCCGGACGCAAAAACTCACCGACCACCCAGTTAGTCCCTTTCGTCTGTGCTAGGAGTCCACATGCACATCTAAGCCACGTTGACTTTTCATTTCTCTTTTCGGTTTCGACACCCGACCGCATCTACCATGAAAGGCCATGCAAAAGGAACAACGAAGCCGCACCCAGAAACTCTACCCCTCCTCCCACGTGCTCAGGAACGCGCCTCAGACCACGCGTGGCTCCCGCGCGCTTACTGTCGCCAGTTGCATTAACAAGCACCCTTTGTGGCGTCACATGCATGTTCTTACACTGATAACAAATATGAGAGCTCTTCCTGAAGAACAACATTTCGCACAATGGCTCCTTGATGTTGGAGACAAGATAAACAGAACACCTGTGACATTGCCTTCACATTGTTTTCTTTAATTTCTGATCCCGTTCAACAACTGTATGGCGACTGTCACTCTGGAACAACTCAGCACGCGAGCTATATTAAGCGTCACCAACGAAGACTCGCTTTATCTTAATGAAGAAGTGCTAAAACTTATCCCTAACAATGAGGTGACTTTCATGTGTGTGGACTCCATCGTCACAGATGATCCTGCAGATCAACTTTTATTCCTCGAGAAATTTCTTAATAGTCTTACTCCTACTGGCATGCCTCCACATAAACTCAAAATTAAAAATGGATCCGTCATCATGCTTCTCAGAAACCTCCTGCCTGCAAAAGGTCTTTGTAATGGCACTAGACTGTCTGTTAGCTCCATTCACTGTAATGTACTGGAGTGTAAAACTATCACATCTGCATCCTCACACACTGTCCTTATTCCCCGGATATGCCTGACCCCGTCAGATTCAAATTTGCCTTTTACTTTTACCCAAAGACAATTTCCTGTTTGATTGGCATTTGCGATGACAATTAATAAGGCACAAGGACAAACTTTCAAAAAGATATGCCTGTATCTGCCAAAACCAGTCTTCACTCACGGACAATTATATGTTGCTCTCTCCAGAGTTCCATCTTTTCATTCACTTTCTGTTGTATCATCAAACCCTCCCTTTTTAGATAACTGTGTCTTTCCAGAAG
Organism: Polypterus bichir lapradei; assembly: GCA_026402145.1. Lineage (NCBI taxonomy): Eukaryota > Metazoa > Chordata > Cladistia > Polypteriformes > Polypteridae > Polypterus > Polypterus bichir. The sequence continues at coordinate 88,257,907 of JANRMT010062791.1, read as the reverse complement.
TGTTCAACCATCAATAAATAATTATGCGGCGTTTGTTATGCCGCGGGTTCACTATTGTGTTGTATTTTGCTTTCTCCAGAGTTCCATCTTTTCATTCACTTACTGTTGTATTCTCACACCAACCCGTTTGCATGAGATTGAGCGTGTGTCTACCCGGTGCAGAGAGGCGTGGGTAAGCCGTTGAACCCCATTCGGGCTGCAAACCGTGGAATTCCCACTAAATGCGACTCATACGCTCCCACTGATTACATCCCTACCCTTTGTACACACCCCCCTCCCACCTCGCTACTACCGTGGTTGGGTGTCTTGGTGGATTATATATAGAAAAGCAGCCAAAACCACACAGAGCAATGAAAAGTCTACGTGAGTCACAGGTGCATCTGGACTGTTCAAAGACGACAACGACTCAAGTGACGAGTTGGAGTTGGGCACATGAGCAGGCAGTGCATACTGGACGAGAAATCAGTAGACTAGCATGACGGAGGGAGCGGAATGGACGTCCTTCTCCTCTCCTCCCGTTCCACCCTCTGCGCTGTGCACCCCCATCCCTCCGTCTGGTAGGAGAAGGCGCGATGGCAGTACACCAGTTTTCAGTCACGGACGATTGTATGTTGGTTCGTTCCGTGCATTGTTACAATGTTGCTTTTCTTGCTGATTTATTACATTACCAATCTTGCAAATGTCCATTTTCTCCCTGTGTTTAAAAATCATTAAAAAAACGGCCTGATTATGCGGTGTATGGTATGCCACGGGTTGGCTAGTTTGCAATTTTTTTTTCACATATGACTGTTTTCAGCACCCATTACTCCAGGGTCCTAATGGTATTCTCTTTTAGGTCTACCCAAATTAATTATTTCTAAATGCTAATTAGGCATTAGAAAAACCTTTGAAGCTCCCCTGAAATCTGTTACTTTGTTCAAGTAAATAACAAAAAATTGCCAAATTCCCATTCCCTACAGCTGACAGAAGAAAATGAAACAGGTAAAAATTCATTGCTTCAGTAAGATTCACATAGTAGTATTTCATTTTTTCTGTCCAATTCTGTCCAGTGTAACCGCAAGCAATGGCAACCTACAAGTGCTCCCTACTACACATGTTATTTAGTCCACTGTGATGGTGATTTATCTCTGGCTATAATGCTTATCAACTGTACATCATGCACAGTGATGAGCAAACCTTGTGACATTCACTTCACAATAAGTTCACCAAAATTACAGAAATGTTTTTGAACTTCGCCAAACTCTGTGAAATGTAATAAGATCAATGAAAGAGGAGAAACTCATTTTGAGTGGATTATTGTAGTGGATTGAGAGGCGCAATGCTGTTTTAATTGTCTGTGAGGGCTAGAGAAGAATCTTAAAATTATGCTGGACCAATTATTTTGTCCAAAAATGCGATCTGAGCTGTGAGGCAGGGGTGCTCAAATAGACCGTGCTTCAAACAACAAAAGATGCAGAATAAACAAATACCACAAACAAAATACAACAAATGGCCGCAAACTAGCTATTAGAAAATAAAATATAAGTTGCTCTCACATAGTTTCAGTATTGGGGCACACATTAGCCATGCAACATTCCAACATTTGAAGTCAAGGCCCTGGGTGCAGCAAGAAGGTCTTTTTATTTCTGATCTCTGTGCAAATGCTTTGTATGTCTTTCTTCCATGAATAAGCCAGAAATGTCTTGTAAACAGCAACAAATCTTTTGTCGTCATTATTTAAGTGTTTTCTTTCTTCTGGAGGGCTCCTTTAAGGCTTATTTTGGATTGTAGCTCCAGCACATGGCTAATTATTTATGTAAATTAGCCATTCAGTGCTGCGCTGCCAGCACACAGGGGTAAGTGTGTACGTAGATATATATATAGATCTGGTGTCAGTACTCATAATATTAATATCATTTTTTTAAATGCATGCAGGGTGAAAGGCTTAAGTACTGATCAGGTTGTGACATCATACAAGCCTGAAGCAGCTCAGCAACAATCATATCGTATGCACACATGAAAGTTCTGGCTGCTACAGCTCTGTCATGTCACAGTGGCCTAACAAAATATGATGGAGTACTTGGAAAAAAATGCTCCACTAAGCCGGCTGCATAGTGAGTTTACAGGAAAATATTCAACGAACAACGACTCCAGCAAACACAGCATATTCTCCCTGAAAAAACACTTTGACGAATTTCACCAATCAACACTAGTCAAACTTAAGTTCTCTGGGCCATAACTGTCACTTTTCTTTTAAGGTATGGGTAAGAGTAGGAGGAATCCATTAATGAAAACACACATATAAATAAAGGATACCTGTATTCATAGAACACCTTTCTATGGTACCCACCTGAAACGTTGTGAGCTCCTTATTTTATTTTATTACAAGTACAGCAGCTGTTATTATAGTAACCCTACTCAATGATAAGCCATCCTGAATGCCCTATTTAACGTCACATTGAGAGTCACTTCATTTAGGACAGTAACAAAATGACAGAATATTTATTTTATGAACACAGAGTCTGATATGCAAGATAAATATATAGAACCAAATTTAGTAATACAGTAATCCCTCCTCGATCGCGGGGGTTGCGTTCCAGAACCCCCCACGATAGATGAAAATCTGCGAAGTAGAAACCATATGTTTGTTTAGTTATTTTATATATTTTAAGCCCTTATAAACTCTCCCATACTGTTAACATTATTAGAGCCCTATAGACATGAAATAACACCCTTTAGTCAAAAGTTTAAACTGTGCTCCATGACAAGACAGAGATGACAGTTCTTTCTCACAATTAAAAGAATGCAAACATATCTTCTCTTCAGGAGCAGAGAATTTCAGAGAGAGAGAGAGAGCGCTCGCAAAGAAAAGCAAACAATCAAAAAATCAATACGTGCTTCTGTGCTTTTAAGTATGCCCCACCGTCCTCTGTATCTTTATCTTCTAAGCAAACAGCCTCTGTGCAAACAGCCCCTCTGCTCACATCTCCTCCGTCAGGCGCAGAGAACGTCAGAGAGAGAGAGAGAGCGCGAGATTAAAGCAAACAATCAAAAAATCAATAAGTGTGCTTTTGGAAGCACCGCGATAAAGCGGCATTTCTTAGAGGTGCGTCCGTATCCACTAGGCAAACGGCTTCTGTGCAAACAGCACCTCTGCTCACACCCCCTCAGTCAGGCGCAGAGAATGTCAGAGAGGGTGAGATAGAGGCAGAGACAAGCAAACAATCAAGCACCGCGCGGGAAGCATATCTTATAGCATTGAGGAGTTTTAGTTAATATGTAATACATGCTCTGATTGGGTAGCTTCTAAGCCATCCGCCAATAGCGTCCCTTGTATGAAATCAACTGGGCAAAGAAACTGAGGAAGCATATACCATAAATTAAAAGACCCATTGTCCTCAGAAATCCACGAACCAGCGAAAAATCCGTGATATATATTTAGATATGCTTACATTTAAAATCCGCGATAGAGTGAAGCCGCGAAAGTCGAAGCACGATATAGCGAGGGATTACTGTAATCAGGCAAAAAAACAATATTTTTAAGACAAGTCAAGTTCAAAGCTGAAAGTTGGGGTATAGTTTACAAACAGAACAACATTTCTCAAACCCAATCAAACCAAATCAGAGACTGGGACAGAAAAAGCCATAAAACACTGAGCAAAAGGAGCAATCAGCCTTGTAGGGAATACCAGTCCATGTCAGGGCCTATTCCCACACACACCCTAATGTTGTTCAACAGGACTATTACAAAAATGAATTGCTTCTGCACAATTCTATGCAACACATGCCTGAATAGCGGAAGGTTGGGGTCAGCTAGGTACATTTATGAAACAGTTTCCTACAAAAGTGCTGCTACTCATTTTTAAATGCTGGCATGACAATTTTTTTGTTTTATATGAAGAGGAACTGCTCATGTTTTCAAAGTAAACACTGAGTATCCTGCTCATTCCTGTTGACAGGCATGGAAGAATCAATTAGCAGCACTTTTTAGTGTAAGGAAATGGGTTAGCAAGAGTGAACAAGGTTTGGAATAACTTTACAGATTGTAACGTTTAAAGCAGTCATGAGGAGGAGACAGACATTCTTTGTGGATGTTTTATGATGAATTAAAGAATAATTTACAATCACATCTGCATTTTGAATTTTAAAACTTCTTTATTTTCTTAAAAGCTTAACATGAAATACCTTAATTGAGTCATATGCAAAATTTTTTGAAGCCCTGTTTCTTTTTATTTCTAAAAAACAAAATGACATAATAAGGGAAACTCAATGATATCATGACATACTATAATAAGCAGTGTTCATCAAAAGCTTGATAAGATTTTTTCCCTATTTCACGAACTACATAGATCACATTTTAAATCAAGCATAAAACACAATAATATTTTTACTTACTGTTTACCTTTTCACCATTTTAGGTTATTCATTGCATTTCAACAGATTAAATTTGAAGAAAAACTGGAAAAACTGAGGTGTTCTAAAACTTTCGATCAAGCTTTGGATAAGGCATTTACTTTGTCGATTTTAATTCTCTCAGCTAGAGTGATGTAGAGGAATGATTATTAACATCTTTTTTAATTATTTCAATGATACTGCCAAAATTAAGATTAGTGATTTTTTTGCTTCTCTTTAATGGTTACTGTTAGTATTGAAACTGAGACAATCAGCAAAAGGTAATAAGAATTAGTCTGGTATGTAAGATGATTCACTATGAAGGGAACACAATTATTTAAATTATTTTAAACCTGGGGATCTTATAATATTTGCCTAACCAATTTAATATAAATGACAGTGATGATACTGGGTAAAAGACACAGAGCAGTTTACTGTTTGTTCAAGCTAAATGCTTGAATACCAAAGGTTTGTACTTTATAATATTCAAATATGTTTCCAGGCATACAGGGAGAGGGGAAAGGGAATGAGAGTGACTGAGCAGTGGTGTTTAGTACACAGGAGACCAGCTCTGTTTTGCATCCTTTTGGAAAAAAACACATAAGATTACTGCCAATGTCTTGCTCTGTGAGTATTTATTCCAAAGTGTAGTGGAAGAAGCAATAAAGAACCCTAAATGTGAGTAGCTTTATTATTAGCATACAGTTCCTTTTATCATAAAGATAATGGGCATCCTTGTCTAGATCCATAGTTCAATATGAAATGTATTTAATTTATATTGTTTATCAAAGCATCTGTAATTAAATTAAGTAATATAATGCATGCACATATATTGGTGCCAACACAGTAAACAGGTAATCTCATTCAACTGTAACTTTTTCTGTGTCCTAAAACAGCAGAACCTCAAGAGACTCATATACTAGAGAATAATGTATTGCATTAAGCAATTACCATGCATTTGAACCTAGATGTCTGCTTTTTACAAATCCATTTTGATCTTAAGATATTTTAAAGGAGAACACTTTCTCTATTCTTTTAATGAAAAGATTAACCAGTGTTAGAACTGGTTTATTTAATGATTTTGTATGAAATGATTTTCTATATCAGTTCCTATTATTTGTGTGTGTGTTTTTTTTTTTTTGAGTCACTGAATTTCATTTTGACATCCTTTATTGTGATAGTTAATACTTTTTTGGACCACTTATTTGCCATATTGGGTTTCATGCTCTCCACCATTTTAACCTCCCATGGTTAGGGCAAATTCACTCACTGTTAGGGGTGTATCCTGTAAGGTCATGACCTTTGATAATGACGCAACAAAATTAAAGGACCCACAGGGAATTACTTCCTCTTCCAAGTTGGAGATTAAAAATACTTTTCCAAAGCTCTGCTTTAGACACTTTTATTTTGCAAATGTTTCCTTGATTCTCAACTTTTGCTCTTCTTTTTTGACCATGTGTCTCATTGTGGCCTTGACGCTCATGTTTCTGATCTCCTGGGGCTTCATGTAAAAACGGTGCTTACACAAAAATGTTGCGTACTACCGTTTCCACGCTCAAATTGCGATGTATAAAACCTAAACTTGCCGTAAAGCCACACACATTTTTATGCTAGCTCAAACCCTGGCATACGCAAGTTCTCCGCTCAGGTTTGCAAACTACCGGCACCCAGCGTCAATGCAGTGCTTTTGTTCAAGTGTGGTTTCCGTTTCTTTTTTAGATGCACATCCCTGACACGGCTTCATAAATACACTGAAATTTACCACTTATTGTTTATTAGTTTCAGGCATTTGATTGTAATTAACCTGTAACAATATAATGGTCCACGGAATGGAAAATTATTCCAAATACCATAGCTGCTTTAGCGTTGTTACTCTCACTGCACCTTCTTCTTCTTCTTTTTTCAGCTGCTCCCGTTAGGGGTTGCCACAGCGGATCATCTTTTTCCAAATCTCTGGACAGGGTGCCAGCTCATCACTATCACTGTGCCACCGTGTTCCCATGTTTAATAACATGCTTTAGCTCCTATCATCATGAAAATGTTATCAAGTATACATCTCAGTATTTTAATTATTCAGAGAGCTGTAATATCACGAATGTAATGGATTATGTGTCCTCTCGGAGGAAGAGAAAGCCTGTTTAAGAAGCACGTAGTGATTCACACACATAGAGCACATAGAAGAACACATACAAAACAAAGCATTTAACGTACTATTTTAGTTACGATAGGATTTGAAAAACTAGTAAGTTAAACGATTTAAAGATGAAGTTTGTGGTGTTCTACTTTAATGATAAAATAAACTACGTGATTAAAGTGGAAGTTATCTCTGTACCCTAATAAGCTTTAATATGATACTCAGACGGTGGGCTATGACTTGCCTTTTCATGGCGACTTTGATATCTGACAACTTCTTTTTTATTTCGGGCACTGTATGACTTTGTGAACTTGAGCTTTCGAGTTTCTCCAACACTCTATGTCAATCGATCAACTTCCTTTTGTTGTTTATACCACTGTTTAAACCAACAAATAGTACGTTTTCCTTGCCTCCACTTGGTATTCACTGAAATTCTTATATTTTCCCCTGTACTTTTGCCATTGCCTTTTCACAGAATGCTGAGCTTAAGGGCTATTTATATTGATTTGCATATTCAAAGAGGTGTAATTCTGGGAGAAGTTTGGGAGTGGTAGTAGGCGTGTGCACGTGCATTACTTTTCACGCTGACTGGGATTTATGGATCAGAAGAACGTGAAAGTTGGGGAACGCACAGATTTATGCATCTGGATTTTTTTGTGCATATGTACGTACATTTCCGCTTTTGTCCTTACATCATGTTTTAGTGTGTGTGTTATGCATGAGTTTTTGACTTAGGCCTATCCCCTGGTATATTCTCAAACTGTTGCTTTCTCATGGACATAACAACCAGGATCTTAACACTGTTATCCACAAGCTTGACTGGTCAACAAAATACACACTCATACAGCCTTTATTTTAGTTTTTTGGAAATACAGTGAATTCGGCACAACCTAGGTGTTTTCATTAAAGAATTGTGTTCATTAGTTACCATAAGTAGTGTATATTGAAGTGTGGTGTTTGCATATTTTATACTTCAATGTTTGTAAAGAATAATTTTTATGTGGGACAAACAACATGAGGTGATTTGTCTTCTTAAAAATGTATTTCCCGGTGTGTTCCCACAAATGACGTTTTTGAAAACAAATTTGTCTGTAAGAACATTTCCATTTGTGTGGAAATAAACTTTATAAATTCCTCATCTGGTTGTTTTAATGGATCAAATAGCCAAAGACGAGTTCTACTAGTGGGACATAATGATTTGAGCTGTAAAACAATAAAGAGTTGTCAAAGATAACAATAGTATAGTACAGTGGAACCTCTAGATACGAACACCTCTGTATACAAGAAATTCAAGATATGAGGAAAGTATGAGCGAAAAATTCGGATCTAAATACGAGCATTGGCTCGCGTAACAAGCCACGAGCCAGGCTGTGGGTATGCGTGACGCGTTTCCCGATTCGCCTCGACTCGGGGATTCACCCAAGCTGACACTGCTAGCCTGTCAGCTCACTTAGTGTTCTTTGTTCTCCCGTAGCGTGAGGATCTACGCGTTTGTGCGCTTGTGATTTCATTGTTTCGCTGTAGCAGTTCGCCGTATAAGCGTATCCAAAAATATCGCGGACATGCAGACGGAGAATAGGAGACGATTGCCCTCAAGGAGAGAGAGAGAGAGAGACGCGCGTGAGCGAGCGAGATAAGGAGAGAGAGAGAGAGAGAGGTGAGCAAGCGAGAGAGATAAGGAGAGAGAGAGAGATGCGTGCACGAGCGAGAGAGATAAGGAGAGAGAGACGCGCACGAGAGAGAAGAACCATCAGCTCAGTTATGATCACATGACACTCAGCAGACAAAGTGTATTCATACTACTCGTATTGCAAGATATTGCACGTTTTATCAAGTCAAAATTAATTAAAAAATTTAGCTCGTCTTGCAAAACACTCGTAAACCAAGTTACTCACAAACCAAGGTTCCACTTGTATATATTATTTATCAGTGTTATTTGTTAGGAAAATTGATTTTTATGTTGATATTTTTGGGGGTGCGGAACGGATTAACTGGATTTCCATTATTTTCAATGGGGAAGTTTGTTCTAGATACAAGAAATTTGCTATACAAGCTCAGTGCTGGAACGAATTAAACTCATATCTAGAGGTTCCACTGTATTTGCAAAAGTCAATCAAAGGTATTAAGCTATAATCAATAAAATGGTAGTCGGTTTGCAAATAGGTGTAGTAAACTGTTGAAAAAAATGTTGCATATGTATCCTCAGCTGGCATATTGGATATCGTGCTTGAAGTTGGTTTGGACCAATCTACAGTAGATAAGTGCTCAATAAACACAGTTAAAATTTCTAGCCATTATATAAGGCTTGTAAGAAATCATATTGGGAATAAAAGAAAAACCTTTAAGTCTGATTTATATACTGTATATTCTGTACCACCATAATACAGTGGACCCTTGACTTACGAACTTCGTTTGCGAGGGCTGGTTGTAACTCAAGTTGGTTGTAAGTCAAGACTATTTTTCCCATAAGAAATAATGGAAATACTTATAATGCGCTCCAAACCTCCCACAGCAACACTTACTTAACCTTTTCATAATAAAAAAGGGTTGTATAATGTGCATAATTTACCAAAATACCAATATTTTTTCTAATGCACTAACCAAAAAGTTATAAAAAGTGGGCAGCCTACCAGAAACAACAATTTCACACTGTACTCACCATTTAATTTGACATCTTTGGGCTGCAGGAAGGGAGGAGGAGGAGAATGAAACGGAAGGTGGTTATTGTTTAGAAGGAGCCTCCTTATGCAAATCTTTTCTTTGTAAAATTGTCGAGATGGTGGATTTCGACATGCTGTACATATTAGTGAGATCGGACACCACTCTCATATTTCCACACAATTTCCTTCTTCGTTTCGATTGTGATCGCTGTTTCTCAAGTTAATAATGACAGTAGTCGAGCACTCAGTTCAAAGCTGGTCGTGTTGTGAACTGCTGTAATAATGCACTCCAAAGCAAGCCGGTGCTGACTCAGCCTGATGACATCATCATGTGCCGCACCAGCCCGCTAGCTTACATCCCTTAACAATCGCTTTCTTTACCTTCGTTACCTTCTCTTCCTTCCTTAGCAATTATGTGTCTTGCTTGCCATGGTCCTAGTGAATTATATATATAGATAAATCACTGCACTTACCGAAATTACGTCCACAAACACATGTATCTGGGCTCCGACTGATGCTTACAAACGCTCTGGGCTGTTTGTTTACAATCGCACAAGCGGATACACGTGACCGCATTCTGGTCGTAACGCAAGATGTTGGTCGTAAATCAAAACAAAAATTTTGGTCGTAAATCAAGTTGTTTGCATGTCAGGCTGGTCGTATATCAAGGGTCGACTGTATATGGCTTTTCAAGGTAAGATATAATTATCTTACTCTTAATTATGAAATCAATTGTTTTATGTACATTTCCACTCCACTAGTCTTCTTATGATAGCTGGAATAAAATAACTTAGCCATCTTAGCCAGTCTTTTTTAGTCAAAGTGTTTTTGCATTGAAGAGTTTTTTTTCCAGCCTTAACATAAAAAGATAAGATCCTTTTAAATTTTGACTTTGACCACCAATAACATATATATCATTGAAGAGACTTGCCAAGAGTAAACCAGCCAATAAAATGTCAGAACAACAAAATGTGTAAAACGTCTTAAAAATAAAACTTGTTCTCTCTCTGTTTGTATGCAAGTCATTTAAAGTGTTACATTCTGCTCAGCTTGTTACACAATTTCACATTCAGGAAGCCAGAAATAAAATGCTGTTATATAATTTTGTATTTATCATAGCAAAATGTGCTACATTTAATTTATTCACAATTAACAGGTTACTTATTTTTTGTTTTTGTCACGTATTCTGAACATAGGTCCCAAACTCGTAATTGTTCTGTTTTTTCCTTTATCAACATCCAGACAATAGTGCGATGCAAAGCAAGACTAGCTAACTCTGGGCTCTCAAATTCAGTTCATAGAGGGCTACCACTTTGGTTCCAGTCTGTTTCTAAATTAGAAACTGATTAATGTTACATATTACTTAATTCCATTACTTGTTAGTGCCCTGATTCTTTTACCCAAGCCATTTCCAGAACTGTTCATTTTCATTCTAATAGCTCCATCAAAAGTTTTTTCGGACTGGAGCAGTTCAGTCACTTTTAGGTCCTCTGTTGGTTCTCTCTGCATCTCATTTTTATTTGGTTGCTGGTTAAGAAAAAAAAAGAAATGACTTAGAGCAGGGTCTAATGACAGTGTATCTAGCCCTCACTTGCTGCTACAGTACAAGAAATTATGAAAGGATTTGTTTGTGTTACACAGCAATAAGTGACTAAAATACAGTATAGCAAGCCGTTAAAGTCCTTATTCTAAGGTTTTCCCAATAACTGTATGTTTAACTTCAAAGTCCAACAGAAACTACCAGTTTATTTCTTGAAATTTACACTTTAATAGGTAATGATTAAATATTATGTACCTACTAGTATAATGGTCAGAACATTATTTGGAACACTAAAACACATCTTAACTTGTCAGACTTTATTAAGATTATGGCTGCTGTATAATTTACTAAACTGACAGGAGGTGGTCTTTACTAAATTGCGTTGGTGCAGTTCCAGTTTCCTAATGATAATGAAAGGAACAGAGGTAAATATTATTGGTGGAATCTTATAATAGTATGTAATTTGCTTTGAGGAAAAAAATAATATATAACCCAGAGTGCAATTCTGTCATTTTTCATATGAATACGCTATTGCACAAAACATTTTAATTTATGTTTTGGAGACTGGTACAGTGCATATACAATTTACATTTTCCCACCCTGACAGTAAAAGTTTGAAGTTCTTTAAGACTTTAAAAACCAATAAAAATGGATGATTATGTTAAGCCATCATAATCAACATGGAAGGCCATGGGTAATTTCAGCATTAAAACAGTGATTGTACACAAGAAGACAGAGGAGCCACTGGTTTGTTTACAGTCAATCCCATTGTCTGCAGGTTTGAGAGGAGAAGTGAATGTATTTTCTTTTCCAGAAACTGTGAGAAGCATAACAAAACTGTTTATATATATATTAAAGAGTTTCATTAAGGAGAACTGCACAAAATGATTATAAAGAAATCTCTGTAATGAATACCGGAGCATGTCAATGCACTGCTTAACACTCCAGCTGCATAGCACATTCCAGTTGTGCGGGTTTTCCCAGGGTACTTTAGTTTATTTGAATACACCACATCTGTGTTAGATTAACTGTTTGTGGGTCTGAGTGGAAGGGTGCTCTGTGATAAGTAGGTATCCCATCCAGTGTTCATTTCTACCACACAATCAAACCAGGATAAGTCCCTGCAGTCCTTCACTCAGTATAGAAAAAGGAGAATCATGGCTAAATTTATCACATTTATAGGATTTGCCAGAGGCATACTCATTCATGGCAACTGTCCCATAAGCTGTGTTCTTTGAAATGCTGTATATTTGATACTTTCAAAGATAATGATAAAATCAAAAGGGAAGGTGAACTAGGTTTGTGGACACCAAAGTACTAGAAGAATTATAAGAAATATAAAGAACCTTGCAAGAATTATAAATTATTATACTCATCCATTTTTTTAGCTCATGAATGAAGAGATTCATTGCAAAATGCTATATATCCTTTTTGGGTAATTTGCAGAAAAATTACCTTTGTGACCAGATGAAATGGAGAATGCTGACAATATACATTACACAACATTTACAAAAATAAAACTATAAATTAATTTTTTCAAAAAAGGGTTATTTGATTAATATTTTTTGGCAAAATGCAAGCTGTTGAAAGATAATACATGTCTGTAGAAGAACTGAATATGGTTAATAAAATAAAAAAAGGTAAATGAAAAGAATTCAAAGCAAAACACATTCAAATAAATTAACAATAATAAAGTACTTAAAAAAACTCCAGAAAGCAAAAGTGAACCATGAGGAACAACCAAAAGCAAAAAATACCTTCAGAAACAAACAGCAAAGAATATAAGGAGGATGGCATCAAGCAGTTTTGCTAAAGAAAAAGCTTAAACTCAACCTACCACAAATTTAGTGGATCCAATTTTTCTGAATGTTAGATAGATAGATAGATAGATAGATAGATAGATAGATAGATAGATAGATAGATAGATAGATA